>CM045769.1:132797366-133153816 GCA_025200525.1 Camellia lanceoleosa | reverse complement strand
GGTGTTTTTGGCTCACTGCTTGATATGTACGTTAGGTGTAGTTCTTGATAAATGAATATCATTGCGAAGTCTGCATCACCGAGGACACGTTGTTTCGAGGGTATTAGTATTATAGCAAAAAATTTGGTGTAAACGTTGCTTACATTGTGATTGCCTAGCTTATGATTTCAACTGTCTTCTATCTAAGCCGGTGGTGTTATGCCGATTTTTGCTTTTACATGGTAACATAAAGATGCCACCGTTCGAGCAGAGGCAAGCACTCTGCTAATTCAATACTCAGTATAGGAGGCTTTATCGATCCGGGATCTGTGAGAGGACAAATCAATGTTTGCTTTACATCTTCCTGGGCTATTACAAGCACTCCAGGAGAGTCTCAACATAATTCACTACGTTTGTTAGTCACTTTGTGCTCGCATGGAGAACCAATTTTCCGCTTCTACCCTCGTAGGGAATATATATCGGGTTCCCGCCGACGTGATCTTTCACTCAAGATGTGGAGGAAATGATATTAACTCAAAGAAACGTATCATAGGCCATGAGTGGGGATCGCCGGGCTTGCTGCTTAAGGTGTCACCGCCGACAAACGTAGAGGTCAGGAAGCTCAACAGTGCTGAGGTAATTGCACAAGCTTCAACAAAGAACAACATCAACAACCACAACAAGCAACAAGGTTTGGTTTGCACCCACCCCACCTAGGGTTCCAATACTCCTAGAATACAAAGAATGTCCAAGACGATTTTTAGAGTTCCATTCCAAAGAGGGTCACTGGGCCCCACTGCACTCCCAGCACCGGCTACCGTAACGTAGGGACACACCGCTCGAAGCTCGAGGTCGATCTTACTACTTTGAAAGCTTGAGCAAGCTTGAGAAGCTATTCAAGCAAGCCGAGTGAGTTAACTCAATCCTAGACATAAAGGATGGCTACTACGTATTCGGGTGGTAGACATTGCTCTGATAAATTTAAAATGCCTCATATAGACCGCTTTGGCAGGGCTTAGGCAATCCTATGGTCCACTTGAGGTCAAGCTGTGATATTCTCGTTAGACCGGACGTGGGCTTGACTAGAATGCAGAAGCTATTCCTTTTTGGTCGGACCCCTCGCCGTACTTATGCCATCCGGTATGCCAAACTAGAGGATACAAGGAAGAGGAATTAGGAGGAGATGGCCGAGGCCTTCATTGCCCAATATTCATATTAATACTCAAATCGAGGTCACGACTCGTGGATCTCGGAAGGCTTAACTAGGAAAGAACTGGAAGAGGGCTTCAATCGACTTTGTCACTGATGCAGTGAGGCCAAGGCCTCCATGATGACCATTACTCAGGCCAGATGAGAAAGACCAAATAAGAATGGTCATATGAATTGCGAACCGAAGCTGGCCGCAGAAGATGATTATTTTTCCTGCACCCTTGGCTGATCTTCATGAGATTGGGTGCAGATAGAAGATGCTATGAAGGTATATCTCTGATTTAACCAGAGAAAGAGTGTTTCAAGAGGGCCTTTACCTCAAGTAGCTCAATGTAGCTACGAGTAGCAATGCAGCTGAATACGAGACCTCTAATCGCCGGATGGTTACCACCACACCAAAAAATAGCCATACCTTTTATTGGGCTTATCCGAGCCACCCCACAATCTGGCACAAGTACCCACCCCTGGCCAGAGGGTTTTATCCCACTTTACTTTGTCCTCGTCATCATGCGCCTTGAGGGTCCCGGATTAGAAAAGGGCATCTGCCTCTAGAACCACGCCCATTGCCAAATCTCCTCTCCTACACACAACCCAAATAAGACAGTCTTTCATCGCCAGCATGGGCATGATATCGATGAAGATTTCGCCATGAGATTCAAGATCTCATTGACAATAAAGTGATAGCTTCTCGAGAAGCCAAATGTCACTACAAACCCTCTCCGCCACACACAACCAACCCCCTCCTCCACCCTGTGCAAGTAAACCTGATCCAAAACAATGGTCGCCCCATACGAACCAGTATATACATCACCTCCCACCTACCTAAGCCGATGGTGTTCATCCTATAATGCACGTATTCTATGCATGATGAGCACGCCAATACCCCAACCCGAACTCCATGGTGGTGGTCAGGATAAGAGAGAACGCCTCGAGGGCTCTGCAAGCTTAATTGAGGAAGCATACAACCCTGCCACTTTATTGTGCCGCTGATCGCTGCCGATGGTAGAATTGTCGGGGAAACTAAGGTGAATGAACTCTCGGGAAGACAGCCAAGTCAGGCCGGATGATTTAGCAGAGCTTCGAGGAGGACATTGTTAATCTGGCAGCTTTTGATGAGCGTGATCCGTGGATGGAAGGCTTAATCGGTTTGACCTGAATGGATCAACAGACAATACAGGGTGGCTTAGTGATGAGCTAGATATTGATGAGGGATCTCAGTCGAAACAGGGATAGTTAGAAACAGGAACGTTTGCAATGGTCGGAACAGTCGATAACACAGGGAAGTTGCTAGAGAGCACCGATACGAAGAATTTTGCTCAAGAATTGAAAGCAAAGATTTGTACAAAGAAATACGTAACAAGAGGTCGTGCCGAAGCAGCTCAACAAGAAAGGATCGAGACTAATCGAGGGTTAGAAAGCTAAGGCACCGCAGAACGTAATGTATTGTGAACACTAAACAACTATAGCGAACCGCATAGCTTGTTTGTTGGTCGCTGAGGGCATGAGGTGGAAAGACGATGATTTGCTCGCCCATACCGATAAGGACCGGGACGTAATCTCTGGATGATACGTAGTTACATCGAAGAAGTCGACCACATGACCCGGAGGATCTGACTTAAACCCCACACTTTGGACCAAAGAGGCATCCGAGAAAGACAAGGAAGCAGAGAGACAGAAAGACAAACTGCTAGAGGAGGAAGCTGTATTGAAGCAACTAAAAAAGATTCAAGCAGACATCTCCATTTGGGGACTGCTCATGGTCTGGTGGGTGCATAGACAAGCAGTTCTATCAGTAATGGACAAGGCTAAGCTTTCTATTGATACAACTCCCGAGCAGTTGGTGGGACTGGTGTTCCCAGGTGGCACTTCACCAACTTTGGCCTTCACAGAAAAAGAACTATCGCTTGAGGGCTCCGAGCACAATAAGCCGTTATACATCTCTGTGGAGTGTAAGGATAAGTAGATACCAGTTGTCTTACGCTATTGGGTTGAAGCCCGATTGCATCAACAAATTTAGGTGATCCGCTTATGACAAACCAAATGAAAGTGATTAGACAAGGCGATCGTAACTCGCTTTAGCCTGCAAATTTCAACAGACATCGAAGTTTCTATGTTCCGATGTTCCAAATTAACCTTCAACTTACTCCTTGATAGGGTCGCACCAAGTAAAAGTCATTTCTTCCACTTTACATCGATATTTAAATGCCCCCACGGGAAGGGGGTAGCAATTAGCTTGCTTGGTTGTATTTTTCCAAAACACTTTTCAAAAATTCTACTTTCTTGTTTTCTGTGTTTTTTTGTTTTTACTGAATTTTTTTTAATATTTTAAGTAATTTTTTTTTTTTACTTTTTAGACATACCATACATATATATACCTAAAAAGTAAAAAAATTGTGAAAAAAACCTTTTAAAAAATTACTAAATACTAAAAATATTAAAAAAAAATGAGAATTCAAGACATTTTTGTATTTTTATGTATTTATTAAGGGAGCTTTTTTTATAAATCCACTTTCTAAGAGCTTTATTACGTCCAACCCATATTCTTTTTGACTATTCCATTAGGTCCTATTTGAGATAAGAAGACCAAAATACCATTTTCATCTACTTATGTCTTCTATTTAGTTCGTGATTATTTTCTTTATGTTTCAATAAGTCCCATGTGACATAATTACCAAAATACCCCTAATGTGAATGTTCACATCATTAATGTGAATGTTCATATCGTCAATGTGTGCCCACTCATGTCGATCCTCGTAAGTGCCTGTAATTGAAGGCCATGGCTCGACTCCATCGACAATGTGAATATTCACATTGACATTGACATGTTAACATTCACATTAATAGGAGTGTAAAATGGCCCGCTGCTCAAGTTGCGCCTACGAGGCGTGCGAGTCTGGTTGTTGACAATGTGAATATTCACATTGACATGTTTACATTCACATTGATAAGAGTATAAAATTGGCCCACGGCTCACATGATGCCCGCCTTGCCCATTCTTGTTGACAATGAATATTCACATTGACATGCTAACATTCACATCGATAGAGTGTAAAATTAGCCCGCTGCCGCTCGCCGAACCCGCCACTACCAGAGGCTTTGGCGGGCCCAATTCGGCCATTGTTGATTAATGTGAATATTCACATTGACATGTTAACATTCACATTGATAAGAGTATAAAATTGGCCAACATTTCTATGCACTGGCCGGCCTGACAATGTGAATATTCACATCGACATGTTAACATTTACATTGATAGAGTGTAAATTAGCCTATGCCTCAGGGTCGCTTTAAACCCACCCATGGTCTGCGCGGCATGGCCATTTTTTTTAATTTTTTTAATTTTTCTACCAAAATTTTATTATTTTCCACAAAAAGACACTAGGCCTTGGTGCGGCCTGCCCCCTGGATTGAGCCTTGAATGGCCTTAACCAGGCCGACGGGCAAAGCCAGCTTCAGTGATGACCTAGGCCCTAGCCTAGGTCTTGACTAGGCTTGAGCTTGGGCCCAAACGAGCCTTTCCCGAGGTCGGGCCCATGGGCCAAAAAAATTAGGCTCAGGCCGTAGGCCCGCACAAGGGTATTCGTGCTTTGGACGGGCCGATAGATTGAGCCTTAAGTCGAGGCGTGGCCTCGGCCTAGCCTCGAGCTTAGGTCGGCTTGGGCAGCCCTGTCATTTTTTAAATTTTTTTAATTTTTCTACAAAAATTTTATTATTTTCCACAAAAACTACATCATACTTCTGGAGGGTTGGGCCTCGGACCCAGCCCCGGCCAATGGGCTGGCGGCAGCCACGCATGACCAATTCTACATTTCTATCAATGTGCATTTTAACATGTCAATGTGAATATTCACATTGTCAATGTATTGCCGCCTACCCCAAGTCATGCAAGCCGGCAATGGACAAATTTTACACCCTATCAATGTTAATGTTAACATGTCAATGTGAATATTCACATTGTCATGGTTGGGCCAAGCTTTGCCTCGACCGCGGTCGGCATTGGGTCAGCCCACAGTCACGCCAATTTTACACTCTTATCAATGTGAATGTTAACATGTCAATGTGAATATTCACATTGTCACGAAAGTCTGCCAAAGCCGCCTGGGTCACCGACAATTTTATACTCTTTTATCAATGTGAATAGTTAAACAACAACAGCCGGGGCCCGCCTGGTCGCCACGGTCGGGCGGTTTCAGTTTCGCAGCCCACGAGGCACAGGCTAATTTTACACTCCTATCAATGTGAATATTCACATTGTCAACGGGTCGGGCCGGGCCCATGGGCCACGGACCAATTTTATACTCTTATCAATGTGAATGTTAACATGTCAATGTGAATATTCACATTGTCAACGGGTCGAACCGGGCCCGCCCCGGGCCGCGGGCGAGTTTCGCGCCGCCACGAGACGCGGGCCAATTTTATACTCCTATTAATGTGAATGTTAACATATCAATGTGAATATTTACATTGTCAACGGGCCGGGCCCGCCCTGGCTCGCGGGCGGGTTTCGGGCTGCCCACAGGCCAATTTTACATTCTTACTAATGTGAATTTTAAAATATGAATGTTTACCTCATAAAATTGCTGACCGTTCAAAAAAATATTTATAAGGGTATCAAAATTAATTATAAGGGCATAAGTGTCCAAGAAAATAGTGTAAATCAAGAAAAAGAACTTTATGGAATAAAACTATACATACATGGGACTAAATGAGTTAAAAAATTTCTTCATGGACTTCTTGGGTTAAAACACTTCTAAATGGGATTTACCAATAAAAATCCCTAAAATTTTAAAATATTTTTTCAGAAATTTTTTACTTTTTAGATACATCTAAGTAAAGTACATCTAAAACGGTAAAAAAAATATTTAAAATTTTAAAAATATTCACTAAAAACAAAAAATACTTAAAACCAAAAACCGAAGCTAAAAAACTTAATACTAAAGACTCAAACCAAACACACTGAATTGCTTATGAGAACTCTTCCATACATCCGGTGCCGGCGGTTACTACGCCGATCTTGTAAAATGCTCACCGTGAGGAGGGTGTCTTCCTGTCTAGGTTCACCTTTGTCAAGCTCTGATAGTACAAATGATTCTAGCTATTGATGAGGGATCGAGCATGTTAGAAGTGCTAATCTATCTACCTCATGAATAAGCTTCAACATGTGCTCTCGATGGACTGAAGGAGGGCTTAAGGGCGTCAAGATTGGCAAGTCCTACATTAATCCCCATACCTTGGTCTAGGTTACACGCCTACCAAAGAAGATTGGGTGAGAAAGGGAAAGGAGATGGCTAGAAGAGCTAGGGCTAAACAAGCTGGGAAGCACTATGAGTTAGTGCATAGACCTATCCAAGGGACCCTGAACGGACGCTTTGTCCAGGAGGGGAAAGATTTCCCGTTTTGCGGCTTTCTAGAGCCATGGCTAAATTCAGAGAGGCGGCGCTTGTCGTTTTGAGATCTTTTTGACTTACAGCTGTGGGATGAAGTTGAAGAGCAGATCGACCCAACATAAGGCTAACAAAGGTAAAAGAGGATGAGTCTAGTGGCACAGATTTTGAGATAGGAGCAATACTGCTTGTCTCTCTCTCGAACCTCGATTTCACCAGAGTGCTCTGGGTTGATTTCGCCCATGATTGAGGTAACTCTCCAGGCCCATCTTCCCAAGATTCTAGATGCATCTATCGCACCCTCCCTTGTCCGCAATACGAGGAAGGCTTTTGTCTAGCTTTAGGTTAGGTAGTGAACTAATCATTCCACAGAGTCCGTGGAATCTAATCGATTCCAGTTCTTCCGAGTCGAGTCCCAGATTCCCGGGTTGTTAACCTGGATGTCGTTGTGTTGTTCAGGTCGTCTTTTTCATTTTCTTTTGAGTTAGTTATAACCGAAGAATCAGACGATCTGGAAATTGCTACTGAGAATGGTACTGCTACGGCTTTTGCGTACTTTTCTGTGCCTTTAGTATATTGCATTAATCAGGACTTTTAAAATTCTGATGAAAACGACGAGGAAGAAATTCTTCCGATTTTGAAACATTTGATTAATCCAAAGGAGGAGAGGTTTGTAAAACCTTTAGTTGATGAAATCACTTCAATTAATATTGGTACTGAGAAGGATCCGCGTTTGGTCCAAATTGGGTCCATGTTGTCTTTGGAGAAACGTGAGCGCTTAGTCGCTTTATCAAAAGATTTCAAAGATATTTTCGCGTGGTCCTATGAAGACATGCCTGGAATTGATCTAGAGATTGTACAGCACCGGACCCCTCTCGACCCCGAGGTCTACCTCAAGCGTAAGCTTTGAGAATATGCCCGGACTAGGCTCTAAAAATCAAAGAAGAGGTCACCAAGTAGTTTGATACAGGGTTCCTGTTGGTATCTGAGTACCCTACTTGGTTAGCCAACATAGTTCCAGTGCCGAAGAAAGATGGCAGAATTTGGGTATGTGTGGACATCAGAGATTTGAACAAAGCCAGTCCAAAAGATGACTTTCCTCTGCCACATATCGACAAATTGGTGGACTTCATCATGGCATGCGCTACTCTTATTTATGGATGGATTTTTCGTACAACTAGATTTTGATGGCCCCGAAGATTTATAAGGAGAAGACTGCCTTCACCACCCTGTGGGAGACCTACTGCTATAGGGTGATGCCGTTTGGTTTGTAGAATGCTGGGGCTATTTATCAATAGGCTGCAACCACGATCTTACATGATATGATCCACAAAGAGGTTGTGGTAAACGTGGACGACATGATTGTCAAGTCCAAGGAAAGAGAGGGCCACTACACCGCCCTGAAGAAAATTTTCCAACGGATCGAGAGTATTGGGCGACTAAATCCTCTAAATGTACTTTTGGTGTTACAACAGAGAAAATGTCAGTTCTTGATTACACAAAGTGGTATTGAGGCCCATCCTTCCAAGATTAAGACCATCTTAGAAATGCCATCACCAAGGACCTAAAAGGAGGTGCGAGGCTTTCTAGGTAAAGTGTAATTCATAAGACGGTTTATTGTAAAATTAACCTTGACTTGTGAACCACTATTTGGTCTTTTGAAGAAGGGAAAGAAATCCAATGGGATGACCGATGTCAAGTTGCTTTCGAACAGATCAAGCAAGCACTCTACATGTAACTCCACCCATGTTGTCACCGCCAGCTCTGGGAAACCGCTGATATTGTATTTATCAAGAATCGATTACCGACAATGGGCTGCATGCTTATGAAGGAATTTGAGGACAAAGTGGAGAAGGCTATCTATTACCTGAGCAAGAAGATGCTGGAATATGAGACCGGTTACACTCCGCTTGAGAATGCTTGTTTGGCCTTGGTATGGGATACCAGGAAGTTGAGGCACTACCTGTTAGCTCACTCAGAATACCGGGTTTTGAGATTAGATCCCATCAAATATCTTTCGAGAAACCAAGACTTGCAGTAGGCTAGCCTGCTGGTTGCTTCTTCTCTCCGAATTTGATTTGAAGTACATGACGCCAAGTCAGGAGAGAGGAGAGTGGTGACTTGAGTTCCTAGCCGATCACCCAGTGGAGGAGATGAAGCAAGAGAGTATTTGTTCCCAAATGAGGCTATTTTGGTTGAAGAAGAGATTTGGACTATGTATTTTGACTGAGCTGCCTAACTAGTATAGGTATGGGATAAGAGTGTTGCCGAGTAGCACCGACAATTCCCATATACCTTAGTTTTCAAACTCTAGTTCAAGGTATCAAACAACGGGTAGTATGAGGCATGTATTGTCGGGTTTAGAAGTCCCTAGAACTAGGGCAAAAAGGTTGGACGCCATTGGGGACTCGAACTCGTCAGGTCTCAAGCTTAAAAGAGACGAAGGTTAAAGAAGAAAATATGAAAATTTATCACCAAACCCTAGACGCTCTAATTCCTGTGATTGAGAAATTAACCTTAACCATCTGCTAAGAGAGAGCAACAGTTCGGGCCGATGCCTTATCAACTCTATCTTCCATGATAGACATCCTTGGGAGTCCTGATGCCCAATCATTACCGAACATAGGTATGTGCGGCCATTTATGAGTTAATCACGGCTAGATAAAGTACAAGATCAAAACCCCGTATCATGACATCTAGAACTTTGAAAAGGAGGCTTATCCATTGGGCAAATGCCAAAGATAAGAGGGCAATTCGTGAATGGTCGCCGCTTTATCATCCGCGGATAAATTGTACAAACGGGTCATCTCGAATGCATAAACCGTGGTGTTGATATTGAAGAGTCGGGTTACCGATGGAGGCCATCTACAGAGGAGAGCGTGGATCACACATGAGCGGAGTGATGCTAGCTCTAAGATTCTCGTGGTTACTACTTGTCAACCATGGAGGAGGATTGTATTGGTTTTGTGCAGCGATGCCACAAATGCTAGATCCATGTGAATCGCATGAACATCCCGCCGGTTGCATAACATGACTTCACCGTGGCCATTTTCAGGGGAATTGATGATTGGAGGCAATTACTAAGGGTCGAATCAGCATGAGTATATCCCGTAGCTATAGACTACTTTACAAAGTGGGTCGAGGCCCAATCCTATGCAAGGCCGAAAGCATCGCATGTAGCTAAGTTCATCGAATAACATTATTTGCCGCATGGGGTCTCGAATGAGATCATCTCGACAATGGTTCCCACTTCAAGAAGGAAGTGATTGACTTGTTGAAGAAGTACAACGTGGCTTTTCATAAGTCATCCACATATAGGCCGCATCAACGGAGTAGTAGAGGCCACTAATAAGAACATCAAGCACATTCCTAGAAGATGGTGGAAACCTACAGAGATCGCCGATAAGCCGCCATTTACTCTTCGGGGCCAACATCGATCTCAGACTTCACCGGGCAACTCCGTATTCCTTGGTTTATGGATGGAGGGTGTTCTACCGATTGAAGTTGAAGTTCCATCATCAAGGGTGATGGCCGAAAGCAAATAGCGGAAGTAGATTATGGACGCCCGAGGGCCTTGGCTTACCACGCTCGACTCATTGTGTCACTTCTTAATCCGATCTCACGATGTGCGATGAGATCGATAAATCAACAAAGAGTCCAAATCCGCAAATCGCTTTTGGAAAACTAATTTTTAAGAAAGAAGTGCCAAACATGGACCGCTTTGCAGATACGTAGTCGCCACCTAAATATTTTATTTTGAGGGAATTTAGAAACTCGACTGCGCTCTAAGGCCACGGTCTCACATCACCAAAGTTGCCTCAAATGAACTTGGGCACGACAGAAGGTCATCTATGAGCACGCTGTTCGATCAAAGATCGCCACTACTAAACATGATATCTCGCTTTTGAAAAACACATGCGCTCTTATTCCGCTTAATTAGCTAGAATTACTAGGTGATGCATAACACACAAGTATAGACTAGATCGCCTAATTTGGAATCAAGCATCGCATATCCGCTCGCTTGGAAATGGTTTAAAGTTTGCTACTAAGTGGGCTAAAAATGGATTTCAATGAATTGTCCTAATTCAAGCAATCCAACCTTCAACCATAGGCATTCAGCAAATTATATCACATAAGCAAATAGCCTCATGGCAAGCATGCTTTCATGTTAACATTCACATACATGCAATATGCTAAAACATAAACACTCACAAGGTACTCCAAGCCAAAACAAAGAATTAGATAGAAATCATGCATGATCCTAGTTCATGTGGAGATGGCTAATGCAACAAATGTAAATTGCAACTAGAATAGACTCATTAATCTAAGAATGGCATATGAAATGCGGCAACTGATACACGAATCAAGTTGGAATTGAAATACTATGCAATTAGCATGATGCGCCCGAGCTGCATGCAATACCGATGAATGATGCAAACATGCATAGCATAAGGATACTAATTGAAACGTGCCCTAGAACTAACCATCACAGTGGTTAAGTAAAAAGAGAAAGGAGGGGTTGGAAGACATGCATCACACACACGCACGCTTATTATACAATTATGCCTCTCGACGAGGATTGGAAGAATAATACAAATTAACTAACTAATAAGCTAATTAATTATTACACAACACTTAACTAATTAAACAAATTAATTAAGCTACTAAAGCGTAAAAACAACCTCGGAAGAGAGATGCATGCATGCTCGGTCACTTCACTCTAAATCCATTGCCATGTCATGTTGCCTTTGTTTACACCGCCAGCACCTCTAAAACCGCAAGTCGCAGAGATGCTTCAATCACCTTCTAGGTGCGAGAGGCCATCGGCCAAGAGATAAGGCCACCGCCAAGATGAACTGATCATCGACCATTTGTGGGGATATCGCCAACAATTCATGGTGCCGGCCAAGAAGAAGATGGCCGATCGCCATCTATTCCCGCAGAATCCTATTTTTGCCGCAACAGAGATGCATAAAGCATGGTAATGCATTTTCATGGCAATAGCACCACCATCCTCCCTATCCCGCTATGAACTCAAGGGAGTATGGCTTTCGACCCTGGCCACCAATCACACATTTTAATACATGATGGCCAAAGGTGCAAAGTGTGCAAATTAATGTCAAATGAAATGCACATAAAACACATGAAGGACCCCAACCTCTATCATGGTTTATCAAGAGGCAAGGATGCATGCTTACTGCTATGCAACCTAGGCATGCAAGCATGCTAATGCAACATGAGCATGCAAACAAGCAATGCAATGTTACCTAATGTGTATTCAAACATGCAAGAATATGTGACAACATATCAAGCACAAGACAAAGTGCAAGCTAACAAGCATGCAAAATGCGACTTAAGTATGCGAATATGCAAGGCATGTAACAACATTTAAAGATAGGCAAACATGTAACAACATGTGAGGCAAGCATGCAACATCATGCAAGGGACAATGCATGCAAACATGTAAAGCGACTTAACAAAAGGGCATGCCAAATGCAATACAACTTAAGCATGCAACAACATGCAATACAACATGCAATTTACCAAATATGCAACAAGCATGTGAAAACATACAAGGCAAGCATGCAACAACACGCTGGGATGGTCTTAAACCGAAATGGATAGCACTCAAATAGGTCCAATCAATGCCAAAATGATAATTACAAAGGCATGAAATACACATACAAACATGCATGCTAATGGTCCATTACTTTAAGCATTGTAGAGCAACTTTTAATAACACTTAAAGGGAGACAAACATGGATATTAGGCAAACATGTTAAGCCCTCAAATCATGCAAGGATGATGTCAAATCAACCAAACCATGCAATTAAGGCATGCAATAAAACCTAAAACTTGAAACTAGCCAAGGACTCAAACCAAGGCTACATAAAGCAAGCCCCAAAGGGCCAAAGGCACTCAAAACAGCCTCAAGATAGGTCAAAGTGAGTCTAAAACATGCAAGGAATAAGGCCAAAACATGCTAGAACACAATGCCAAAACAAGAGGCATGCATGGCTACAAAAGAAGTGTTACACAACACCTATCAAAACCAAACATGGTATGATTTAAGCAACCAAAATCGAGTTATGGCATGTCGTAATAAGACAAAAACACATTGAAATGGCATCCTAGAGGCCTAAACATGATGGCATACACAATGACACATATCATGAGGCATGAAACACAAACTCTTTAAAACATTAAAGGGGTGATAAGTATAAGTGTACAAGCATAAGACATGGACTGAAATAACATAAGAAGTGATGCCAAACCACTGAAATAGCCCAAGTAAAGCATGCTAGTGACTTAAGCACCCAAAGCTAACAAGCTAGATTATATGGTAGCTATACAAAACAATGCAAGCATGACCAAAACAATGTAAAATAGAGCTCAAGCATGTTAAAAGAAGACTAGAAGCTCCATGAAGTTGAACCAAAATCATGCTAAAAAGACATGTTACAACATGATGCATGTTAAGGCAAATCATAGGATTACAAGACAAGTATACAAAGCATGCATGATATGTCTAAACCAAGTCAAAACAAAGGTTTCATCATGGCAAAACAAAGTCTAATATATACTAAAATGGAGCTAAAACAAGCCAGGCATACAAGCCACCAACATAAGCCATTTATGCAAGCATTGAAGATGACAAGGAGAGGGGATGACCCTCTCCTATTTAAGACACCAAAACCACCTCTCCACCACTGAAAATCCTCTGGATTTCAGTGGTAGAGAGGTCATACAAAGACAAGAACAATGGCCAAAAGGGATGGCCTAAAACAAGGCCTAACAAGGCCTAAGAGGAGGGAAACAACCCCAAACCTCAAAGAGACCTTAAACAAAGTTCTAAAGCAAGAAAAATCAAAACTTTTATCAATTATAAACTAAGCTCAAAACAATAAGCAAGAAGGGTTAAAAGCTTAAACAAGAATGGGGTATCTAAAGTAAGGAACTCACCCTTGTAGAACCTCTTCAAGAACAAAGCTCCAGCAGGTTTTCTGAGTTCAAAGCCGCCCAAGAACACCAAAACTAACCCCTTAGTACCTCAGTAACAAAGAGAAGGTGTATTGCTAGGTGTTTGTGTATTAAACTAAGATAATACTACACTTTTGAAGCACAAAAATAGAGAAACAAGGCAAGATAGATACAAGGCTATATATATCTCTTCTAAGACAATTTTCTTAACCTTGGAGAAGGAGGAGGGCTCCTCTTTATAGAAGTTCAAATTCTAAGGCTTCCAAGAGAAGCTGCTAAGATTAAATCCCTCCATACACGCAGTATGGAGGGTGATGTGGATGCCACCACACCACCGCATAAAATATCCAGAAAGCGATGAATAGGGTTCGCCACCAAAATGGTCGATCGACTAACATAAGTGCCTTACGACCAAATATAGTGCAGATCGCCAACACTCTTGGCCGATGGCAAGAAAAAGGGTCGATGGCATCATTCCATGGTCGGTGGTTGAGGGATGGCAAACAAGCCACCATCTTCCCTTAGAAGCAAAAACACAAGTGTTTGGTCCACAACCAAGCACAAAATGCATAAGTTGAGAGATCTTGAGGCAGGCGAGTCGAGACCTCCGAGAACTCAAAACGAACATGAGCATGGATGATCATCGAAAGTGTTCAAATGATGACGCCCAAGTCTTGAGAACGTCAAAAATGGGGTGTCTATAGCTGCCCTCTCTTGACAGAACTCAAAAGTCACAAAGTGATGGTAGGAATGTCAAAGCCCAGAGACGACCCATTTTTGACAAGGCCGAAGACTTAGACAAGCATGGAAGATAGCAAGATATGTGCTCGAAGGCAGGGGCAAGATGCAAGTGACATGCATGATGCCGTTCATAACTTATGATTATGCAAAGAAAGTTGTAATGAAGCATTCATGCAAAAACAAATTCAACAATTTAATTAGCAAATAAGAGATAATGGTCCTACATATTTCAATGTAAAGGGTGTAAGAAAATTATGCAATTCTCACCGCTACTTTACGCGAGAAGATTCAAGGTGACTCATCGAGGACACTTGGAGTCTCAAACACAACATCTCTCAACGATCAAACGCAAAAGAGGCAAGGTATCTCAGCGGACACACGCATGAGAGAAAAGGAAGCATCTCTCAGCGTGGCACACGCATGAGAGGAAGGAGAGCATCTCTCGGCGTGGCACACGCGTGAGAGAAAAGAGAGCAATAAAGCATGATGCACATAATAGTGCGAATACGTCCAAACGCAACACGCGAGTAGAGAAAGGTTGCGCAAGAAAGCGCGATGCACATAACAGTGCGGGTATGTCCAAACGCGGCTCGCGAGCGGAGAAAGGTTGCGCAAGAAAGCCAATGCACATAACAGTGCGGGTACGTCCAAACGCGGCACACGAGTGGAGAAAGGTTGCGCAAGAAAGCGCGATGCACATAATAGTGCGGGTACGTCCAAACACGGCACGTGAGTGGAGAAAGGTTGCGCAAGAAAGAGCAATGCACATAACAGTGCGGGTACATCCAAACGCGGCACGTGAGTGGAGAAAGGTTGCACAAGAAAGCCCCATGCACATAACAGTGTGGGTATGTCCAAACGCGGCACGCGAGTGGAGAAAGGTTGCGTAAGAAAGCGCGATGCACATAACAGTGCGAGTACGTCCAAACGTGGCACGCGAGTGGAGAAAGGTTTGAGAAAGGGTTTACGTCCACACTCGGCACGCGAGTGGAGAAGGGGTTATGAAAGGGTTTACGTCCACACGCGGCACGCGAGTGGGCAAAGGTTTGAGAAAGGGTTTACGTCCACATGCAGCACGCGAGTGGAGAAAGGTTTGAGAAAGGGTTTACGTCCACACTCGGCACGCGAGTGGAGAAGGGGTTATGAAAGGGTTTACGTCCACACGCGGCATGCGAGTGGAGAAGGGTTGGGTTACGTCCACACGCGGCACGTGAGTGGAAAAAGGTTTGAGAAAGGGTTTACATCCACACGCAGCACGCAAGTGGAGAAGGGGTTGTGAAAGGGTTTATGTCCACACGCGGCACGCGAATGGAGAAGGGGTGGGTTACGTCCACACGCGGCACGCGAGTGGAGAAAGGGTTGGTTACATCCACACGTGGCACGTGAGTGGAGAAAGGGTTGTTACGTCCACACGCAGCACGTAAGTGGAGAAAGGGTTGTTACGTCTACACGCGACACGCGAGTGGAGAAAGGGTATAAGCATTGGAACATGTTCCGTATGCTCTTAACCAAAGAAAGGGAAACATAGGGATATATCCCGGTGTTTCAGAATAAGAGGGAGAAACATAGGGACATATCCCGGTGTTTCGGAAAAGGAGAAGAAACATAGGGACGTATCCCGGTGTTTTGGAAAAAGAGCGCGCAAGACAATGCAAGTTAGAGGGGTGTAAGACAATGCACATAAAATATGCAACAATGTAAGAGATTGAAATGCATGATAATGCAAATGGAAGCTGCATGACAATGCGAGTTGTTTGAAATGCATGACAATGCAAACGAAAAATGCATGACAATGCACGTTGTTGAAATGCATGACAATGCAAATTATTGAAATGTACGAAAAATGAAAATGAGACATGCATGACAATGCATGAATTGAAATGCATGACAATGCAAATTATTGAGATGCATAACAATGCAAATGAGACACGCATGACAATGCATGAACTGAAATGCATGACAATGCAAATTATTGGAATGCACAACAATGCAAATGAGACACGCATGATAATGCATGAACTAAATGCATGATTATTGAAATGCATGACAATGCAAACTATTGGAATGCATGACAATGCAAATGAGAATGCATGACAATGCATGAACTGAAATGCATGATAATGCATGATTATTGAAATGCATGACAATGCAAACTACTGGAATACACGACAATGCAAATGAGACATGCATGACAATGCATGAACTGAAATGCATGATAATGCATGATTATTGAAATGCATGACAATGCAAACTATTGGAATGCACGACAATGCAAATGAGACACGCACGACAATGCATGAACTGAAATGCAAATGAAAGATGCAGGACAATGCGTGTAATTGAAATGCATGACAATGCAAATGGAAGATGCATGACGATGCAAGTTGTTGATAAGGTACATGATGATGTGAATGAAACATGTGAGATAGCACGGACGGAGGGGGGATGCAAGACAATGCGACCCAAGGGAAGTGCATGACAATGCAAGCGTGGCGTGCGCTACAACGCATATAGACATGCATCACGATGCAAGTGAACAGTGCATAACAATGCAAGTTGTGCGCGCTACAACGCCTGTAGACGTGCATAACGATGCAACCTATGTATGTTTATCATAAGCAAGACAAAACATTGTAATGCAACGCATTTAAAGTAGTTATTTGAATCTCGCAAGATACCAAAGGATATGAAAAGATACACCTTATGCTGCATCGAGCATCGCATACGTAAGACATGGTTTGAGGTCAACACTAAGTCTTAAACTTCAAAAGTCCACTTCCTTACATCGCCTTGAGTAGTGAAGGTCCCAAACCACATAAATGACCCAACCAAGGGTGTGGGAGGTTCACTGACCCCAAGGGGAGGCCATCGACCATCCATCGGCCACAAAAAGAGCTCACCGGCCAACTATTTAGCCGATCGGCCAACAATTTGGCCGACCGGCCAAAAATGGCAATGTCGGGGCAGTTTTGACATTTAGCCATGGGTCTTTAAATATAGTGCCTCAAACCCTATATTTTACTTCCTCTTAGCTCGAAAAACCCTCCCCCTCTCTCTAGGTGATTTTCCAACCTTCGATCCTCGTTTTTCTCTTATTTTTGGCGCTTTTCTGTCATTTGATTCGCGAAACCCTCACCGTTTCACACACTTTGAACCAAAAAAAATCTTGGTTTCGGTGCCCTTTTCTTGGTTTCCATTGTTTGGGGTTCGTTTTCCCCAAGTCATACCTCGATCTTCGTCCTTTTTCACACCATGACCTTTTCTCTAATTTTTCACCCTCTCAGGGTTGACTTTTGGCATTCTCACATATTTTCCACATTCTCGGCCATTTTCATGCTCCTTTTGAGATGGCGGACGACATTTCACGTGGTGGGACTCCCCCAGAGATGGACGTGGATCTCGAGGTCGAGCTCCTACCTCTTCACATCCGGCCGTTCGATCCGGTGACTTGCAGGCCGGCTATACACGTGTTGCCTCCCGATGGTATCCGCCAGTTCAGGAGCTATGAGCCGGGCGCGCCACTGGAGCTTTTGTTGTGCGAGCCAGAGTCACATTTGTCTTACGGTGCTTCTGAGGTATATTCTTCCTCTATTTCATTTTCTGCAATGTAAAACACATAACTGGGATAGTCGATTCTGTTCTTTAACTACTTAATTCAGATACACCAATACATCGCATGTTGTAGTTCACTGTGAGCACACGCACACCTGATATTTGTTTAAATCTGAACACATGCACACACGTTGCATTCTCAACTGATCAATTCAAACACACTGATACATCATATGCTGTAGTTCACTGTGAGCACGCCCACACCCGATATCTGTTTGAATCTGAACACATGCACACACACTGCATTTTCATCAATTCTGAGCGCATTCAACGTTGTATTTGTAACACTGCTTCACAATTGTTTGTTTTGATCACAGGGAGATTCCCATGCCTTTCAGGGGTATAGGAACACTGCCGCCCGAGGTTAGTACATGGACCTACCTGACACGGTTTGTCGTATTGTCGGTTTTAGGATCTTTTGCATGGGACTCTTGCGCCTCACTACGAGCAGGCCCCTTCTTGCTGCTCTGGTGGAGAGGTGGTGGGACACCACCGACTCTTTCCACCTTTCTGCCACCGGGGAGATGACGATGACTCCCTTTGACTTTTCCATGCTCACAGCGGAGTGGGGGGTGATCCGATCCCCTTTGACACAGATATGGACGAGTGGGATGCCGCTCAGCTATACTTGCTCGGCACTTAGCCACCTCTCGCTCGGGCAGGATTTGTGAGGTACTCATGGTTCGAGGATCACTTCTAGATCCAGGCGCCTACTACCCGGGAGGAGGAGGAGCAGTATATTCGTGACTTCATTATGTTCCTGCTGGGGACCACACTCTTCGCCGACCGGGCAAACACTATCGCCCTCTACCTGCTGAGTGTGCTTGTAGATGTGACACGAATTCGCCGTTATGACTGGGGTGACGCTAGCCTGGCCACACTTTACGGGTATATGAGCTCATCCTCTCACTGCAGTGGACAGTTGCTCAGAGGCTATTAGTGAGCTTGGGAGGTACACCTTCTCTTCTGTCTTTTCACTCAGACATTATCTGTATGCCACACACACTATACATATGCACCGCTTACACCGTTGCACACTACACACACCGCACAATATCCTCGCATATATCGCACTGCTTTTATCTCAGATACTTGCTTTATCCGATAAGTATACTCATATTCCGCTCATTACATTATACGCTTGTGGGTGTATATGCCTACTTCCTAGGCTTGCCCTAGTGCCAGACGAGGAGGTCCCCCTTGGCGTTCCATTCTCTCACCACTTTGACGTGAGATATGAGTGGAGGCCACAGGAGTCCTTCATGTTCTTCCGCCGCTACTTTGACACCATCATCAAGCCGAGGTATGTCAAACATAAGTTCATTTAAGCTTCGCTTACATTGTACTCTCAATATCGAGCTAACAACCGTGTGGTTTTATTTGTAGATCACCGGCAACTTGGGCCTGCTGCTGACGAGTTCGGGTGTGGTATCCCGGTGCACGAGAGACTGCGCGATTCAAGGTTCTATTGGAGGGCCAAGTTTGTCGTGCTTGGGACTTTGGGGAGCACCTTGGGCGTGCAGAAAGCAGACAGCTTCCAAAGACTCTCCTCCTACCCACACGAGGCACACTGAGAGGTACACCCTGGAGGAGATGATAGACTATACGATTGGCTGGGACTGTGAGCCTTTCAGGGACGAGGGCGACTACGCCGAGTACATTCAGGCTTATATCATGCGGCCTTTGACTGGTGGTCGTCGAGCTGAGCGAGAGAGGCTAGCGGCGCCAGCAGCAGGAGCGGGGGCACCGAGGGCACCTTGGGCCCGAGGCAGGAGTGGGTCCCGGAAGGGACAGGGAGCTAGATGGCCAAAGCTACCTACGACGATCACATGCCGAGGACAGGGTGGGGAGACCTATTAGATTCCCTTCGCTCCTCCTCCAGCTGATCATGAGCTTGTTGGAGTCTATGGCTCAACCCCGGTATGCACTACTAAACTTTGCATTTTGTACAGTCATTTCAATTCATTTGATATCCCACAGAATACTAATGACTTCAACACTTTTGCAGGCTTCCGTCGAGTACACTCGCCAGTCCCTGGAGTTGACAGCCTCAATGGTAGAGATGTTACAGTGGTGCATCGACTTATTGACCATCTACAATATCCCGATAAGTTCTTTCAACTGCAATTTCAAACTCTGCCTAATCTGTTTCATACATAATTTGATGCATCACACTATCAACACGACACTTGATATACAAAGACTCACAAGACTAATACATCAGAATCCACATATCGCTCACAAGATTGCTTACAAAGATTCGCATTATCGCACTCAAACACCGTGATTTTGTAATCGATATAGTTCACAACATTCATACACTGTACTCACACATTGCATTCTGTACTGGTACTCTGCTTTGTGTTCTATAACTGATGCATTTGCCATTTGTCCTTTTCAGGCTCCATTCCAGATTCCAGCCGCGGGAGGTGCTCCAACTAGACCATCTGTTCCTGCTCGAGAAGGAGGGGAAGTTAGGCGGAGGATGACTATCCACAGCCGAGGTAGACATAGGCGCACCCGTGCTGAGAGTAGTTCACGAGAGCCTTCCCCCGATGATTCTGACGAGGAGGCGGCGTCGTCCCAAGGTAAGGCCGGAGACAGCTTAGATTCTGACTATGGAGATGGCGGTGGTGACCCTGGACCCTCGTCCAAGAAGAGGACCAGGACCAACTCCCGCACTTGAGGTGACTGATATTGATCCAGACATTCTGCTATTTTTTTTTTCTTCTTTGCTTTGTTCAGACGTTTTGTTGCTTTTCTCTTCTTTTTGCTTTACTTTTCTTTTTACTGGTAGTTTGAGCACATTGTACTGCTTCAGACAGGTTTTACTTTCTCAAAACTATGTATTTGAAAAGATGATGGAATGAAACAAGTTTTTTGCTGAAAAAGTGTTGCATTTGTACATTCTATACATCGCATCGCATCGCATCATATTACATAACAATGTAAATGAGATCGAACTTTGTTTTGAAAACCAAACACTCAAATTGCAACTAATCAGGTAGTGAATCAACTAACAACAAAACAACTCGATAAACAAAACAAAAAACTCGACAGGCTAACCGAATGTAATTACAACTTGATAAGCAAAAGCAAGAACTTAAAGAGTGTGAAATACAACTCGATAAACAAATGTACAACAACTCGATAAGCAAATTGAAGTAACACAGGTGTGACTTTGCAAAATCAACACCGAAAAGTACTGGAAGTAGAACCAATCACAAGTTCCCAATATGTTCAACACATAGACTGCTCATTCTGAACACACAGCTCGTAACACAGTATTGTGTTTATTTTGAACACACGGCTTATGCAGGACACTACTGATTCTGAATATATAGCCCATTCCGAACACTGCTCATTCTGAACTCACAGCCCATAACACAGCATTCTTATTTATTCAGCACAAAGCTCATACAGGACATTGTTGATTCTGAACACACAGCCCATAACACAGCATTCTGTTCAGTTTGAACACACGGGATGCAAAGACGGAATTTGCAGAAGTCGAAACAAACTCAGATGTCAATTCTTCCTTTCTTTTTGCATCGCAGTTTGGAACCTATAGCTTCAGATAGGTCGGTTCTTCGTTTCACATGACTTGGGTTAAACCCTGCGGTTTTATGAAAGAACGGATCCTGTTTTGCACAAATATGGAGAATGACACAGCACTCTGAGCATAAAATGATTCATTTTTGAAATTGTAATGAGAAAAAGGTTCTCAACCGGGTATTGAGCCTACAGCTGACCACAGTCAAAATGACTCAACAAAGACAAACAAAAGGTAAACAACCTAAACACATCGAGTAACACTCGAAACGACTCAAAACAAGAATTGAGACAAAGAAAACAATAAACATGACACGCAGACGTGTCACAAAGGCGAGAGACCTCTCAGTTCGCGAGGAGCTAGTTTCTTCGGGTATTGGTTTCCACATTTTCTCATTTGTGATTCTCACATCACTTGGCCCTCAGGCTCTGTTTTTCTGAAAAAGCCCTCTTCTCACTTTTTCTCTCATTGTACATCTCTCTATTCTTCAATCTCTCATTTTTTATCCCTCCCCTGGGTGGTTGATGGATAAACAGGAAATTGTGGGTTCATGCCCCTAGCATTTTGCTAGATTCTCTTTCTTCTGCTCACAACAGTGAACTTTCTCACAGTGGGGTTACGCTACAACTAGGTGTGTAGCAAATCTGTAGTTTGACATCGGTTGATGATGCTATGCTAGGGAGTTTGGACATGATCAAATCTGCCCAGATGAGGGAGTGGAATATGTTGTTCTATTTGAGTTTGTGCTTCGCACTTGGCTTGATACCTCGCTACTTGGAGGGTATAAGAGCTTTCATCCCTTTGTCGTTAATCTTAGTCGTGCCCTTTCTGGCGAATATGGTGCCCTTTCCGGCAAGTATGTTGACAATAGGAAAAAGACAGAACACCTGACTTAACTGTGCCCCTAGTTCATCATTTTGACCATTTTTTGTTTTGGCTTTGTACTAAAATAATTTTGACCAACATGAGAGTTAGATTAACATGCTTGTTCAATTTTCTGATTTGAAATCATGCAAGTCAAGCTATGAGCACTAAAATTTTTCCCTTTTTTGGGTCCAAGAAAGGGTCCAGTTTTGGAAAAGATGGAATAATTTTCAAGAGAATTAGTCAACCTCAATAAAAATTCTCAAAAATTATTTTTACCAATGGCCACTGCTCGACCAACACAAAATTTACTCTTAAGATACACAATCTCAGATCCAAAACAATGGAAAATTGCCCCTTATCTAAATGGCACTACATGGCAACGGAAAGTTGCCCCTTGTTTGAATGACGACTCATGGCAACAGAAAGTTGTCCCTTGTCTGAATAGCGTCGCAACATACTATAAACAGTCTTCAAGTGACGGTTACAACTGAACTCTCGGATTTAGAGAAGGTAAAGATGATCAAAACCATTACATGGACACAATCAATTTGGAATTGTTTATGGCTAGAATTCAGAACGAAGTTTGCTACGTATCCCAAACATGGGAATCAAGGCTTATGTAGTTCCTAAGTATGTACACTCTGTATTAACCTCTCCTTTTGTGCTCTAACTTTTGCCAGGCGCCCTTCCGTGTTTTCAACCATGTGAGCTTTGTTTTTCTTTTCTTTTCATTTCATTTCTTTTTTTTCTTTCTTTTTTCATTTTCTTCATTTTTCTTCTTTTTTTTTTTTTTTTCAATCTTTGCATTTTTTCTTTTTCTTTTTTTTTTTTCTTGCTCTAACTTTTGCCTGGGTCGCCCTTCTGGGTTTTCGGCCCAGCGAGCCACTCAAGGGTAAAAGTGTAGCTTTGTCCATGTCAAATGGTTTTCACATCTCGAAGCCATCTGAATCCAGGAGAGTGGCTGTTGTTCGCTGATGATGTAGGAGTCCATCCAATGGGGGCTGAATTTGCCCCTAGTGTTGTGGATGGGAACTCGGTTGTTCTTCAACAAAACTTTCTTCTTTCTTTCCTTCTGGGATTTGGCATTCTTGCCGATCTTTGTCTTTGACTCTTTGAGTGCATTATCTGACATTTTTGCCCCTAGTTCAAGGGCTGCTTTTGATCTAGCTTCGCAAGCTTCCTTTGATTACATCTTATATTCTCACTCCTAGTTCATGGGCTGCTTTTGATTCGGCCACACGGGCCTTACATTGTGGTTGACCGTTAAACATTCTGAATTAAGGTTCAAGGTTTGGAAGGAAAGGGGTTGAGTCTCGAGGCTGAGAGCGATCCTAAGCTACACAATCTCAAGAGTGATTCCACACAGGTCTTCGTAGAACCACGCAAAACATTTTTTGAAATTTTTTAAGAAAGCGACTAATCGTCAAGGTCAAGATAGTGTAGAACCAATCCTGATCAAGCTAGGATCCTTCTCAAGACTACATTAACAAGCATGATTTCATTCATTAAGGGCTTAGCATGCCTTTTCTCTCAATTGATCAAATTTTGCAAAACCCAAGAAATTCCTTCCACTTCGCTTTTCAACGATTATTCAAAAAGTTTTAAAAACTTAGGTCAAAAGCAATGATTTCAAGGCACGTAAGAGTAGGTGAAATGCACCATTGCTCCATTCAAACTTCCGCACAACAAGCTCCAAGTAACAATAAGCACAAAAACATGACAGCCACAGCTATTTCGTTCAGATTTCTTGGTTGCAACTGGTTCCACAGCAGAGACAGACTCAAAAGAAAGCAAAAGGACAATCACAAAACAAATAATGATATCCGAGGTGACACCCTCGGAATCACCCAACTTCTGTACAATAGGATTGACTCGATACAACAAGACAGACCTTAATCAAAAGACTGACTCAAAACAACGAGACAGACTCAAAACAAAACCACAGAACTGACTCAACACCCAAGTCAGAAAATACAAAATTAGCATTCACAAATGCTCAAAATAGTGCGTGTCAAACGCCACATCTGAAATAAACTGAGCGCCGCCCGTAGGTGGACCAACCCCTGATCACATACTTGTAATATCCTCGAAGTCCACGAACCTGGTGACAGACTTTGCTGAGCTAGGTGGGAGGATGACTTCATCATCGATCAAATCTTGCACTTCGTGCGAAGACGAAAGCAATTGTCGGTGGTGTGACCAGCCTATTGATGGTACGCATAGTACTGAGTAGCATCATGTGAGAGAGGGAGATTACTCGAGAGAGGCCGAGGCTCAAGAGGTTTGAGATGACCTTTTTCAGTGAGGATTCGAAGAGCCTAGGACAAAGGCATGTAGAGGGGATGAAAAACCCTACAACCTCAAGAGCATCGCAAAACCGGTGGACCTTTTTGGACGACTAGCAAAAGAATCGCCAGTCGCCTTGGCTCTCTGATCTTTTCCAGGTGCAGGGTTAGGATAGGAAGGAACTGTTCTGGTACGACGGCCCCTATCCCGATTTTCCCTTTGGCTTGAACTGCTCTCATTCTGAGCAGGGAAAATGTCATCCGTAGTCTTAGCCACAACTACGAGTTCTTGTTGCTTATTCAACCCCCCGGCTTTTAGAGCCTCAATAGCTTACTGGAGTTGTTCATAGGGATCTGCGTCCACCTTCATCTTGTTCTTTCCGCTAGCCTCAGCTTGGTGGAAGGTTTGGGTTGCTACTTCAGCGCGAAGCCCCGTTGTCGTCGACATGTCATTGCCGCAGCTTAATACAGCTTCAGGTTGGCTGAGCTCAATTACAATTCGCCCCAGTAGTGAGGGCTCTTGCAGCATGAAGTTCCCGATATACGATGCAGTTGGTGGCGGGGCCGACATTCCATAGACTAGATCAGCCATAGATCTTTGAAGGTCGCCAATCATTCCCATTAGCTCAAAGGTGGTGGGTTCACGAGCTTGAAACAATCAAGCGTTCCCAGATCGGGCGCCAAGGTGATCTCGAAAGGGTGTGGAACCTCAACATCGCCACACCGCAAGATGATTCCTTGGTTTAATGCGGCGCCATAACCATAATTTCTCTAAATTTTGTGCCATCATAAATCCGCTAAATCGAATGGAGGTGATGTGACCGATGATCGACGGATCGATGTTCCGCTTGCTTCAAATAAGGAGAACACTGGCTATTCTGAACTAGATCTCTGAATCCCCCATGAAAGAGAAAACAGGCAGCATCTCAGCCCAATTTCAGCCGAATAGACATAAGCATAGCCGATCAATAATCAGATTCGACCTCCGATCACTGTTTCAAATTATCGTCCCAAAGTCAACTGACACCCGCAGATATAATCGATTCTCAAAATATCGATGTTCGCAGTTCGATACCTGCATTTGTAAACCGATACATGTATTCTCAGAGGCCAACTCTAAAAGCACATAGCAAGCAAATGAGAGCCAAAACAGCCCTAAGTTGGGGTAGGGTTTCCATGTCCTATTTTGTCAGGAGCTAGGGTTTCACTACGCACGCAACGATTTCAAACAACCTACAATCAAGTAAGTAACCTGTTCTAGTTTGGAATGGTCACCAATATTTCGATATGCACTAGGTCGAATGGTCAAAAAGGGTGCCCCAGTAAAAATCGGGGTTTGTGTTCCCATCGTAGCAGAGCCCGCAATCGGTCAGCCTTATGGCACGCTTCTCAAAGTAAGCCTCCGCAAACCGTTCAGGAATAGCATATGGCAAACACGGTGTGCTAGGCGCACCAATGCACATGCAATGCAAAGAAACACATAAGTGTAATCAAAACAACTAATCATGAGTTTGAGTCAAGCTCTCTAACTCCCCAGCAAAGTCGCCAGAAACTGTGGGCGCGCCCCGAGGGCCTTGGCTTACCACAATTCGGACTCATTGTGTCACGGTTCTTAATCTGATCTCACGATGTGCAATGTGAGACTGATAAATCACCAAAGAGTCCAAATCCGGCAAATCGTTTTGGAAAACTAATTTTTAAGAAAGAAGTGCCAAACATGTACTGCTTTGCCAGATACAGAGTTGCCACGTAAATATTTTATTTTGGAGAGAATTTAGTAAACCTTGACTCGTGCCTAAGGCCACGTGTCTGTCATCACCAAAGTTGCCTCGGCTCGGGAACTTGGGTACAATTGGGGAAGGTCATCTATGAGCACCTCGCCGATCAAAGATCGCCACTACTAAACATGATATCTCATTTTTGAAAACACATGCTCTTGTTCTAAGTTAATTAGCTAGAATGACTAGGTGATGCGCACAACACACAAGTATAGACTAGATCGCCTAATTTGGAACCAAGCATCGCATATCCGTTCATTTGGAAATGGTTTAAAGTTTGCTACTCGCAAGTAGGCTAAAAAAACAAATTTCAATGAATTGTCCCAATTCAAGCAATCCAACCTTCACCTATAGGCATTCAGGCAATTATATCACACAAGCAAATAGCTTCATGGCAAGCATGCTTTCATGTTAACATTCACATACATGCAAGATGCTAAAACATAAACACTCACAGTGTACTCCAAGCTAAAACAAAGAACTAGCTAGAAATCATGCATAATCCTAATTCATGTTAAGATGGCTAATGCAACAAATGTAAAATGCAACTAGAACAGGCTCGGCTAATCTAAGAATGGCATGTGAAATGCGGCAACTCGATACACATAATCAAGTTGGAATTGAAATATTATGCAATTAGCATGATGCGCCGAGCCCGGTGCATGCAATACCGATGAATGATGCAAACATGCATAGCATAAGGATGCTAATTGAAACGTGCCCTAGAACTAACCATCGTAAGCAGTTAAGTAAAAGGGAGAAAGAAGTGGGGTTGGAAGACATGCATCGCACACACGCACGCTTATTACACAATTATGCCTCTCTCGACGGAGGGATCGAAAGAATAATACAAATTAACTAACTAACAAGCTAATTAATTATTACACCACACTTAACTAATTAAACAAATTAATTAAGCTACTAAAGTAGAAAAACAGCCTCGGAAAGAGAGATGCATGCATGCTCGGTCGGCTTCGCTCGGAAATCCATCACCATGTCATGTTGCCTCTATTTACACTGCTCTGCACCTCTGAAAACTGCATAAGTCTCAGAGATGCTTCTGAATCACCTTCTGAGTGCTGTGAGAGGCCATCGGCCAAGAGATGAGGCCACCGGCCAAGATGAACTGGTCATCGACCATTTGTGGGGATATCGGCCAACAATTCATGGCCGGCCGACCGACACTGAAGATGGCCGACCAGCCATCTATTCCTGTAGAATCCTGTTTTTGCTGCAACAGAGGACAGACAGAGCATGGCAATGCATTTTCAAGGCAATGTTTACACCACCATCCTCCCTATCATGCTATGAACTCAAGGGAGTATGGCTCTTGACCTTCGGGCCACCAATCACACATTTCGATGCACGATGGCCAAAGGTGCAAAGTGTGCAAATTAATGTCAAATGAAATGCACACAAAACACATGAAGGACCCCAACCTCTATCATGGTTTATCAAGAGGCAAGGGATGCATGCTTAATGCTATGCAACCTAGGCATGCAAGCAAGCTAATGCAACATGAGCATGCAAACAAGCAATGCAATGTTACCTAACGTGCATTCAAGTACGCAAGAATATGTGACAACATATCAAGCACAAGACAAAGTGCAAGCTAACAAGCATGCAAAATGCGACTTAAGTATGCGAATATCCAAGGCATGTAACAACATTTAAAGATAGGCAAACATGTAACAACATGCGAGGCAAGCATGCAACGTCATGCAAGGGACAATGCATGCAAACATGCAAAGCGACTTAACAAAAAGGCATGCCAAATGCAATACAACTTAAGCATGCAATAACATGCAATGGGCCAAGTATGTAACAAGGCACAATTGAACTAGCATGTTACAACATGCAATTTACCAAATATGCAACAAGCATGTGAAAACATACAAGGCAAGCATGCAACAACACGCGGGGATGGTCTTAAACCGAAATGGACAGCTCTCAAATAGGTCCGAATCAGCGGCCAAAATGATGCAACAAAGGCATGAAATACACATACAAACATGCATGCTAATGGTCCATTACTTTAAGCATTGTAGAGCAACTTTTAATAACACTTAAAGGGAGACAAACATGGATATTAGGCAAACATGTTAAGCCCTGAAATCATGCAAGGGATGATGCCAAATCAAGGAAACCATGCAATTAAGGCATGCAATAAAACCTAAAACTTGAAACTAGCTAAGGGACTCAAACCAAGGCTACCTGAAGCAAGCCCCAAAGGGCCAAGGGCACTCAAAATAGTCCTAAGGTAGGCCAAAGTGAGTCCAAAACATGCAAGGAATAAGGCCAAAACATGCTAGAACACAATGCCAAAACAAGAGGCATGCAAGGCTACAAAAGAGGTGTTACACAACACCTATCAAAACCAAACATGGTATGATTTAAGCAACCAAAATTAGAGTTATGGCATGTTAGAACAAGACCAAAAACACATTGAGATGGCATCCTAGAGGCCTAAACATGATGGCATACACAATGCCATATATCATGAGGCATGAAACACAAACTCTTTAAAACATTAAAGGGGTGATAAGTGTAAGTGTACAAGCATAAGACATGGACTGAAATAACATAAGAAGTGATGTCAAACCACTGAAATAGCCCAAGTAAAGCATGCTAGTAACTTAAGCACCCAAAGCTAACAAGCTAGATTATATGGTAACTATACAAAACAATGCAAGCATGACCAAAATAATGAAAAACAGAGCTCAAGCATGTTAAAACAAGGCTAGAAGATTCGTGAAGTTGAACCAAAATCATGCTAAAAATGCATGTTACAAGACATGGGATTAAGCAAATCATGGATTACAAGACAAGTATACAAAGCATGCATGGTATGTCAAAATAGTGCTATATCATGGAAAAACAAAGCCTAATATATTGAAATGGAGCTAAAACAAGCTAGGCATACGAGCCACCAACATAAGCCATTTATGCAAGCATTGAAGATGACAAGGAGAGGGGATGACCCTCTCCTATTTAAGACACCAAAACCACCTCTCCACCACTAAAAATCCTCTGGATTTCAGTGATAGAGAGGTCATACAAAGACAAGAACAATGGCCAAAAGGGATGGCCTAAAACAAGGCCTAACAAGGCCTAAGAGGGGGGAAACAACCCCAAACCTCAAAGAGACCTTAAACAAAGTTCTAAAGCAAGAAAAATCAGAACTTTTATCAATTATAAACTAAGCTCAAAACAATAAGGAAGAAGGGTTAAAATCTTAAACAAGAATGGGGTATCTAAAGCAAGGAACTTACCCTTGTAGAACCTCTTCAAGAACAAAGCTCCAGCAGGTTTTCTGAGTTCAAAGCCGCCCAAGAACACCAAAACCAACCCCTTAGTACCTCAGTAACAAAGAAAACTTGTATTGCCAGGTGTTTGTGTATTAAACTAAGACAATACTACACTTTTGAAGCACAAAAATAGAGAAACAAGGTAAGATAGATACAAGGCTATATCTATCTCTTCTAAGACAATTTTCTGAACCTTGGAGGAGGGATGAGGGGCTCCCTCTTTATAGAATTTCAAATTCTAAGGCTTCCAAGAGAAGCCAAGCAAGAAATCCTCCATACACGCAGTATGGAGGGGGTGAATTGTGGATGCCAGCTGCACCAGCTGGCATAAAATATCTGCATAAAGCAGATGAATAGGTTTCGGCCACCAAAAATGGCCGATCAACCAACATAAGTGCCGGTCGACCAAATATAGTGCCGATCGGCCAACACTTTTGGCCGATGGCATCATTCCATGGCCGACTGGTTGAGGGGATGGCAAACAAGCCACCCTTTTCCCTTAGAAGCAAAAACACAAGTGTTTGGTCCACAACCAAGCACAAAATAGACAAGTTGAGAGATCTTGAGGCAAGGCGCGTAGCCGAGACCTCCAAGAACTCAAAACGAACATGAGCATGGATGATCATTGAGTGTTCAAACGATGACGTCCAAGTCTTGAGGACGGTCAAAAATGGGATGTCTACACAGATTGGCCCATTTTACTACTAGCCGTGGCATAGAGGAACGGAAAACACAGCGGAGTACGACTCAGTGGGAATAGTGCGTTTATCCCGAAACCCCAGAAATTTAACTTTTCCGAGCCATCCAAAGTCGCAATCCAATTAGAGAGTTTTTCAGCGAAGAATGGTTCCACTTAGGGCAAAAATGGAGCTGAAATGAAGAAATCACGAAGTAGGAGCTTTTGTAAAAGATAAGGCAGTGATTGGAGGCCAAGTGTCAACATTTTGGAGGTTCTGCTCATCGATGGCCGACAGTGGCTCATTGATGGTTGGAAGGGGCTCATTAATGGCCGGCAGAGGCACATTGATGGCCGGCAGGCCATCCTCTATGGCCGACAACCTCCCTTCAGGCTCACTGACCTCCTTTGTGAAGATTCAATTGCTTGCTGCAGTGGAATCTTGTTGTTTGTACCTTTTGAGGTCTTGTTTTGGTCCTTTTGGACTTGTGTGTGTTTTATTTAAGTCGTAATAGTCTTCGTTTTGTTTATCGAGTTGTAATCGTCTTCGTTTTGTTCATCGAGTTGTTGCAATTTGCTTATCGAGTTGTAAGCCTGTCAAGGCCTTGTGTTGTTTATTGAGTTGTTTTGTTCTTTTCAGTTGTTAGTTGGTTCACTACTTGATTAAGACAATGCAATTTGACTGTGCAGTTTTCAAAAGATCAATCTCATTTTCATGCTGTGCGATGTTATGCGATGCTGAGAATATACAGTGCAACACTTTTTAAACAAAAGCTGGGTTTTTATTCCAATCATGGTTTCTTTCTGCAAAAGAGTACAAGTTTTAGGAAACAAAATTGCCTAAGGCTGTACAATGTGCTAAAACTACTAGCAAAAAGAAAACAAAGCAAAATGCATCTAAATCAGTGTCAACTAGCTTAAGCTCGAGAAGTCCTCTTCGTCCCCTTCCTCGGCAGAGCAGACTCTGGAGCACTATCGCCATCGGCACCGCTGTCTGAAGCTAGATCAGAGCTTGACTTGGAACCCTTCTCAGCCTCTCCAGCCTCTCTACTCACAGAATCCAAGCCAGCGTCATCGTCTTCACCCTCAGATGACTCTGACTATGAACTCGCTGCCTCAGCCTCCTCGCTCATCTAGTCATCATCATCGCCCAAAATGGGCACAAATGGCCACTCTCATTGCGGATGCCTCTAGCTCTAGCTCAGTTGCGTGTCTGAGCCTGTCTCCCTCTTCTCTCTGCTGCTGGGGGAGGAATTGAAGGTCCTGCTGTGGCTCTTGTTGGGGCATCCGGTGGAGCTGGGGTCTGGAAATGGATCTCAAAAAGGCGCTTTGTCGAATATATTAGTTGTGGTATATTAGATAGTGTATATCGATACAATGTATCGATGCAAAGCGTAGCAAAGGTATCTATGCAAAGGTTTTGATGGGATGAATCAGATCAGTGTAGTATGGAATCGTTGAAATGCTAATGCGTTGACAGAGACTTTCATGGCATGAAGTGCAAGTTGAAAAAACTTACCAGAATCCTGTAGAGGCTTAGTAGGTTCATGCTCGTCTGAACCATCCTCATCAGAGAATCCGCTAGCTCGAGAGCTTGCCCGGTGTACTCTATGGATGCCTGTAAATGTGCTGAGATGATCAGTGGTCTATAAAGCATAATCGAAATGAATTAAATGTGCAAAATGTAAAGTATGGAACATACTAGGGTCGGGCCTCGAACTCCAACAAGCTCGTGACTAGCGTATGCTCAATGGGAATCGATAGGTCTCCGTAACGCCCCCAAGAAGTCGGTAATAGGTAGCTCGCCATCTCGCCTCTCCCGTAATCTTTTTCCACGAGACCGGTCGCCTGCCCCTCCGCTTCTCTTCGCAATGAGCTTTCGCCTCACCTCCACTTAACACCGTCAGAGACTGCATCAGATGAGTTTGGACGAAGGTCGTATAGTCGCCCTTTGTACGAAAGTAATTAGTCTCCAGCCCTACTATAAACTGGATCACCTGGTCGACAAACAGGCGCTCTCTCATCGACATCGAGGTGCCGCCAAGATGAACGGGCAGTCCTAAAGTTCCGGCATGTGAAATGCCGCCAAGAACCAAGCATGGCAGATCGGGCCCTTGAGGAGAATATGATAGCGAGCGACAACCCTGGCTGTGTCATACTGGGCTCGAAGCCCCAGTGGTATCACGTCCCACGGTTGCCATGTGATATGAGAATAAGAAAATGAACAGGTGATTAGTCATTATCAATTGATTAATGGGTGTATCAAGTTGATTGAAAGTAGAATAACTTTAGTTTGGGTTACCTCGTACGCCGCCACCGTGTCGAAGTACTGGCAGAAAAACATGAAGTTCTCCCGGGTCCTACGGCGGAGCTGGCCGTCGTATACCCGAGAAAACGGGACTATCATCGGGGTCTTCTCTACAGGCTCTGGAGCAAGAGCCGGGAAGTATGTGTAGACTCACAGCTGCAAGGAAAATGTGATCAATACAGTATATGGGTAGATACAGAATGCAAAGTAGAAAGCATACAATGTATGAGCAGATACAGAGAATGCAAAGTAGAAAGTACATGTGCTGAACAAATGTAAAGCAAGAAATGCTAAGCAGAAAATGTGAAGAGAAAGGGGGGAACTAAGTTGTGTACTTCTCACGCCCGCCAGTAGCCGTCTATCATGGTCCCGCTCATGCGAGAAGTCGAGCTCATGTATCCATACAAGGTAGTGAGGCTAGCTCCGCCTCAGTCGTAGAACTGAACTCGATGGAGTACAACCAATGTGCTCAGAAAGTATAGGCCCACGGTATTCCACCTGTTTGAAAACAAGGTGGTACTGAAAAGGAATATGAGGAAGCCCGGCGCGTACTTCTCTTCCTCCTTGAGTGTCTCGGGCTCGGACCCCTTGTACTGCTCCTCGAACCAGCTATATCGGACCATGCCCGCCCAGAGTGTCAATGGGTGTGTCCCAAGCAATGCAGTCCATGCTGCCTCCCACTCTTCCATGTCAGGGTCGAGAGGGATCGGATCACCCCCTACGCCTAAGCCGATGGTCATGGCGAAGTTGTAAAGAGTCATCGTTATCTCCCCCATGGTGGAGAAATGGAAAGAGTTGGTGGTGTCCCACCACCTCTCCACCAAAGCCCTTAACAGAGGGCGGCTCGCTATAACCCGTGTCAAACTAGAGCAAAACAGACCGAAGCCTGTCTTATCGATAATGTCGGAAACCCTAGCCTAAGCTCGCCGCATCACCACGAGCAAGTTGCAGCATAGCCTCTGAAAGAATGGGATCCATTCCGCAAGAATGCATGAGATGTAATCATATCAAGAACAGTTGAAAATACAGTTGAATGCAAAGCGATAATGTTTGAGATACAGTCAGATCCATGCAGTCTATGCAGTCAGATCAAGACAGTGCAAGAAATGCCAACAGATAGGGGTAATACTGCGGGAAACAGTGTTCATATCTCTACAGCGATAGCTGAAAAATGAGATGTTGGGTCTCTCAGTAAAAGGTCCTCAGGCACATCCTCAGTGAAGTTAGTGAAGGCTTTGATGCCTTCCACTACGGGCATTATGTGAGTGTCAGGATGATATCTCACTAGGTCAAAGGGGCGTATGCTCGGTGGTAAAGGCTCTGGCTCGACCTCCAGCTCGGCCACAAAGTCTGCTTCAAACTCTACCGGAGGAAGCGCGGGGAAGACCCCATCATGTGGGACATCATCACCATCCAAATAGGTGCAAGGAAGCAAAATGAGGAAAATGAAGAAAATGGTGAAACTTTGAAAAATTCGAACCCTAAGAGAGAGAAAAGTCAAAGAAAGTCAAAACCCGGGAAAAGTGTACCAACCTTTGGAGAAACTCGAGGGGAGTCAACCTAGAACGGTGGAAATGACGAACGAATCGTCGAAATCAAATTCTGATCGGTTCAAAGTAAAGAGAACTAAAGGGTTTTAGCGAATAAAGTTTGTTTAGGGTGTTGGAAAATGCGTAGAACGCGTGGATCTAGAGAGAATGAGCACCTAGAGAGTAAGGGACGAAGGTTTTGTGCAAGGGGTTGTGAGGAAATAAAGTGGCTTTGCTTGTACTTAAAGACCCATGGGTCAAAAGACAGAATTGCCCAAATCTGCCATCGATGGCCGGCAATGGCACATCGATGGCCAGTAGTGTTGTATTGATGGCGAAGGCCATCGATGGTAAGGGCAAGAACCTCCGATGGCATGCTTCCCCAAGCTTTCCCTACCTCTTTTCCTTTGATTTGTGTTCTTGGATTCCGAGAAATGCAAGGTATGGTCAAAGTTTGGTTCAAAATGCTTCCGCGGAAGCTCAGAATCGCGTTTCCAATGCACGACAATCGTCGTTCATCAACACAAACAAGGTGTATCTTTTTTAGCATGTAGCAACTCTTCCGAGAGGTAAATCGAAAGTTGCTTTTAAGTCGTCTTTAGCACACTCGCTTTTGTCGTTGCATAGAATGTGCATTGCTTTTATCGTTGCATGGAACATGCATTGAATTGTTGCATAGAACATGCATTATCATGTTTGCACGGAATATGTATGTTGCATTGAGTATGCGTCATCGATTATTTTACATAGAATATGCTTCTATTTCGTTTCTTGCATGTTGTGCATTGAGCATGCCTTTAACATTGTGTTACGATCATTTGTCTCGCAAGAGACATGCATTTGTATTGCATTGTACCTGTTAAGTCTCTTTCTTATGCAGGCACGATATTGTATGTACGGTTCATTTGAAGCTTGTGGGAGTTGAATAAGTGGAAAAGTCGAGACGCAATCGAATACTACTCAGACATGTAACTAGGACGCCGAATACGTCAACAAAGCCGAATAGACGAGGGTCAGTAGATCCGAATGAATGTAAGATGAATAGGATAAAAGTAGGCTCAGGCCCCGAGGCCCAAAAAGTGAGTATAAATATAAGAACCGCAAATCCAGAAAGGTATGTAAGAATCACTTCACTTAACTTAAAGAAGAAGTTATCTTGAGTGTCTGAACTAACTTGTTCGTCAGAGTGCTAATCCCGGCACCCCCGACCGGAGTTTTCCTCTTTTCAGGTGACTAGCTGAGGATCACTAGCATCTCCCAGGATCTGAAAAGTATTTCCAAATCACTTCTCCACAATTGGCGCCGTCTGTGAGAATACTCAAATACATCCATGGCAGGCGTGACTGAAGATCCTCCGGTAGCCATTGACGAGACCGCACAGGGAGATGACCTCACTCCAGCAAATATGCTCGGGAAAGAAACCATCGCTGCAAGACGTACCTTGAACTTCGAGTCACCAACAACTTCAGCGCAAGAGATAATGCAGGTGATCATGGAACAAGCAAAGCAGAATGAACAGAAGCTGGAGAACATGATCGCTGAAAATGAACGTCTCCGTCAAGATTTGGCTCTTGAAGTCGCGAAATCGAGAGAAGCCATGCGCCAAGATCCCGAACGACCTCCGAGGGCCGGTGGACAACGACCTCGAGCCCGGCCCAAGGATACCAACAGCGACTCCAACTCATTATCCACGGAGCTCACCAAGAAGGGATGATCCGAAACTTCCAGCTCTTCCGAAAAGAGTCTACATACAAGGAACAAGCGCAGGAGGAGCAGCTCAGACGAAGACAACCAGCACGATCCTTTTGTCTGACGGATTGCAAGGGCAGCCTTGCCCAAGAAGTTCAAAGCTCCGTCATTCACTCTTTACGATGAAAAATCAGACCCCACTGATCATATCCGTTATTACAAACAGGCCATGACCTTGCATGTAGACAACGAAGCCCTCATGTGACGAATATTCCCCAGCAGCCTGGGGCCATTAGCTGTCAGGTGGTATTATAAGCTGGAGCCGGCCTCCATCAGAAGTTTTCATCAATTACAGAAATCCTTCAAGACCAGGTTCATCACCAACGAGGTACAGCCGAAACAGGCCGACTCTCTCTGGGCCATGCAAATTTAGTCAGGAGAAATGCTCAGAGCATACTTGGCACGATATTGGAAGTGTTTCAACCTCGTCGACGACGCTTGTAACGACTCCATGGCCATCACCGGCTTCAAAATGGGACTACACCCAGATAGTCCTCTTTGCAGCTCTCTCACCAGAGGACCCCCCAAAACGGTCTGGGCGTTGATGAAGAAAGTTGAGGAGTTTTGCAAAGTGGAAGACGATGCCTTAAGAATAAAGGCCGGCCAAACGTCCAACAAAACGGCCCCCCCTGAAATTGCCCAACCAATAAGTTCCGTGCCACCTCCTAGCCCAGAGCCTCGGCAGCACACTAAACGTGATAAAAGGCGGGACACTCGCCGATCAAGCGATCAATGTCCCCACCGGACGAATGAACAACTACAAGTCGACAGCAGACGTTCAAGACGTGCTGACAAAAAGTACACAGAGTTGTCGGAACCAATCACTGCAATAATGACCAAAGTCCAACACCTTCCATTCTTCAAATGGTCGTCAAAGATGGTGGGGCCGCCCGATACGCGACGAAGGGACCGACGGTGCGAATATCACAAAGATCATGGCCACGAAACAGAGAGTTGCTACGCATTAAAAGATCACCTGGAAGAACTGGTGCGAGACGGCCGACTGCAGCAGTATGTGAAATAGGGAAAGCCAACCAAGACACTAGCCTTGAGGCAAGACTCTCCTCCACTTGGCGTGATCCATGTAATCAACGGCCTACCTGCACCTCCAGCCGTGCACACAATTCAATCGCATCCAATCCTCCGGGGGCGACGTATTCTGACTGACTAGCCCAAAGAAGCTCCGACAATTGCTTTCAACAACTCTGACCTCAGTGGCGCAACAACTTCCCACATTGATCCATTGGTCATTAGATTACACATAAACCGGTTCATCATTGAACGAATTCTCATAGACCCAGGAAGTACTTCGGAGGTTATGTGTTACCAAACTTTCATCAAACTCGGCCTCAATGAGTTAGATCTGTGTCCGGCGCCTCATCCATTGTTCGGCTTTAATATGAATCCTGAATACCCAATAGGGAAGATCGTACTACCTGTCCGAGCGTGCTCCAGAACGGTTGAAGTAGAATTCTTGGTTATAAAGCTCCCTTCCTCGTATAATGTCATCATGGGGCGAACCTGGATACATACTATGAAGGCCGTTCCAAGCACTTATCATCACTCGGCGCTTCCAATGCCCGTGGCATTGAAGAGATCCGTGGCTCTCCCCAATCGGCACAAGCAGTGATTTCATGAAAATCATATCACTGACCCGACCTGTGGGCTTTGATACCTGTATATATTTCACTTTTGCAATGCAAATAATCTTTCTTTGACGTTCATCTCATCTCACAAACCTCATTATCCCACCCGTCATAATATCAATTCAGAGCCCCCCTTTTGGTGCATGACACCTTAGGGCCGATCAAGTCTCCAGATTCGGAGCGCCATTCGTGGATATCACGATTGGCCATATTAAGTCTCCGGATTCGGAGCACCCTTCGTGGATATCATGATTGGCCGTAATAAGTCTCCGGATTCAGAGCCCCCTTTGGTGCATAACACCTTAGGGCCGATTAAGCCTCCGGATTCATAAACACCTTTGGAACGAACAAAACAAAACTTTTCAATCATTGACAGTGTCAAGGCAAGACGCAAACAAAAATTCAGCATAAGACGCAAATAAACAAATTCAGCATAAGACGCAAATAAACAAATTCAGCATAAGACTCAAATGTTTGAAATACAACTTTTATTTAATCAGACAGTTGTTACATAAACGCAACTCGTATTTACAAAACTCATTTCCAATCTAAGAAGCTAAAAAGGGGAGACGATGCATTGGTAAAGCGTCAGTGCCGAATTAACTCCCGTCACCCACAAATCCTCCGCGAATTGCAATGCCTCGAGCCAACTGTGCCCAAAATCTTCCCTTGATACCATTGACAATGTCAAGGCAAAGATCCAGGACAAGGAGGGATAAATGCAACGGTCGTCGCCTTTCCTTTCGGGGTGATCTGCTTCGACGACTTGAAAGTTCATGCCAACTTTCGGACGCCCTACTTCCCATACGAACGGCCCCTCCGCCATGATCCACGGCAACACCAGGGTCGGCTGAACTCCAGCCTCTAATTGACACCCCCACTTAACCCACCTTACATACGTGATTGTTCATCTGCGCAAAGCGCCCACTCCTTTTATTTTCAGTCCTGGCAGCGATCTCGAGGCCCCCATCCCGAGGCAATTTCGCTAATGTTGAATGCCATAAACAAAACGTCGGTTGACATTCCCCACGGCGTAGTTATCCAAAAGACTTTTTGAAGCATGTGGATTGCCCACAAATCTAGGCCCTGAGCCAAGTTAAACCTATTAAGGCCACTGTGCCTGCCAGCTCTTGGCTTCAGGTCGCGATAGCCTGTCGGGAATAAACGGCCATCACATATGGATTGACCCTGTTGGTCGACGCTTATATATTCATTCAAACCCAATAAAATGAAACACATACATGCCGAATAGGAACTATAATAAAATATTCGTGACAGAACATTTTTCTTTATTTATTCAACAAAACAAGCGATAAATTACATATTTTTGAACGTGATCCGCTTTTCAGCATTACAATAACTATCACTATGTGGTGTCACCCTCATCATCACTCTTCTCGACTTCAAAAGCAGAAAACGGGAAATGTTTACTGTGATAGAGTGGAGATGTCGACTCAATGCCTGCCGTTCGAAGAGCTTCTGCAGCTTGAGATTCCTTGATTCAACCGTGCCTAAACCCACGATTCTCGCAACAACAAACTTCTTCGGCCAGTTTTTCCTTGGTCTTCTCGATTCTGACTCTTTGGCCTTCATGAAAACCTTTCTCGTAGGCCCTTTCCTTCGCGCTCTCCATCGCAAACATACTCGCCATCTCATGATCGGCAAGCACGGAACTGATGAGCCGGATGGTTACCCTCTCCTCCACGATTGGGTTTCCCTGCCCGGTGGGTTGTGCCTGGGCCGCCTTACTCTTCTTCAACTCCCGCTCAGCTGCCTTCGCGCGGGCCTCCAAACTTCGAATACGTTCATCTTTCTTCTCCATTTCTCGGCGGCCAACGCGCAACCACATGCCGATTTCATAGGCCGTATATAGCCCCTTCACCGCCCCATGAACACATTCGTGAAACACTTCATAGTCCTGGCGACCTACCATCGATTATTGAACCTCAAGCGGGAAAATTTGTTGAGCGAACTCGACCGCTACATTTGGGTCTCAAACTATTGAGTCCACCTCCGTCATGGGTGTATTCCCCACAAATACCGCGAAGCTTAATGGGCGCGGATTCGCCTCAGGTGCCCTCTCGACTCGAGGTTGGGAAGTTCTGCCCTGCGACTGCTTGTCCCGCCTGGGCGACCTGCTTCGACGTCGAGGAGACTGACGCCTCTCTCGATCCCTGGAACTCCTACTCCCTGTACGCGGAGGGTCACTACCTCGATTCATGTCTCCGCCACCAAATGCTTCGCTTCCCTCATCAAGTTAAAGAAGATTCTGTTCGACATTCACTCGATACCCTCAAACACTGGAGTCAGTTGTCTGCTATGCTCATAAAAGCTTTAACTTTAATCATTTATGCTGTAAAGAGGCAGCCCCTTCGAGGCCATCTCATTAATTGTAAAACTTCAAACGCCCAATGCCGACCGGCTCGCACCGCCTGGGGCAAGGGCAAATTCATCAATCTCTTCGACTTATGTACCCCAGCCGGCCCAGGAATCCATCCTTCACAAATCTTAAGGTCGTTTCATCTGGCGCCTGAATGATCATGCACCGCCTGGGGCAAGGGCAGACTCATCAATCTCTTCGGCTTATGTACCCCAGCCGACCCAAGAATCGATCCATGACAAAACTTATGGTCGTTTCATACGACACCCGAACAATCATGCACCGCCTGGGGCAAGGGCAGATCCATCAATCTCTTCGGCTTATGTACCCAAGCCGGCCCAGGAATCGATCCATCACAAAACTTATGGTCGTTTCATACGGTGCCCGAATGATCATGCACTGCCTAGGGCAAGGGCAGATCTATCAATCTCTTCGGCTTATGTACCCCAGCCGGCCCAGGAATTAATCCTTTCACAAATCTTAAGGTCGTTTCATCTGGCGCCCGAATGATCATGCACCGCCTGGGGCAAGGGCAGACTCATCAATCTCTTCAGCTTATGTACCCCAACCGGCCTAGGAATCAATCCATCACAAAACTTATGGTCGTTTCATACAGCGCCCGAATGATCATGCACCGCCTGGGGCAAGGGCAGATCCATCAATCTATTCGGCTTATGTACCCCAGCCGGCCCAAGAATCGATCCTTCACAAATCTTAAGGTCATTTCATCCGGCGCCCGAATGATCATGCACCGCCTAGGGCAAGGGCAAATTCATCAATCTCTTCAGCTTATGTACCCCAGCCGGCCCATGAATTGATCCTTCACGGTGCCCGAATGATCACACATCGTTTGGGGCAAGGGCAGATTCATTAATCGATTCGGTTCAGTACCCACAATGCGCGGCACACAAATGATAATTCAATATTGTCATAAGGAGATTCAATCTCTGAAAGCTAAAACACAGCAATGATTTTATCCAAAATCGTGAAAAGTAAAGTATTCTTCATTAACGTAACTTCACAAACAACGAACAAGTAGTGGAGAAATACCAAGGCAGTTTTCATTAATAAATTTAGCGCAAATAGTAACCAATTTATACAGGAAAACTAGCCAAACAAAAATTTACATCAAAATCAAAAAACTAGCCAAACAGAAATTTACATCAAAATCAAAAGTCTACCAAACAAAAGCTTAAATCAAAATCAAAAGAGATGATTCCCAGATCAACCCTCGGGGTCAGACTCAAGTGGCTCCACATCCACTTGCTCGTAGGGAATTAGTGAGGCCAATGTAACCCCAACGGCAGCAAGGGCTTTGAGCCATCCATGTTTGAACCCTCGATTCTCGAATTTGGGGACTACATCTACATATTCTGTAAGGGCGGCACCTTTTCCTGCCTCAAATGCCGCAGAAGCTTCAGAATCGGCTTTCTCCTTGGCGGCCTTGAGCTCCGCTAACTGAACCTCCGCCTTGGCCAGCGCCTCCTTGGCTAACTTAAGCGATTCTTTGCTCAGATTTGTTTCACCTCACCTCAGAGTAGCCGCCAGTTGAGTGAGCCCTCTCTTTCTCTGCTTCAGCTCGCGCACCCTCCATCGCGGTTCTCATACTCTCAAATTCGGCCCTACTCCTTTGACCATCCACCTCTGCTTTCAAACGATCAACTCTGCTGAGGACATCATGGAGGTGGCGACCCAGGTCCACTATCCTGCCAACAGTTTGCAAAACAAGTTGGGATTGTCTGATATCTTTAACGAAAGCAAAATCAAGAGAATGTGAGATGGTCACTAACCAGCAACGCCGATCACAAAATGTATACGCCATAATATCCCAAGACGCATGAAGGTCATGACGCCACCGGCAAGGAAATTGAAGCTGCAAGGCTCAACGCCACGGCTGGATCCTCAATAATCGAAGCATCGGAAGAGATTGGTGTATCTTTGATCTTAGGCCGAACAATAAAAGGCGCAGCCACACTTGACTCTACTAAACGAGGCCGTTTGGAAGCAAGGCTAATTTCACTCGCCTCTCCCTACCATGCTTTTCTCCACGCTCCTCGAGACCAAAGTTCTTCAATGACCTATTCTCAACCTTTTCCCCGCTTGGTCTCGGTGACTGAATCGCTCTTCAATAGCGGGTGCGAAATTCTCACTCAAGGTGGGCTCGAATGGCGGCCTCGGCCTTCTTCGAGCGACCATTCGCCGTATTTTTCCTTCGCGCCATCGGCGTAAGGCTTTCCCCAGCCATAACTTCAAAAGTATCGCTGGGTAGGTCCCCCAAATTTGCAAAAATATCTTCGAATGAAAACTCTGCCCGACCTGAAGTGGACAGTGAAGGCCGGTTAAGTCCCGCAGCCTCAAACGCCGAGCGTATCGCTTCGTCAACCTCTCTGGTTGGTTCGGCAACTACCACTACCTCCGGATCAGCCTCTACCCTCGGATCTGAATCTTCGAGGCCAATTTGCCTAAGGTTCTTAAAGCTAGGAAAGATAAGAGCCGAAAGGTGTTGATCGCCGGATGGAATTGGAATGCCTTCCGCAGGAGGAGTATGTGAGCCGCTCTCCCTTGCTTTTGTACATTTGGACGGCCGAAGTATCTGAGTGTAGATTTGATCTCCTCAAGAACCACCTTGTCGATCGATGGAAGAATTTTCTTCAAACTGTTACCTGCAAAGAACGAAGGGTGATTGAAGCGAAAATAGCCGAGTGAAGGGCAAGTCAGCAAACAACAAGGCGTTGCACGGTAACCTGGATCACCCTTTCATCTGGGAATAGGATCTAGGCAGTCTTCGCCTTCACCGAACTCCCAGTTGCCTTGAACATTGACCATTACGTCGTCAACCCTTTTATCATAACTGGCAAGCATGGTTATCAAGTGATGGTCAGTGTCCTTGGTCCTGAGAAAGTATCGCCCCAGCCAACCGGAAGATTTGGCCAAAGCGTAGCAGTGCCGAATCGCCGGAATGCCAAGGTTGATCCTAAGACGCCGGTTCAGCTCAATCACCCCATGATGATTCGAAAGAAATTGACGTTGGGTTGAGAAGGAATTAGACTCCAATAGCGAAGGACAGCCCTAAGCAGAGGGTGTAGGGGAAAACGAACTCCGCCCTCCGCTATGGATAGGAGAGGGAAGACGATTATATTCTGATCCTCCCTTTCCATGTCAAGGGTACTGTCCGTTGCGAGAGATAAGTGGACGTCGTCAGGAATGGAAAAATGTCTCCGAAATTCGGCAATATGACCCTCGGAAAGAAGGTTTTTCAAGTGTTTAGCCATGTTCGCAAGAATTCAAGGTTTCCCCGGAATCAAAACGACAAAACAGAAAATAGGATCGTAAAGAAGGAAGAAGAAGACTTACGAAGATTAAACGGAGACGAGGGTAGATGGAGAAGAATTGCAGAGCGTGCGAGTCAGAGAAGGGATATCCGCTGGCGGTCTAAGAGTCTCGAATACTCGACGAACTGTGCATTCGAAAAGACCGAAGTTTCAAATCACAATAAATGCGAAATGCACGATTGAGGTGGGAAAGCGTAATGATAAACAAAAAAGTGTGCACGTCCTGACATCTATATTGGGATATGTGAAGCCGCCTAACCAGTTCCAATCTTTCCAATTCAAGACCAAACACGCTGATTAACTACCGTCAATAGGGAGTTCGGGGGGCAATTGTGGAAGCTAAATAAGTGGAAAAGTCGGGAGATGTGTGAGACAGAAACTGGATACTACTCGGCTTCGTATTGCGTAACTATGACGCCGAATACGTCAACAAAGCCGAATAGACGGGGGTCAGTAGATCCGAATGAATGTAAGATGAATAGGATAAAAGTAGGCTCAAGCCCCGAGGCCCAAAAAGTGAGTATAAATATAAGAACCTCAAATCTAGAAAGGTATGTAAGAATCACTTCACTTAACTTAAAGAAGAAGTTATCTTGAGTGTCTGAATAAACTTGTTCGTCGGAGTGCTAATCCCGGCACCCCCGACTGGAGTTTTCCTCATTTCAGGTAACTAGCTGAGGATCACCAGCGCCTCCCAAGATCTGAAGAGTATTTCCAAACCACTTCTCCACAAAGCTGGTGCAACCAGATGATATTGTATGTATGGTTCATTTAGAGGAATTATGGGTAAGATCATTCCTATCCTTTGAACACCTCGTTCTGGTTAGAAGCATTCGGGTACGCCCGGTGCTTACACCACACCTTCTTTTGGTTAGAAGAGTTTGGACCGTGTACCCGACGCTTATACCTCCTTGCTTTGGTTAGAAGCGTTTGGACCGTGTGCCCGATGCTTATACCTCCTTGCTTTGGTTAGAAGCGTTTGAACCGTGTGCCCGACGTTTATACCACCTTGTTGGCTAGAGACATTGGGTCGTGTGCCCGATATCTATACTCTCTTGGTTAGAAACGCTCGGGTACGCTCGGTGTTTATATCTTCCCTTTGGTTAGAAGCGTTTGAACTGTGTGTTCGACGCTTATACCACCCCTTTGGTTAGAAGCATTTGAACCGTGTGTCTGATGCTTATACCACCCCTTTGGTTAGAAGCATTGGGTCGTGTGCCCGATGTTTATACCACCTTCCTGGTTAAGAGCGTTTGGACCGTGTGCCCGGCGTTTATACCACCTCATTGGTTAGTAGCATTGGGTTGCGGGCGCAATGTTTATACCACCCCTCCGATTAGAAACGTCTGAAACGAGTTTCGACACTTATACCTCTCTGTTTTGGTTAGAGACATTGGAGCGTGCTCTGATGTTTATACCACCTTCCGGTGTTTGCACCGCTCCCTTTTCCTTCCCGCGCTTGGTGCGTTAGGATGCTTTGGTTAAATGCATCTGGATGGATTCCGATGCTTATGTCGCTCTTTATTTTGATTGCATAACAGTTGGATGTGTTTCACTTGTTATCACTGCTTTTTTCCTCGCGCGTGCCACGTGTTGGGATTTTGTTTGCCGCCTCGGGTGCGCCCAACGGTTGTTGTCCTTTCCCTTTTTTGCGTGAGGCGTAGTTGAGATTACATAATTTTCTTGCATCCTTTCTACATGAAATGTAGTTTGGTTTGTGTTAACTTGCTTATGTACGAGTTTGCTGTAATATTTCTTTGCATAACATTTGCATCTAGATGTTTCGTTACAGCCTGTTTCATTACAACCCTCATTACATAATCATAAGTTATGTTTGGTATCATGCATATCATTTTCATTTCGCCCTAGCCTGCGAGCGCATCTATATTGTTATCTTGAACGTTTGTTTAAGTCTTCGGCCTTGTAAAAAATGGGTCCTCTCTGGGCTTTGACATTCACTCCCGTCATTTCATGACTTTCGAATTCTGTCAAAGAGGGGCAACTGTAAACACCCCATTTTTTACCATCCTCAAGACTTGGATGTCCTTGCAGGTACATCCAACAACAAGTTTGATTGCTCGTCGAGCGCTCAAATTCCACGACGGAACGCTCCAAGTTTGATCTTTCCAAACCCTGTTTCCATTCTGTCTCATATTTGGACCATGTGTTGGTCTTTGAATAGTGATGTTCTTGATGGCCTACCGGCCATCATTGAGGGCTGTCGGCCATGGGCTTTCCCCTGCCAGCCATTGATGTACCCTGCTGGCCACCACTGATGGCCGGCCAGCGACCAGTGCATCAGTAGATATTTTTGTAGATATTTTGACAGCTATTTGCATAGATGAGCCCATCTGCTTACACGTAGATGGTTGGATCTTTACAAGAGGCTTTTGTATCTTCTATATATAGAGCTCATCTATATGCATGCAAGAGGTTACAAAGTTTGGTTGAGCAAGATTTCTCCCTCTCTCTTTCTAGAATCCTCTCTCTCTATATTTGTGCTTGAAAGTGAGCTTTCTCTACACATTTGCACTATCACCCTTAGCCAAACACCTTCACCTTGGAGCTGAGGTTCTTGGAGGCCTTGTTTGAGTTTCCTAGAGTGGTTTTAGCTTGGAACTCTTGCTGATTTGTTGCTGTGCTTCAAGGGTAAGGACTTACTCCTTTTAATCTTTGTTTTAGTTCATTGCTTGGCCACCTTTGTATGCTACTTTGAAGCTGGTTTTAGCCTCTAAAAAGTTCTATTTTTAAGGTCTTAAAATGATGGTTTAAGCCTTGTGCGGTTGGAGGAGGTGGTTTCCTCCCTTGGCTCTTTGGCTTGTATAGCCTTTTTAGCCATCTTTCTAAGCTTTTGAAACACCCTTTGTTTGGCTTTTCTACCACTGAAACTCAGAGGTTTTTCAGTGGTAGAAACTTGGTTTTGAGGTCTAAAATAGGAGGGGGTGGCCTCTCTTCCTTGTATCTTGTTTATATGTATAGATGGCCTAATAGTTGAGCATGCTTTTCTACCCTTTTGTAGCTTAGTTCAAGCATGTTTTTCACTTTGTTTTGACATGCTTCAACTATGTGTTTGGCTGGTTGGGTCACTTGTTGCTTGCTTTTGTACTTGTAGTGCAATCATGCTTACTAGCCTAGCATACTTGATGATTTAGCCTATCATTCTAGCTTGTGTTAGTTTGATTCCAACATGTTTTTGCCACTGATTTAGCATGCTTTAACTCTGTTTTGAGTGGTCTTGGTCATATGAGACTTGTTATGCATGGTTGTAGTGCAAAGGCCCTTACTAGCTTTGAGTTCTAAGGCCTCTAACATGTTGTGAATGTGATGCTTGCATGTTTTGGCATCATTTAGCATGTGATTTCAGTGCTTATAGCTTAGTCACACTCTCACATATTCTACTCTTTCATTATTTTTGAGGGTTGTGTTTTATGCCTTGTTTGTGAGCCAATACATGAACATGATTTTCTTACTTTTCATGCTACCATCTCAGCACATTGTAGCCTCTGTTTTGGCATGTTTGAGGTCTGTCTAGATCTGGTTTGGCCATTTGAGCTTGATGTTGCATGGTTCTAGTGTAAAGCTCCTTACTAGTTTTTAATGCTTAAGTCTCTAACCTATTGTACATGAGTTGCTTGCATGTTATAGTCTTGTGTTTCATGCCATTTCAGCACTGAAATTCTGCCACCTTCCTCATTTCTTCCTTTTTCTATTTTTTTTTTTTTTTTTTTTGAGGGTTGGTTAGTCTTAAAGTTGTGTTTAAGCTTGAGATTGAGGCTTGTGCTTAAATGGCTTTAACCCTCTTTTGAGGGTTCCTCCTAGTCAAAGGCATGGTCTCTCTCATGTCTTAAGTCATCTTTTGGTTGACCCCTCTCTCATTAGAGGACTTTCGCGTTGGACAAATCAATTAAAGAATGGTTTGGTAACTTAAAATGAGTAAACAAGAAATGGACAAGTAAAACATGGCCAAGATAAGCATGTTGTTTGCCTTGCATTGCGTTCAATCGGACGTTATATTGAACACAAGGTAGATTAGTCCATTTCATACTTAAAGTGATGAAATGAGCCAATCTCCATTGTCTCTGTTGCCTTTGATCATCCATGATAAGGTAGTGGTATTGAGTCTTGTTTTTTTTGTGCATTTATTGAATGTGTACAAGTTGGATCCTTGGCCATCATGTATTGAAAATGTTGATTGTTGGTCTTAGACCCAATAGCTCATCTCCTTTGATGTTTTGAGATAATAAGGAAAAGGTCCAGTACAAACATACCCTTGGGAAACCCTCCATTTTCCTCTGTTTGAGCTCTGTTGCAGAATGGTGATGCAGCACACCAGTGGCCGACAGTGTCTCATCAGTGGCTGGCAAGGCTTCATTTGGGCCAGCAGTGCCTCTCTTTGGCCGGCAGATGGTCGGTAGAAGCATCTCATGGCCGGCAGGCCACTGGTGCATTCCTCAGCATGGAATTGGTAAGGCAGAGCAGAAAGTTCTTGGAGTATCCCTGCAAACAGAGCCTCTCAAGAGCAAACCGGTGGGCTTTTCGGGGCGAGAAACCGAATGCATGCATGTTCAACTTTCTGAGGCAAAGCTGAAGTAGTGTAATTTAATGCTTTACTTTTTAGTTAGCATGAATTTGTAATTTAATTAATTATTTTGTTGATTAGCTAAAGTGTTGTAATAATTAGTAAGTAGTTTGCTAGTTATTCGTTTGTTGTGTAATAATTAGTCTAATTAAAAGTTTAATTAGATTAGTTAGCTTAGCATAGCTTAGATTAGCTTAGCTGATTTATTCAGACCCTCCTTCGAGAGGGCACAATGTTGTACTAACTGTGCGTGTGTGTGTGCACGTCTTCCAACCCCACGTCTTTCTCCCTTTTACTTAACTGCTTTCGATGATTAGTTTAGGGACATTTTCAATTAGCATACCTTATGCTTTGCATGTTTGCATCCATTCATCTGTCTTGCATGCACCGAACTCGGCGCATCATTCAAACTGCATCGTATTTTAATACCTATTTGAATACATGTATCAAATTATTGCATTCATATGCCATCATAGATAGCCGAGCCTATTTAGTTGCATTATTGCATGTGTTGCATTAGGCATTTTGTATAGTTAGGATCATGCATATTTCTAACTAGCTTTTGTTTTGGCTCGGAGTACACTGTAAGTGTTACGCTTTAGCATACTTGCATGAGTGTGAGTGTTGCCATGATAACATGCTTTCCATGAGGCTATTTGCTTAAGTGATTAACTGCATGAATACTTGTGGGTGGAGGCTTTGTTGCCTGAGTTGGAACAATTCGATGATTATGAGTTTTAAGCCCACTTGAGGGTGGCAAATCCGTGCTTTAGCTCACTTGTGAGTGGCACTTTCAAACAATTTTCAACAAAAAACATGAGTCGATTTGTTCCAAGTCTTACGACTTAGTCTATACTTATATGTGTGCGTCACATAGTAAAGTTAGATTAATAACCGAATAAGGACACACGAGGTCTATAAAAAACAATATCATGCTTAGTAGAGGCCGATCCTTTGATCGGGCGAGCGGGGGTGCTCATTGCATGACCTTCCCCTCTCGTACCCAAGTTTCCGAACCGAGTCAACTTTGGTGATAACGGACACGTGGCCTTTGGCACGAGTTAGAGTTTCCAAAATTTTCCAAAAATAAATATTTAGGTGGCGACTCTGTAATCTAGCAAAGCGGTCCAGTTTTAGCATTATTTGATTCAAAATCAATTTTTCAAAATGATTTGCCGGATTGGACTCTTTGGTGTTTATTAGTCTCACATTGCACTTTGTGAGATTAGATTCAGAACCGAGGCAGGAGTCCGAACTGTAGTAAGACCAATTCACGCCTCTCTGAAAGGGGGGGCGTGAAGAAAGTTGGGTCGACATATGGCAACCCAATCCCTTGGCAAAGTGGAGGCAAATGGCAAGAACAAGGTAGGGGCAGGCATTGGTCCCTATGAACAGCCTCTATGGGCTGTTGAGGCTTTGAAGGCCGAAGGACTGAACAAACAGCAAGTGTTGGCAGTTGTTGCAAAAACTATGGATAACACTTTTGTTGCTCAAGTTTGGGGCATGTTGAATCAAGGGGCAAGCCAAAAAAAATGGATGTCATACCAAAAACGCCCCTTTCAGCTCCAATCCTACACTCGAAAGAGATCAGCAAACCCAGTCAGCACCTGCCAACCCGTTTGCCAATACATCCAACACATCCAATCCAACTCCACAAACCTCGAGTCATCAACCCCGAGGCCAGAGGGTCTTCACCCCACTTTATATGTCCTTCTCCAAAGCCATGGGCGTGTTGATCAAAAACGGCCGTCTCAAACCCTTTGAGCCTCGGCCTCTCCAGGATCCCCTTCTAACAAAGCATGATGCTACCAAGTACTGTGCTTTCCATCAACAAACTGGCCATGAAACAAATAGTTGTTTTTGTCTTCGCCATGAAATACAAGATTTGATTGACAAAGAGGTCATCGCTGCACTGGGTCCTACAAAGTCTATCGGCACTGGATTGATGAATCTGGGGAGATAATGTGACTATGTGATTGGGGGATGAACTAGCTCCCGATGGCGCTCATTTTACTCCAGATGTGGTGGATGGCACACACTATTTTGAGCAATTTGCGAATACTGTTTGCTTTACTTTCTGACTTGGGTATTGAGTCAGTTCTGTTGTGTTGTATTGAGTCTGTCTTGTTGTATCGAGCCAATCCTATGGTGTTAGGGTCAGGTGATTTTGGGGGTGCTACCTCGGACATCACTATCTTGTTTTGTGTTTGTCTGTTACACTCTTTCTTTTGACTCTAATTCTGTCATTGAGCTAGTTGTGCCAGAAGATCTGAATGAAACGGCAAAGATTTTCACCTACTTTTCTGTGCCTTGAAATCATTGCATTGACCTAAGTTTTTCAAAACTTTTTTTAAACGCTGTGATGAAAACAAAGAGGAAGGAATTCCTTAGGATTTGCAAAAATTTGATCAATTGAGAGAAAGAGAGGCATGATAAGCCCTTAATGAATGAGATCATGTTTGTTAATATAAGTACTAAGAAAGATCCTGGCTTGATCCAGATTAGTTCTACATTGTCTTCAGTGCGAGCGACTAGTCGCTTTCTTAAAAGATTTCAAAAAATGTTTTGCGTGGTCCTGCGAAGACATGCGTGGAATTGATCTTAAGATTGTACAGCATAGGATCGCTCTCGACCTCGAGACTCGACCCCTTTGCTTTTAAACCTTGAACCTTGACTCAGAATGTTCAATGATCAATCACAGTATGAGGCTTGTATGGCCAGATCAGAAGCAACCCTTGAACTAGGGGCAAGAAGGTCAGATGTCATCAAAGGAAACTTGCAAAGCTAGATTAGAAGTAGCCCTTCAACTAGGGGCAAAAATGTCAGATGTGCTCAAAGATTCAAAGGATGGGTCATTCCGCAAACCAATGAAGACTAGCAAAAAAAGCCAAAATTCCAGAATCGGAGAGAAGAAAATTTATTGCTGAAAGGACAATCGAGTTCCTATCCGCAACACTAGGGGCAAATTCAGACCCTAATTGGATGGGCTCTCATATCATCAAGACTATTTAGTCAGAAACAATAACCATTCTCCTGGATTCCGATGGCTTCGAGATCTCAAAATCGATCAACATGGACAAGTTAAACTTTTTATCCTTGAGAAGCTTGCTGGGCCGAAAACCCAGAAGGGCGACCCAGGCAAAAGTTAGAGCAGAGAAAAAGAAAAAGAACAAAAAAGATGAAAAGAAAAAGAAGAAAATGAAAAGATGAAAAGATGAAAAGAAAAAGAGAAAATGAAAAGATGAAAAGATGAAAAGAAAAAGAAAAGAAGAAGAAAATGAAAAGATGAAAAGAAAAGAAGAAAAAGAAATAAAAAGAAAAGAAAAACAGAGCTCGCAAGGTTGAAAACCTGAAAGGGCGGCCTTGGCAAAAGTTAGAGCGTAAAAGGAGACTGTCAACACACGAGTGTACCTTAACTTGGAACTACGTATGGCCTGATTCCCATCTTTGGGATATGTAGGCAACTTCATCCTGAAGTCTGGCCCCAATCATTTTCGGCCTGCTTGGCTCATCCATGTTGATTGGCTTATCCTTGTTCAACTCAGCTTCTGTCCATGTGAAGTGGCTCATCTTCATGATCATCTTTGTTCAGACTCGGTTGTCTTACTCTATTAGAAGATTCAGCTGCAAGACAATTCAAGTTCAAATATGAGGTTGTGCATTTCGAGAGTAAATTCTATGTTGGTCGAGCAGTGGCCATTTGCAAAAACAGTTTTTGAGCATTTTTAATGAGGTTGACTAGTTTTCTTGAAAATTATTCCATTTTTCCAAAACTAGACCATGTCTTGGACCCAAAAGAGGAAAATTTTTAGTGCTCACAACCTGACTTGCATGGTTTCAAATCAGAAAATCGAACATGTATGTTAATCTAACTCTCATGTTGATCAAAATTATTTTAGTAGAAAGCCAAAAACAAAAAATGGTCAAAATGATTAACTAGGGGCACAGTTGAGTCAGGTTTTCTATTTGTTCCCCATTATCAATGTATTTGCCAAAAAGGGCACAATTGAAGCTAACAGCAGAAGGCCAAAAGCTCTGTCATCCTCCAAGTAGTGAGGTATCAAGCCAAGTACGAAGCATGAACTAGAATGGAGCAGGATATTCTATTTCCTCATCTAGGCAAGTCTGACCACATCCAAACTGGCCAAGGGCATCATCAACTGATGTCAGTTGCAGATCTGCTACACATCCAGTCGCACCCCAACTCCTTTGTGGGGCAGCTCACTTGTTGTGAATGAAAGAAGAAGAATCTGGTAGAATACCAAGGGCAAGAGCCCACAACTTCCTGCTTATCCATCAACAACCTAGGGGAGGGATAAAAAATAAGAGAGATTGAAAAATAGAGAGATGTGCGTTGAGAGTAAAAGTGAGAAAAAGGGCTTTTCAGAAAAATAGAGATTGAGTGCCAGAGTGATGTGAGAATCACAAATAAGAAAGGGTAGCAAACAATACCCGAAGAAACAGGCTCCTCGTGAATTGAGAGGTGTCTCACCATTGGAACACATTTGAGCGTTGTGTTGGTTATTTTTTGTTTGTCTCGATTCTTGTTTTGAGTCATTTCGAGTGCCAATAGATGTGTTTAGGTTGTTTTACCTTCGTTTTCTCTTTGTCGAGTCGTTTTGACTGTAGTCGGTCGTAGGCCTAATACCCAGTTGAGAACTCATTTCTCAATTTCAATTTCCAAAATAAATCGTTTTGTGCTTAAAGTGCTGTGCCATTCTCCACATTTGTGTAAAATAAGATTTTTTCTTTCATAAACATCAGGGTTCAACCCATGTCATATGAAAGTAACCGAACCAAGACCTATCTGAAGCTACATAGGTTCCGGACTGTAAAGCAAAAGAAAAGAGGGAAAATTTGGAGCATCTTAGTGTGTTTCGACTTCAACAAAGTCCGAGACTGCATTCTAGGTGCACCTTCTCAGGCCTCGCACTTCTCTGGAGTATGAATGTATCTCGACCCCAAGTTTAAGCCTGCTTTAAGTCAGAATGGAAATCCAAGCAGCACCCGTGGTTTTCACATGCAGATGTTACCTCTTGCCAATATGATCAGGGCGTGTCCTTTTTGAGTTAAGTACATTGCTAAGTCCTTCGAGAGGTAAATTGGAGGCACCAAAGTACATATTTGCCTCCCTTCTTGCGTAGAATATGCCTGATTCTTGCATAGAATATGTTTTCAATGTTGCATAGAATATGCCTGTCTCTTGCATAGAATATGCTTTCAATATTGCATAGAATATGCTCTTGTTTCATGCATAGAATATGCTTTCAGTGTTGCATAGAATGTGCTTTTGTTTCTTGCATAGAATATGTTTGTTTCATGCATAGAACATGCTTTCAATCAACATCATGCATCTATCGCACAAAAATCTCACTCAGTGCATCTATTTCACAATTTTATATCACTCGCACTGTCTTGTGCACCTTGTGGTTGTGTCTTACTCGCACTATCTTGTGCATTCTTTGGTCTAGGAGACCTTAAAATCCTGTATTTACACTTACGCTTTCTTGCGCATCACACTTTTTTTGTGCAGTTTACACTCGCGCTTTCTTGCGCATCACACTTTTTTGTGCAGTTTACACTCGCGCTTTCTTGCGCATCGCACTGTCTTGTGCATTTCATTACATGCTGCTATACTTGCATAGAAAATGCTCGTATCTCTTGCATAGAAAATGCTCCCATACTTGCATAGAACATGCGTTCTATCACGCTATTTTCGCACCTTACCTGCACTTGTTAGTGCATTGCATTGCGTTATTTTTCACACCTTACTTGCGCCTGTTTGTGCATTGTATCGTACTATTTTGTGCATTTGCATTGTTCGCACTGTTTTGTGCACCTACATCACACTGTCTTGTGCATCCTCCCCGATTTAGGAGACCTTAAATCCTGCATCTTGGTTCACACTGTCTTGTGTATTCATCTGGTCTAGGTGACCTTAAATCCTCTAAAGGTGCAATTCCTTTGGTGTTTGTCGTGCCTGAACGATTTCCGGTGGTCTGGTATAGCCACTTGCCTATGTTTGCGATGAGTTCCTTGGAGACCAACTGAGACGGTGAAAACTAGAGTTCGAATGGCTGATGCCTAGAACGCAAAGGTTTGGAATTTCCAAGATTAAAGTCTGGTTTAAATACCCAGGGGTGTATCCCCGGCTTGAAATCTGTATGGAAGCCCCATAAGTTGAGATAGCGTGTACGCACCTCAATTCTGGATACTGAACCAACCTAGTCTATCACCCTGTTGGAGAATAAGGAAAGTTGCGAACATAGTCAGGAAGAAAATTATTACTGTGGTTCGGAAACACAAGATACAAAAGCGGAAGATCCCCAACAGCATGAGGTGAGTTATTGCCAATTGCCCCTTGTAAGGTACTTACATTTCCTAGCTACTACATCATATCTAGCATAATCTATTACGTCTATCGCATTGCATATAGCATTTATTGCATGCATCTACTGCATTATCTATTTTATCATATGTCCTTTCCATGTTAGGTTTAGTTCGGCATGTGCTCATACATTTCCTTCGTTAAAACATGGTTCTGTGCTAATGTGTATGTGCCTATTCTACTAAGAGAATTATGGTCTGATGGTGTCGGCACCTTTTCTATGTTAGACGTGGTCTGTTTTTTGTCCATACCTTTTCTAGGCAAGATGCGTTTTGGCCTCATGCCTTATTCACCACATCCATTGCGTCCATTGCATTATACTTTGTCGTGTTGTATTCAGCATGTAGGATCACGATCTTTCCTTTGAAAATCATTCCTTACTTATATCATCCCACCCAATTACTTGTATTCCTTCTGCGAAACACATAGTTCTGCATGTGCGCACTCCTCTTCCACTAAGAGAATTGTGGTTTGAGGGTTCCAGCACCTTTTCTGTGTTAAACGTAGTTTGATTTTGCATCTCCATCCCTTTATGATATTTGTGTGGTTTTGCACTACTTGTGGTTTGATTATTTCATTGCATTGTATATCATTCGCAATGTTTTGTTACATTGTGTATCATTTGCATATTGCCCCAGAACTACGCTGGTTTGATTCCTTGCAAAGGGATACGTAGGCAGCCTGTGGGTGCAACCGTTCTTTGTTTTGATTACTTATTTGTCTAAGTCTTCGGCCTTGTCAAAAATAGGTCGTCTCTAGGCTTTGACATTCATTCCCATCATTTCATGACTTCCAAGTTCTGTCAAAGAGAAGCAACTGTAGACACCCCATTTTTTACCGTCCTCAAGACTTGGACGTCATCATTTGAACACCCGATGATTGTGCTCACTCATGTTCATTTTGAGTCCCTGAAGGTCTCGGCTGAGCGCCTTGCCTTGGAGCCTCTAATCTTGTCTATTTTATGCTTGGTTGTGGGCCAAGAGCTTGTTGTTTCTTTTCTGGAGGAGAGGGTGACCTGTCGGCCATCCCCCTAGCCTGCTGGCCACGACCTGTGCCTGTAGGCCACCAATGGTGGCCAGTCGGCTACATTGATGGCCGGTCGGCCACTAATGATAGCCGGTTGGCCATTTTTCTCCTTTTTCAAATATTTATTTGCCAGTTATGCCAGCTGTTGTTCACTAATGCTCATCTCCATACACGTGTACGGAGGGATGAATACAAGCCTTTGGCTTGATTTTCTATATAAAGGAGGGCTCTCCCCCATTTCAGGGGGTTACACAATTTGGAGCAAATTTGTCCCTCTCTCTCTAGAATTCTCTCTCTCTCTTCTTGTTTTATGCTTGAAAATGAGAATTCTCTACACTTTTGCACTAAGACCCTTAACCAAACATCGTCATCTTGGAGCTGAGGTTCTTTGAGGCTTGGTTTGAGCTCCTAAGGCTGGTTTGAGCTCAGAATTGTGGCTGTTTAGTATTGTGCTTCAAAGGTATAAGGCTTACCTCATTTTAGCTTCGTTTTAGTTGCTTGCTTGGCTATCTTTTTACACTGTTTTGACCTGGTTTTTCAACCATAAAAAACCCTATTTTTAAGGTTTCAAAATGGTGGTTTTGGTCTTGGTAAGTTAGGGGGTTGTCTCCTCTTTTTGCTCTTTGGCTTGTGAAGCCTTTTTGTGCCGTTTCATACCACCTTTAAATCAAACTTTTTGGGTCTTTAAACCACTTAAATTTAGAGTTATTTCAGTGGTAAAAAGTATGTTTTGAAGTCTAAAAATGGAGGGGGTAGCCTCCCCTCCTTGTGTCTTCCTTCCATACCCAGTTAGCTTCACATATTAGCTTGATTTTGTAGCTTGAGTAGCTTAGCTCAAGCATGTTTTAGGCTCTGTTTTTGCATGTTTCAACTCTGTTTTGGGTTGGTTGGAGCATTTGTTGCTTGTTTTTTGTACTTGTAGTGCAATTGTGTTTACTAGTCTAAAACGCCTAATGGTTTAGCCTATTATTCTAGCTCGTGGTAGCTTAACTTTAAGTTATTTTAGCTACTATTTTTGCCTACTTTAACTCTGTTTTGGGTTGGTTAAGTCCTTCAAGGCTTGTATTGCATGGCTGCAATGTAATGGTCTTCATTAGCTCATTGTTTTGAGGCTTTAAGCATGAAGTGTTTGAGTGGCTTGCATGTTATAGCATCATTTTACATATGATTTCAATGTATATAGCTCTGTCACACTCTCACTTATTTCACTCTTTCATTGCTTTTGAGATTTGTGTTTTGAATTTTGTTTGCAAACTAACATGTGAGCATGTTTTTCTAGCATTTTGTGCTTCAATCTCAGTATGTTTTAGCCACTGTTTTGGCATATTTTAACTCTGTCCAGAGCTGATTTGGTCAATTAAGCATTGTGCTACATGCTTATAGTGTTGTGATCTTCACTAGTTTGATGCTTTAGGCTCTTAAGCATGTCTTACATGTGTTACTTGCATGATTTAGTGTCTTTTTGTATGCCATTTCAGCATTGAAATATCTTCAACCTCCCATTTTTCTTCACTTTTTACTTTGTTTTGAGAGTGGCCTTGAGCCCTTTGTTGGCTTGAGTGTGGAATTAAGGCTCTCATGCCTAATGGTTTTCATCCTCTCTTGAGGGTTTCTACTAACCAACAGCATGAGGCCTCTTTCATGCTCAAGGTACTTGTGGCTTAGGCCCTCTTTCCAATTAGAGGACTCTCACTTAAGACTTAATCAATTAAGTAATGGATTAGTAATCTAAAATGTGTAAACAAAATGAACAAAGTAAAACTTGAACAAGATAAGCATGTTGGGTTATATTGCATGTGTTTGGATCGGACGTTAATCCAAACACAAGAAAAATGGGACATTGCATACTCAAAGTGATAAAACGTATCATTTTTCTTGGTCACCGACACCCTTGATCATGCATGATGGGGTGGTGGTCGTTCGAGTCTTATTTGTGCATTCATTGACTTTGTACAAGCTTGGTTTTCTAGCCATCATGCTTTGAAAATGCTTGGTTGATGGCTTGAGAGCCAAGAGCTACACTCCTTTGAACTTGAGAAATGATAAGGAGTGTAGCAGTACGCACATTCCTTGAAAATGCTTTGTTTTGCCTCTGCTGCTCTCTGTTGTAGCAAAAGCAGAAGTTTAGAAAATGGGGGTGGCCGACCGGCCACTTGCATTAGCTGACCGGCCACTTAAACTAGCCGATCGTCCAGCTAAGGTGGCCGACAGCCACTTTTTTGTGGCCGACTGGCCACCAGTGAAGTTTTGTGCAAGTGTTCTTGTGTTGGAGCAGAGGCAATTTGGAAGTTGGTGCAATTTTCCAAGATCAAATGAGTGCAAACAGAGGCATCCGATGGCAAGGCAAGAGCATTGTCGAGAGGAAGCTACCGAGCATGCATGCATCCCTCATCCCTCGAGGCCGTTTAAATTGCTTTACTAGTTAGTTAGCATAGCTAATTATTCGATTCAAGTGTTGTCCTTAATTAGCTTAGCGTAGCTAGTTATTCAATTCGGTTTGTAATAATTAGCTAGAATAGTTAATTAGTTTCGTGTTGTAATAATTAGCTTAACTTAGTGTAAGTTAGCTTATTCATTCGGACCATCCTTCGAGAGGGCGCAATGTTGTAATAAGTGTGCATGTGTGTGTGCATGTCTTCTGACCTCGCGTCTTTCTCCCTTTTATTTAACTGCTTTCGATGGTTAGATTAGGGACATTTTTAATTAGCATACCTTATGCTTGCATGTTTGCATCCATTCATTTGTCTTGCATGCACCGAGGCTCGGTGCATCATTCAAACTTCATTGTAATTTCAATACACTTCTTTGAATACGTGTTTCAAAGCATGATATCAAACCAAATCATATGCCATATTAGTAGCCGAGCCTATTAATTGCATTATTGCATGTGTTGCATTAGGCATTTTGTATAGTTAGGATCATGCATATTTGTAACTAGTTTTTGTTTTTGGTTTGGAGTACTCGGTAAGCTTTTACGCTTTAGCATGCTTGTATGAGTGTGATTTCCATATTGCCATGTTTCGCATGCTTGCCATGATGCTATGTGCTTAAATGCTAAACTGCATGAATGTCTGTGGATAAAGGCTTTGTTGTTTGAATTGGAATGATTCAACGAATGTATGTTTTAAGCCCACTTTGCGAAGTGGCAAATCATGTTTTAAGCCCGTCATGTTTGATGGCAAATCCGCATTTTAGCCCACTGAAGGGTGGCAACTTCAAACCATTTTCGAAAGCAAACATGAGTTGAATTCGTTCCAAGTCTTGCGACTTAGTCTATATTGCTTGTGTGCATCACATAGTAAAGTTAGCTAATAACTGGAATAACAACACATGAGGTTTATAAAATAACATATTATGATTAGTAGAGGCTGATCTTTGATCGGGTGAGCGGGGGTGCTCATTTCAGGACCTTCCCCTCTCGTACCCAAGTTCCCGAGCTGAGGCAACTTTGGTGATGACGAACACGTGGCATTTGGCACGAGTTAGGGTTTCCTAAATTTTTCAAAAACAAAATATTTAGGTGGTGACTCTGTAATCTGGCAGAGCAATCCAATTTTGACATTATTTGATTTAGAATCGATTTTCCAAAATGATTTACCAGATTGGACTCTTTGGTGTTTATCAGTTTCACATTGCACTTTGTGAGATTAGATTCAGAACCGTGACAAGAGTCTGAACTGTAGAACCAATTCGAGCTCTCCGAAAGGGGGCGCGAAGAAGTCGAGTCTACAGTTTTTGGCGACTCTGTTGGGGATTTAGATAACTTGACTCGAACTCATGATATGCCATTTTATCTACACTTACGTGTTTCTTTTCATTTGCATTTGTATCGGTGCGCCTAAGTCACAGTGTTTGCCATCTGCTATTCCTGAGCGGTTTGCTGGAGGCTTGCTTGGAAAAGCTTGCCAAATGGTTGACCGGTTGCGGGCTCTGCCATGATGGGAACACAAACCTTGGATCTGGACGACCGCCGTACCGTTTGACCCTTCTTTCACTTCTCGGTATTAGGAGCGAGAGGTATGTTAGGTGGTCTTGCTGAGGCACCCTTTTTGACCAATCAACCTAGTTGCATATCGGGGCCATAGAGACTGTTCCAAACTAGGCCAGGTTGCTCACCCGAATGCCGGATTGTTTGAAATCGTATGTTTAAGTAGTGAACCCCTAGCTCCTGACGAAACTAGGATAGGGTAACCCTACCCCATCATAGGGGTGTTTTGGCTGTCACTTAACTGGTATGTGCTTTACAATGAAACCGTATAGGGATGTGCATATCAGTTGCCAAGTTGGTATCTATTTTGGGGCAGAATTCAGTAGAGAGCACAATCATTCAACTATACTCATATATGTTCTGGTGAAATCAAGCTGAGATGCTGTCTGTTTTCTCTTTTGCAAGGTAGTCCTGGAACCACAGATTCAAAAGGCTCCAATATCCCTCGGGTACATTGAACTTGTGTTGATAGACTTTGTCAGGTTGGAGATTCAGTTCAAAGACAACCAGTGTTTCCTTCGCTAGAGGCAAGGCAAAAAAGGCCAGTCAGGGCTCGCGGTTCCATTGTTTCGACAATGACCAGTTAAATCACCTTTGTTCAAACTTAGAAGACTGCGATGACATAGGGTCCGGAAGAAGTTGTGGCCATGATAGTGGCATTAAACCAGGGAATCGCCATGCACGATGAGACCAATGCTGCAATGCAATGCCCATCTGGGGCACCTACCATACATCCAGTCTCGGGACCCCAGCCGAACTTTGACCCACTTCCGCTAGTTGAAGATTTGCAAGGTTCGGATCCTCGAGAAGGGTTAGCTCAAGCTCAGGTTTTCACACCTCTGGTGCAGCCTAATGAGAGGCTTTATTCCCTTGATGTTAATGAGCCCGACTCGACTGTAGACGTCCCTGAATGCCCCGGGAGGATGACTCCCGTTCTGTTCATTTTGCGGGTCTACTACAGTTCGGACTCGATTTGTGTCAGTTCTAAATCTTGAACCAAAGAGTCCAAATCCGGCAAATCATTTGAGAAAACAGATTTTTGAAAAGTAGTGCCAAACATGGACTGCTTTGCCAGATTACAGAGTCGCCACCTAAATATTTTTTAAAATGGGGAATTTAGGAAACCCTAACTCGGTGCCAAAGGCCACGTGTCCGTCATCACCAAAGTTGTCTTGGCTCGGGAGCTTGGGTACGATCGGGGAAGGTCAGCTATGAGCACCCCCTTTCGCCCGGTCCGAAGACCGGCCTCTACTAACCGTGATATCCTTTTTTGAAAACATTACATGTTCTTACTCCAATTTTTAGCCTAGAATTACTATGTTATGCGCACAACAAACAAGTATAGACTAGATTGCCTAATTTGGAAATAAACATTGCATATCCGTTTTGTCTCGAAAAACGTGTTGGTTTTTGCTACTCGCAAGTAGGCTAAAATACAGATTTCAATGAGTTGTTCCAACTCACGCAATCCAACCTCCACCCACAGGCATTCAAACAGTTTATAACACATAAGCATTTAGCCGCATGACAATCATACTGTCATGGCAAACATTCACACGCATGCGATATGCTAAAGCGTAAAAACTTACATCGTACTCCGTGCCAAAAACAATAACCCGGTTAGCAAACATGCATGACCTAGTTCATGTTAAGTGGCTAATGCAACACAGGCATAGATGCAATCTAGAGTAGGCTCGGCTAACCCTAAACATGGCATGTGAAATGCGCGAGTAGCACGTATTCAATTTGGAATTGAAAATTGCAATGCGCTTTGTATGATGTACCGAGCGGTGCATGCAAACAAATGCATGAATGCACGCATGCATTGCATAAGGTATGCTAAAATAAGTATGCCCTAATCTACCATCGAAAGCGGTAAATAAAAGGGATAGAAAGAAATGGGGATTGGAAGACATACACCCACTCACACACACTTATTACAATTTTGCCCTCACTCAGAGGGACCAAAAGAATATACAAAACCGAATAACTAATTAACTACGCAAGCTAATTAATTATTACAAATTAACTAAATTAACCAAATAAATTAATTAATCTAATTAAACAGTAAATCGCCTCGGGATGAGGGCCAAATGCAGCGCGCGCTCGGAACTGGCTCGGAACCGCACTGCCATGCACGGATTGCCTCTGTTTCCCCTGCTATCCTCCTCTGAAAATTGCCAAAGTCCCAAGAGTGCCTCTTAGGGCACTGGGGAGTACCACCGGCTGGGGTAGAGCACCACCGGCTGAAGAAGGAGGCCACCGGCACTAGATGAAGTTATCGGCTGGCAATTGACTGCCAGTCGGCACTAAATAGTGCCGGCCGGCACTTAACACCTGCAGAACCTGCAACCCACAGCACCAGAGGACAACAACATGCATGGCAATGTGATTCAAGGTATTTATGCACTATACACACCTCTTATCATGTTATTGACTCAAAGGGGTATGTGCCTCGATTCCCGAACCACCAATCACGCATTTCCATGCATGATGGCCCTAAGAACCAAGAATGCAACTTTGATTTCAAATGCATGCAATGCAAACAAGCAAACAAGGGTGCTCAACCTCCATCATACTTCACTTCAAGAGGCCAAACATGCATAATACAAATGCAACCCTAAACATGTCAACTAGGCATGCAACATGGACTATGCAATATGTTCATGCAAAGGGTTCAAGCAAGCATGCAAGGTAAGCATGCAAACCAATGGAAGGATGGTCTTATACATGAATTAGCCAACTCAGATAGTCCTAAATCAGTGGCCAAAGTGCCTAGAAATGGAGACTAAACACACACACACATGCAAGTGTTATGGTCCAAACCCAAGGCATAAACATAGCAACCCCCAAGCACACTTGGAGATACCAAACAAGGACAATAAACACACATTGTAAAGCTCTGAAAATCATGCAAAACATGATGCCAAATCATGCAACAAAACAAGCCAAACAAAGCATGCAAATGGTCTAAGGTTCAAAGCAAATCAATGAGGCTTTGAACCACACTTAGCACAACCACACATGGCAATACTTAAACACTTAAAAACAGAGTTTTAACACATAAAACTAAGCCTAAGTGACCACCTAGATGGCATCTAGATGACATGAATTCAAAGGCATGCATTAAGGCCAAGACATGGAGCATACAACACATGCTTTTAAAGCGTTAAAGAGGCATGCTAAGCAATCAAACAAACATGTATGAAGGACTGAAATAGCATGCAAAATGGTTCCAAACCGTCAAAAATGAAGCAAGCAAGGCATGCTACACACTCATGCTCTTAAGGCCAACAAGCCCAATGCAAAGAGGCTATATTAAACATGCTATGGTTGGCTCAAACAACATGAGACAGACCTAAAACATGGAAATATGAGCACAAAAACTTCACAAATGCAAGCCTAAAACATGCTAGAAGCTAAGGCATACAACCTAGGCATGTTAGAGGATCAAAAGGCATTACAAGGCAACTATGCTAAGCATGCATAAGGGACCTAAACCAACTTAGAAACATGTTATATCATGGCAATATAAGCATGAAAAACAAACCAAACATGCTCAACACACACTTAAGCATAAGCTCCCTCAAGAAGCCAAATCTTGTCCTTTTCAAGGACATCAAGGAGAGGGGGTGGTCCTCTCCTTCTTGAGACTCTAAGGCATCATCTTCACCACTGAAATCCCTCAAGATTTCAGTGGTGGAGAGATCCTAACACCAAAGTCTCGGATCTCTCACAAAATGGCACAAAAAAGGCCCTTTTCAAGGCCTAAGGGTGGTCAAACTTGCTCAAACCACAAAACACTCTTAATAAACAATAAAGAGGCTTAAAAAACAGAACTTTTATGTGTTAAAAACTAAGCACAAAAATAGTTCTAAGCTAGGCAAAAATGGAGTGCAAGAATGGGGGAAAAAGGAGTAGTTGGCTCACCCTTGTAGACCTCTTCACAAATATTGATGTTGTTGGTTCCTTGAGCTCCAAACCAGTCAAAAACTCCAAGAACAAGGCCTTAGCACCTCAGTTCCAAGAGGAAGGTGAAACACTAGGTGTTGGTGAGCAATAGTAAGTCACAAACACCTAGTGTACAAAAACAAGAGAGAAGAAGAGAGATAGGATGTGTATCTATCCTAACCCTAAAAACCAAAGCTTGGCCTGTCTAAAATGTCTAAAATTTTGTAACCCTAAGCCAAGAAGAGGAGTGGTCCTCTTATAGGCAAGCAAAGCTTGCAAAGCATACAAGCTAAGCTAACTAAGAGGGTCATCCCTCCATACACGTGTATGGAGCGGAACCAAAACTATACAACTGTCTAAAAATATCTCAAAAAGCAATCGCATGTTGTCCGCCGGCAAGAAGAGTGTCTTTTTGACAAAACTTAGTGCCGGTCGGCACAAAAGAGTGCCGGTCGGCACAATAAAGTGCAGATGGCAACACCAGCCAGCCGGTGGCCTCTAGCCACAGCCGGTGGTATGTGGGGGTGCCTCACAAAGCATTCCCTGCCCTTCCAAGGCAAAACACAAGCGTTTGGTGCAAAACCAAACACAAAACAGTTAAGTTCGGAGGTCCTGAGGCAAGGCGCATAGCCGAGAACTCCGGGAACTCCAAACAAACACAAACATGGATAATCACCGAGTGTTCAAGCGGTGACGTCCAAGTCTTGAGGACGGTCAAAAATGGGGTGTCTACACCGACCTCATTAAAAATTGCTAACCTTGAAAAGCAATTCTAAAAGGCATAGGGCCTTAACTCCATTCCCGACATTGAGGATGGGTACACTGAGGCTATCGTACGGCTCCCAGACAGATTCAAAATGCCGCATATTGACCGTTTCGATGGGTCTGGAGATCCTATGGTACATATCCAACTTTTCTTGGACATTTTGAAACCGATGGGTCTGACTAAGCCTCAGAAACTCTCTTTGCATGGAAGAACCTTGTCAGGCATAACAACCACTTGGTACGCCAAGTTAGAGGATACAGTGAAGCAGAACTGGGAAGACTTGACTGTGGCATTTGTTGATCAGTATTCTTACAATACCCAACTTGAAATGATCACCCAAGAGCTTGAAGCAACCCATCAAAATCCTACAGAGTCTTTTGTAGAATTTGTTGCAAGGTGGAGAGCAAAGGCAAAGATAGATGATGACGCCTTCTGAGAGGGACCAAGTGCGAATAGTGGTGTAGAATCTTGAGCATGATATGTTACAAAAGTTAATAGTCGCTCCACAATTCACTTTCAAAAGTTTGCATGAATTGGGGGTTCAGATCGAGAGTGCGTTCAACAGAGGGATTATTCCCAGAACAAGTAAACCAATAAGGAAAGTGATTTCCAGGAGTACCCATACTGGTAGTAGCACTATTCCCAAACCCATTGAAATTAGTATAGTAGCCATAGCCGACCCTTTTTCTAAATCAAACCCACAAACAGCAGGCCCAACCCGAGCTCAGGGTAGAACTTTTACCCTCCTCTATATGAGCCTAACCAGCGCACTAAAAGTCTTGATGGAAAGAGGGTATCTCAAACCCCTTGATCCTCAACCTTTGCCTGACCCTCTCCCTGCCAAACATAACCCCACCAAATACTGTGTGTATCATCAGCAGTGCGGTCATGGCACCGATCGTTGCTCCCGCCTTCGTCATGAGGTCCAGAATCTCATCGACAACCAGACGATAGCTCCACCTCAAGACCCCAATGGTCGAGTACCTCATCCACACCTCAATCTAATCCATATACTACCATCCACCTACAACCCCAGCATATACATCACCCCGGCCCATCTACCCAAGCCTGAGGTGTTTATTCCAAAAAGCATGGACTTATGCATGATGGATGCACTTGAACCCCAATCATCTCAAACCTGTGAAGCCACTACTTTTGAGATGATGAGAATGATTGAAGATCTTCAGAGAACTGTGGCATATTTGGCCTTTGTGATATTGGCTCCGTCATCGACCACATCACATGCCAGAAATTTCATGCCAAAAGGCTCTCTAATCTTGGGGCAAGCTGCAACTGAAAATGGCCAACCTAAAGTCATCCCAAGTTTGGGCAATGATATGTCGACGATAACTAGGTTCCGCTCTAATATGGTGTAGACACCCCATTTTTTACTGTCCTCAAGACTTGGATGTCCTTGCAGGTACATCCAGCGACAAGTTTGATTGCTTGTCAAGCGCTTGACTTCATGACGATGCAGCTCGTGTTTGATCTTTCCAAACCCTGCTTCCATTCTCGTCTCATATTTGGACCATGTGTTGGTCTTTGCATAGTGATTCTTGATGGCTCACGCCATCATTGAGGGTTGTCGGCCATGGGCTTTCCCCTGCCGGCCATTGATGTGCCCTACCAGCCATCAATGAGGCCCTGCCGGCCACCATTGATGGCCTGCCGGCGACCAGTGCATTAGTAAATATTTTTGTAGATATTTTGATAGCTGTTTGCACAGATGAGCCCATCTGCTTGTACGTGGATGGTTGGATCTTTACAAGAGGCTTTTGTATCTTCTATATATAGAGCTCATCTATATGCATGCATGGGGTTACAAAGTTTGGCTGACCAAGATTTCTCCCTCTCTCTCTCTAGAATTCTCTCTCTCTATATTTGTGCTTGAAAATGGGCTTTCTCTACACATTTGCACTAGCACCCTTAGCCAAACACCTTCACCTTGGAGCTGAGGTTCTTTGAGGCCTTGTTTGAGCTTCCTAGAGTGGTTTTAGCTTGGAACTCTTGCTGATTTGTTGTTGTGCTTCAAGGGTAAGGACTTACTCCTTTTAAGCTTTGTTTTAGTTCATTGCTTGGCCACCTTTGTATGCTACTTTGAAGTTGGTTTTAGCCTCTAAAAAGTTCTATTTTTAAGGTCTTAAAATGATAGTTTAAGCCTTGTGTGGTTGGGGGGGTGGTTTCCTTCCTTGACGCTTTGGCTTGTATAACCTTTTGAGCCATCTTTCTAAGCTTTTGAAACACCCTTTGTTTGGCCTTTCTACCACTAAAACTCAGAGGTTTTTGAGTGGTAGAAACTTGGTTTTGAGGTCCAAAATAAGAGAGGGTGGCCTCCCCTCCTTGCAGGGCCGACCCTGGCCTAAGGCCAGTAAGGCCTGGGCCTTAGGCCCCAAAATTTTGGCCCAAAAATAGGGCCCCCAAATTTGATAAAATATTATAGGCTCAATGTTTTTTTTTTTTTTGGTTTTTGGATCAATTTAAAGGGTCTCAAAATATTTTATTGGGTCCATATATGGTTTACTCCATGTTTATTTATTAGTGTAGTTTGGTCCATATTTATTTATAAGTGTAGTTTGGCCCATATTTATTAAAATGAAAATATATATATATATATATAAGTGTTTGGGCCCAAGAAAAATAATACATACAATATATGGGTCCTAATTTTTTTTTTTTTTTACCTTCTTTATCTATTAGATTTTAGTGGAATAAATAATTTTGCCCAAATTTTTTTACCTAGGTTTTTATCAGTTTTAATTGAATAATTTTTTCCTAATTTTTTTGTCATAATTTTGTTTCATTAAATTATTTTGTTTATAATTTTAATGATTATATGTACAAGTAAATTTTTTTGTGGCTACAAACAAATGAAAAAGTTATAACTTATCATTTATCCATGAATTTTTTTTTAATGTAAGAGGGGCCCCCATTTCCAAAATTCGCCTTAGGCCCTCTAAATTTTAGGGCCAGCCCTGCGCCTTGTATCTTGTTTGTATGTATAGATGACCTAATAGTTGAGCATGCTTTTCTACCCTTTTGTAGCTTAGTTCAAGCATGTTTTTGGCTTTGTTTTGACATGCTTCAACTCTGTTTTTGCCTGGTTGGGTCACTTGTTGCTTGCTTTTTGTACTTGTAGTGCAATCATGCTTACTAGCCTAGCATACTTGATGATTTAGCCTATCATTCTAGCTTGTGTTAGTTTGATTCCAGCATGTTTTTGCCACTAATTTAGCATGCTTTAACTCTGTTTTGAGTGGTCTTGGTCTTATGAGACTTGTTATGCATGGTTGTAATGCAAAGGCCCTTACTAGCTTTGAGTTCTAAGGCCTCTAACATGTTGTGAATGTGATGATTGCATGTTTTGGCATCATTTAGCATGTGATTTTAGTGCTTATAGCTTAGTCACACTCTCACATATTCTACTCTTTCATTACTTTTGAGGGTTGTGTTTTGTGCCTTGTTTGTGAGCCAATACATAAACATGATTTTCTTGCTTTTCATGCTACCATCTCAGCACATTTTAGTCTCTGTTTTAGCATGTTTGAGGTCTGTCCAGATCTGGTTTGGCCATTTGAGCTTGATGTTGCATGGTTCTAGTGTAAAGCTCCTTACTAGTTTTTAATGCTTAAGTCTCTAACATGTTGTACATGAGTTGTTTGCATGTTATAGCCTCGTGTTTTATGCCATTTCAGCACTAAAATTCTGCCACCTCTCTCATTTTTTCCTTTTTCTATTTGTTTTGAGGGTTGGTTAGTCTTAAAGTTGTGTTTAATCTTGAGATTGAGGCTTGTGCTTAAATGGCTTTAACCCTCTTTTGAGGGTTCCTCCTAGTCAAAGGCATGGTCTCTCTCATGTCTTAAGTCATCTTTTGGTTGACCCCTCTCTCATTAGAGGACTTTCACATTGGACAAATCAATTAAAGAATGGTTTGGTAACTTAAAATGAGTAAACAAGAAATGGACAAGTAAAACATGCCCAAGATAAGCATGTTGTTTGCATTGCATTGTGTTCAATCGGACGTTATATTGAACACAAGGTAGATTGGTCCATTTCATAATCAAAGTGATGAAATGAGCCAATCTCATTTTTCTCCATTGCCTTTGATTATCCATGATAAGGTAGTGGTATTGAGTCTTTTTTTTTTTTGTGCATTTATTGAATGTGTACAAGTTGGATCCTTGGCCATCATGCATTGAAAATGCTTGATTGTTGGTCTGAGACCCAATAGCTCCTCTCCTTTGATGTTTTGAGATGATAAAGAGAAGGTGCAGTACAAACATACCCTTGGGAGACCCTCCATTTTCCTCTGTTTGAGCTCTGTTACATAATGGTGATGCAGCACACTGTGGACGCGCCACGAGGGCCTTGATTACCATAGTTCGGACTCAAATGTCACGGTTCTGAATCTAATCCCGCAAAGTGCAATGCAAGACCAATAAATCACCAAAGAGTCCAAATCCGACAAATCGTTTTGGAAAACTAATTTTTAAGAAAGAAGTACCAAACATGGACTGCTTTGCCAGATACAGAGTCGCCACCTAAATATTTTGTTTTGGGAGAATTTAGGAAACCCTGACTCGTTGCCTAAGGCCACGTATCCGTCATCACCAAAGTTGCCTTAGCTCGGGAACTTGGGTATAATTGGGGAAGGTCATCTATGAGCACCCCCGCTCGCCCGATCTGAAGATCGGCCTGTACTAAACATGATATCTTATTTTTGAAAACATATGCGTTCTTATTCCGGTTATTAGCTAGAATTACTATGTGATGCGCACAACACACAAGTATAGACTAGATTGCCTAAGTTGGAACAAATCATCTCATGTTTGTTTGTTTGAAAATGGTTTGAAGGTGCTACTTGCAAGTAGGCTAAGACGTGGATTTGCCACTCTCAAGTGGGCTTTAGAAAACATGATTTTGCCACCTCAAGTGGGCTTAAAAACTCGTATTTCGATGAATTGTTCCAATTCAAGTAATCAAACCTTCACCCACAAGCATTCAGGCAGTTATATCACATAAGCAAATAGCCTCATGGAAAGCATGCTATCATGGTAACACTCACACTCATGCAAGATGCTAAAGCATAAAAGCTTACCTAGTACTCCGAGCCAAAACAATAGCTAATTAGTAATCAATGCATGATCCTAGCTATGTTAAGATGCCTAATGCAACACATGCAAAATGCAACTAGAATAGGCTCGGCTATCTAAGAATGGCATGTGAAATGCGGCAATTTGATACATGTATTCAACTTGGAATTGAAATACAATGCAGTTAGTATGGTGCGCTGAGCTCGGTGCATGCAATACAGATGAATGATGCAAACATGCGTAGCATAAGGATGCTAAATGAAATATGCCCTAAAACTAACCATCGTAAGTGGTTAAGTAAAAGGGAGAAAGACGTGAGTTTGGAAGACATGCATCACACACACGCACGCTTATTACACAATTATGCCTCTCTCGATGGAGGGACCGAAAGAATAATACAAATTAACTAACTAACAAGCTAATTAATTATTACACAACACTTAACTAATTAAACAAATTAATTAAGCTACTAAAGCAGTAAAACAACCTCGGGAAGAAAGATGCATGCATGCTCGGTCAGCTTCGCTCGGAAATCCATCGCCATGTCATGTTGCCTCTGTTTGCACTGCTCTACACCTCTAAAAACTGTGTAAGTCTCAAGGATGCTTCTGAATCACTCCCTAAGCACTGTGGGATGTCACCGGCCAAGGTATGTGTGGCAACCCTCACCATCGCATCGATAATACCACCGACATCGCTAAACTGTGGATCGAAAGGACATTCATTCTTAACCTCTTTATGCATATGTTATTCACTGGGCTTTAGTTCACTGTTTATATATATATATATATATATGTAGGTGTCCAAGCACCGGATCGGAGCTAGGAGCGTTGGGTTAAACTCCCTTTTTGGTCAAGCCAACCAACGTGCCTCATTGCGAGGTTCCCAGTGTGTTCAAGCTTAGGCTTTTAGGGTGTCTTAGTTCACCCTTCTGTCTCTGTTTGTAATACTGTATAGATTGGCACTGTACTGTTATGATAGGGATCTGGTCCCTAACCTGAATGTCTGTATAAGTTGTATGTATATACTATTCTGGTTATGATGTGTACATGTTATGAAAAGTCTTTTTGCATACTGTCGTCTCATTTCATTGACATCTTTTATTATCGTTTTGGCTTCCGCCACTCAGACTCAGACATCGTTTATTGTTAAGCAGGCCTTGGGTAATCACGGATTACTGGCCGGTTACGGTGCTAAACCCATAGGGGTGGGTTTAGGTCGTGACAGTATGGGAACACCGGCCATGTGGAATTAGTCATCGACCAATAATGAAGCTCTCGGCCATAAATTTGTAGCCGACCGGCACTAAAGATGGCCGGCCGGCCATCTCTTCTTGCAGAATGGAAAAACGTGCTATAAGGCTGATCGGTTGCGGGCTTTGCCACGATAAGAACACAAACCTCAGATATGGACTATCGCTATACCGTTTAATCCTCCTTTCACTTCTCGGTGTTAGGAGCGAGAGGTATATTAAGTGGTCTTGCTGAGGCACCCTTTTAACCTATTGGCCTAGTTGCATATCAGAAACCTTTGAGACTGTTCCAAACTAGGACAGGTTCTCACCCGAATGCAGGATTGTTTGAAACCGCATGCATGCGTAGTGAAACCCTAGCTCTTGACAAAACTAAGACAGGGAAACCCTACCCCACCATAGGGGTGTTTTGGCTCTCACTTGCTTAATATGTGCTGTTAGGGTGTGTCTCTATAGGGAATGAATGTATCAGTTGCAAGTCTGGGTATCAGTCTGAGGACATCAGTGTTTGAGGGTATCAGTATTATAGCAGAAAATTTGGCGTAAATCGCTGTTTAAGTGCATTGTCCAAATTTTATGATTTCAACTGTTTGTTGTCTCTATCTAAGCTGAGGTGCTGTACGTTTTTCTGATTTTGTTTCTTTTGCTTTATTTTCTGTTTTGCAACGTAGCATTTTCACCGTTGCTTCCGATGAGGCAGTTACCCCCCAAGCACTATAGACCCGAGTAAGGAGGCTTTATCGATCTGGGGATCTTGTGAGAGGACAACCAATGTTTGCTTCACTTCCCCTAGTTACAAGACGAAGGAGAGTTCAACATAATTCACTAGTTTGTTAGTCACTTGTGCTCAGTGAGAACCGGGCGGCTTCTACCTCGAGAGGAATATATATCTGCTCAGATCAGTATCTTTCACTCAGTATGGAGGAAATGATGCGTCAACTCCAGCAAACTATCAAGGCCATGCAGCGGGACGATGCTCGCCAAGCGGAGGTCACCGCTCGACAAACAGAGGTTGTAGCCCAGCAGGTTGAGGTAATTGCTAGGCTTCAACAGCAACAATATCAACAACCACAACAAGCAGCAGTGTTTGCTTTGCACCCACCCCCACCTAGGGTTCCAATACCCAGGAATACAGCAAATGTCCAAGAAAATACGGACATTCCAGTAGGGCCAGTCCTACCTCAGACCTCTAAAGCACCAGCTTACCCAACGGACACACCGTTCGAGTTTGAGATCAATCTTACTACTTTGAAAGTGAGCAAGCTTGAGAAGCTATTCAAGCAAGCTGAGGGAGTTAACTCGATCCCAGACATAAAGGACGGCTACACAGATTCGGTGGTGACATTGTCGAATAGATTTAAAATGCCTCATATAGACTGCTTCGGTGGCTCAGGCAGTCCTATGGTCCATTTGAGGCTGTTTTAAGATATTCTGCACCCGATGGGCTTGACTAGAATGCAGAAGCTATCCCTTGTTGGTCGGACCCTGTCAGGTATTGCGACCATCTGGTATGCCAAACTAGAGGATGCAATGAAGAGGAATTAGAAGGAGATGGCTGAGGCCTTCATTGCCCAATATTCATACAATACTCAAATCGAGGTCACGACTCATGATCTCGAGGCAGCTAGGCAAGAACCGAAAGAGGGCTTCACTGAATTTGTCACTCGATGGAGGGCCAAGGCCTCCATGATGACCACTAGGCCAGATGAGAAAGACCAAATAAGAATGGTCGTGCGGAATCTGCAACCGAAGCTGCTGCAGAAGATGATTGTCTTTCCCACCTTTGCTGATCTTCATGAGATTGGGGTGCAGATAGAAGATGCTATGAAGCAAGGTCTGATTGACCAGGAGAAAGAGCAGCCCAAGAGGGCCTTTACCCGCGGTTCGAATGTAGCTACGAGTAGCAATGCAGCTGCGAGGACCTCTAACGTCGGGATGGTTACCACCACACCAAAAATAGCCATACTTTTTATCGGCTTATCTGGAGCCACCTCACAATCTACAAAGTACCCACCTCGGGGCTAGAGGGTTTTTATCCCACTTTACTTGTCTCTGTCTGCGGCCTTGAGGGTCCTGATTAGAAAAGGGCATCTGAAGCCTCTAGAACCACGTCCATTGCCAAATCCCCTCTCTCCTACACACAACCCAGCCAAGTATTGTGCCTTTCATCAGCAGCATGGGCATGATACTGATTTGTGCTTTAGACTTCGTCATGAGATTCAAGATCTCATTGACAATAAAGTGATAACGCCTCCTGAGAAGCCAAATGTCACTACAAACCCTCTCCCGCCACATAACCAACCCCCTCATCCACCCAGGCAAGTAAACCTGATCCAAACAATGGTCGTCCCATACGACCCTAGCATATACATCACTCCCTCCCACCTGCCTAAGCCGATGGTGTTCATTCCATAATGCACAGACTTATGCATGATGAGCACGTCAATATCCCAACCTGAACCCATGGTGGTGGCTGTGATAGAAGAGAGAACGCCTGAGGGCTCTACAAGCTTAATTGATGAAGCATACAACCCTTGCCACTTTATTGTGCCAGTTGATCAAGCCAAGCCAAGGGTAGAATTGCTGGGGGAAACTAAGGTGAATGTAGTCTGGGAAGACGGGCCAAGTCAGGGGCTGGATGATTTAGTAGAGCTTGAGGAGGACATTGCTAATCTGCAGTTCTTTGATGAGCAGGATCCGGGGAATGTGAGCGTCAACTGGTTTGACCTAAATGGATCAACAGACAATACAGGGTGGCTTAGTGATGAGCCAGATATTGATGAGGGATCTCACCAAAGCGAGGATAGTCGAAACAGAACGCTGCAATGGCCGAATAAATGATAACACAGGAAGTTCTTTGGAGAGCATCGGTACGAAGAATTTTGCTCAGGAATTGAGCAGCATTTGTACAGCAGATACAGAACAAGAGACCGCGCTAAAGCGGTTCGAACAAGAAAGGATCGAGACTAACCAGAGGGTTAGAAAAGCCAAGGCCCCTGCAGGGACAGAATGTGTTGTGAACACGGAAACAACTACAGCGGAACCGGACAGTTGTTTGTCAGTCGCTGAGGGCATGTGGTGGGAAGACGATGATTTACGTCTGGCCCATACTGATAAGGACTGGGGACAGAATCTCCTGGATGATACGTAGTTACATCGAAGAAGTCGACCACATGACCCGGAGTGGACGGTACTTTAAACCCCCACACTTGGACCAGCCAGAGGCATCCGAGAAAGACAAGGAAGCAGAGAGGCAGAAAGACAAACTGCTAGAGGAGGAAGCTGTATTGAAGCAGCTAAAAAAGATTCAAGCAGACATCTCCATTTGGGGACTGCTCATGGTCTGGTGGGTGCATAGACAAGCAGTTCTATCAGCAATGGACAAGGCTAAGCTTTCTATTGATACAACTCCCGAGCAGTTAGTGGGACTGGTGTTCCCAGGTGGCACTTCACCAACTTTGGCCTTCACAGAAAAAGAACTATCGCTTGAGGGCTCCGAGCACAATAAGCCGTTATACATCTCTGTGGAGTGTAAGGATAAGTAGATACCAGTTGTCTTATTTGATACGGGATCTGCCATAAATGTGTGTCCGTCGTGTATAGCTTATGCTATTGGGTTGAAGCCCGCAAATTTCGTACCAACAGCCCAGGTGATCCGGGCTTATGACAATACCAGCCGGAAAGTGATGAGGACAGTGCGGATCAGAACTCAGTTTAGCCCAGCCCAACAGGACATCGAGTTTCATGTTCTGGATGTTCCAACCACCTTCAACTTACTCCTTGGACGGCCGTGGCTGCACCAAGTAAAAGCTGTCTCTTCCACTTTACATCAGATGCTGAAATGCCCCCATGGGAAGGGGGTAGCAATTAGCTTGCTTGGTTGTGTTTTTCCAAAAACACTTTTCAGAAAATTCTACTTTCTTGTTTTCTATGTTTTTTTGTTTTTACTGAATTTTTTTTAATATTTTAAGCATTTTTTTTTTTTTACTTTTTAGACATACCATACATAAATATACCTAAAAAGTAAAAAAATTGTGAAAAAAACCTTTTAAAAATTCACTAAATACTAAAAATACAAAAAAAAAAAAAATGAGAATTCAGTACATTTTTTGTATTTTTATGTATTTATTAAGGGAGCTTTTTTAATAAATCCACTTTCTAAGAGTTTTATTCCATCCAACCCATATTCTTTTTGACTATTCTATTAGGTCCTATTTGAGATAAGAAGACCAAAATACCCTTTTCATCTACTTATGTTCTATTTAGTTTGCATTATTTTCTTATGTTTCAATAAGTCCTTGGGTGACATAATTACCAAAATACCCCTGATGTAAATGTTCACACCGTCAATGTGAATGTTCATATCGTCAATGTGTAGGGGCCCAGCCCATGTCGATCCTCGTGGGTGCCCGAAAAAATTCGAGTTGGGCCGGGGTGGGCCCAACCCATTGACAATGTGAATATTCACATTGACACTAACATATTAACATTCACATTAATAAGAGTGTAAAATTGGCCCACGTCCCGTGGCAGCGCGAAACCCGCCCGCGGCCCATGGGCGGCCCGAGTCCGGCCTGTTGACAATGTGAATATTCACATTGACATGTTTACATTCACATTGATAAGAGTATAAAATTGGCCCGCGGCCCATGGGCGGTCTGGCCCAACCCGTTGACAATGTGAATATTCACATTGACATGCTAACATTCACATTGATAGGAGTGTAAAATTAGCAGGCGGGTGCTCGAAACCGCCCTGTTGACAATGTGAATATTCACATTGACATGTTAACATTCACATTGATAAGAGTATAAAATTGGCCAACGGCCCAGGGTGGGCCCGGCCCGGCCAGTTGACAATGTGAATATTCACATTGACATGTTAACATTTACATTGATAGGAGTGTAAAATTAGCCTGTGCCTTGTGGCTGCCTGAAACCCGCCCACGGCCTGTGGCGGGCATGGCCATTTTTTTTAATTCCTTTTAATTTTTTCTACCAAAATTTTATTATTTTTCACAAAAAAAGACACTAGGCCTCGGTGTGGGTCGAGCCTCAGATCGAGCCTTGAATGGGCCTTAACCGGACTGATGGGCCAGGCCAGGCTTCAAAGTGATGGCGTAGGCCCTAGCCTAGGGTCTCAGACTAGGCTCGAGCCTGGGCCCAAACGAGCCTTTCCCGGGCCGGGTTGGGCCGGTCCATGGGCCAAAAAATTAGGCCTAGGCCGTAGCCCTGGCACAAGGGTTATTCGGGCTTTGGATGGGCCGATGGATTGAGCCTCAGGTCGAGCCGGTGGGCCTGGGCCTAGCCTCGAGCTTAGCTCGGGCTTGGGCAGGCCTGGTTATTTTTTTAAATTCTTTTTAATTTTTTCTACCAAAATTTTATTATTTTCCACAAAAAACTACATTGCGCCTCGGGCAGGCTGGGCCTCGGACCTAGCCCCGAGCCGTGGGCGGGCTTCGGGCAGCCCACGGGCCGCGGACCAATTCTACATTCCTATCAATGTGCATTTTAACATGTCAATGTGAATATTCACATTGTCAATGGGTCGGGCTGGGCCTACCCCAGGCCGCGGGCAAGCTTCGGGCAGCGGGCAAATTTTACACTCCTATCAATGTTAATGTTAACATGTCAATGTGAATATTCACATTGTCATGGGTCGGGCCAAGCCCACCTCGGACTGCGGTCGGGCATTGGGCCGCCCACGGGCTGTGGGCCAATTTTACACTCTTATCAATGTGAATGTTAACATGTCAATGTGAATATTCACATTGTCAGCGAGCCGGGTCGAGCCCGCCTTGGGCCACTGGCCAATTTTATACTCTTATCAATGTGAATGTTAACATGCCAATGTGAATATTCACATTGTCAACAGGCCGGGTCGGGCCCACCCCGGGCCGTTCACGGGCCGTGGGCGGGTTTCGGGCAGCCACGAGGCACAAGCTAATTTTACACTCCTATCAATGTGAATATTCACATTGTCAACGGGTCGGGCCGGGCCCATGGGCCACGGGCCAATTTTATACTCTTATCAATGTGAATGTTAACATGTCAATGTGAATATTCACATTGTCAACAATCGGACTGCCCGCCGTATAGAGTTTACCGCCACGGGACGTGGGCCAATTTTATACTCCTATTAATGTGAATGTTAACATGTCAATGTGAATATTCACATTGTCAACAATGCCCGCCGGCTTCATGGGCGGGTTTCGGGCCCGCCATAACGCCCAAAATAATAATGAAAACCCATCCATTCATACATACATTGCTACAAGGATAAACATCTTTACATGTTAATCATGAGAATTAAACGCCCCATGGGCTTACATCTTTCAAGCTAACACTTGGTTACAAGCGAAGAGTACTAACTCAAATACATGAAAAGCCCTTGGCTTGAAATTACATGTAATTAAAACAAAATACAGTCAAAATCGATCATCTCGCCTCTAGCCTCTCAAGCGATATCCTTGGAGGTGGCATGCTCCACACTGAAAATGATGTTCCCATATAGGGTGAGCCACGGCCAGAGAAATACACTAAACCAACTATGAACAATGCCTAAAACATTAGCAATCAACAGATGGCCTACACTTATACATTCTGAGACAACACTTACATTCTTTTACCATTTCAAGACAACCCAGCTTAAGTACCAATTCACTTTCCATTTCTTTTTCAACAAGAGTTTGAAAACCTGGCTCAGCATCCTGGCCAAAACCTTTTCGCGTTATATCACTAACACATAAACCACTTTCATTCTTTACTTATGACACACATGTTGGTGTGGTATCAACTTAACATAGAAACATTTTCTATACTTCACAATTGATAACGATATACATTTTAGTGCTATATCAAATCAATCCATACACTTCCGTACTTCCCAAAACAATAATGATATACATTTTAGTGCTATATCATATCAACAAACAACACTTCAACACATCTCCATGGAAAAGCATATGAGCTATTTCCAATATTTTTCCATGGACAAGCATATAAGCTACATCCAATATTTTCCATGGACAAGCATATGAGCTATATCCAATATTTTTCAATGGCCTAGAGGTACATCCCCCATCTTCCCCTAGCCATCAGATTAACCGGTTTAGAGGTACATCCCCCATCTTCCCCTAAACCGTGGAGTACATCCCCTATCTCCTCCCATACACAAACACAAACAATGCATATAAACACATAACCACATACGTATTCAATCAATACATAAAATCAATGTATTCGATCCCTCGTCATACTCTATGACATTTCCACTCGATTAGGTTTAATTTGCCTAATCAGCATGCATTGTCTACAACAATCAACACTACCCTCCACCGGGAGCAGCGATTATTTCTAAACAGGAAATAAATGCACAAATGGATAATATAACCATATTTCAATCAGGTGAGTAATACACGATTCAACTACACCCTTTAACCCCGTGCATTCTCAATTTCCACATATTCAATCCAATTCCTCGTTCTCTTTAATTAATTATATACATTAATTAATTAAACCAATTAGGGCAAATTACCATAATTCACAAAACAACCCTAAGGCTCCATTTTCATTTACAATCCGTCATTTACTCCCTTTCCTATGCCAAACATGCATACAGACTCATTTCTAAACAAAACCCCAACTTTTGTAAAATTGTACAAAAGGCCCCAAAGTTTCTCAAAAATTACGCAACAACCCCCAACATATCCAAAAGCTAAAATTTAAAGACAAAGACCATAAGGAGGAGTAGGATATCCCTACCTCGAAATTCGAGCCCCAACGGAGATGAAGACCCAACAATCAACGTGCTCCAAATCCCAAAATTTTCAGATTAAATGGAAGCCCTCGACGATCCACGCAACTTTTGTAAAGGCCAAGGTGAGCAAATCACTCCTATTAGATCAATACCAAGAGAGAAGGTAGAGTTCTAGAGTGAGAGGCTCAAGAATGGTGTTCTTGGAAAGTAGGAGAGAAAAGAAAAGTGAAAAGTGATTTTAAAATGTCAAAACTCTAACTTAAACCCAGTCTTCCGCTAGAGCGCTGTTATTATCCTCGGCGGACAAGCCAAAAGTACTCGCTCGGCGCTAAAACCTCGCCGGCGCACCACGAAGTCCCGCCGGCGCTCAATTCCGCCGGCTGGATGCAACCTTCGAAAAAATTTGCAGCAGCAGCTGCTGGGAGGTGATTTCTCCGCCGGCGCTCTAATCCTTTCGGCGTCTGAGGCCAGTTAAATACGCTCGGCGCCCTAACATACGCCGGCGTAAAGGTCAAACACAGGCAACTTAACTTTGGTTCTAAGTTCAACCAACTTTGTCTCCAATCGCCCAACACATCCTATAACTCAAATACAAGGTAGGAAAGGGTATAAACAATATAATACTCAACTACCAACACCCACGGACACACGTCCGGGATCATCTACAACAAGGGATAAACCGGGATCGCTATAACCTCCCTTAAAGAATTTCGTCCCCGAAATTCAGGTAACGCCAATACTAAGGCCAACTGACTACCAACCCCTCAATACAAAGAAGTCAATCTCTCAACTGGTGTTCTATTCATCCCTCACACTAGGAAAGGACTAAACGAGGATACATGCCCAAACAGAAGACAACTCCGACATCGAAATTTCAACAAAACCCAATCTCTTCCGAGATAAATCACCAAAACAAACGACTAGCTCTAGAGGCTAAGTCACTACTCAACAATTCAACAACCACAATCTTGAATGGAACAATTAACATATCGGTTTGTCTGAGCACATAAAAATTTCTCTGGTTCAAAAAGCATTTTCAGAAAAATAACCAAACTTTTAAATGTTAAGAATTTGAAATTTATTTTTGCACTTCCCATGCGAATTTCCAGAGTTTTGTAAACATTTTTAAAAACATGATCTTTGCTCACAACCCAATCATTTTCATCGATTTAGCCAATCGGACCCACCATTTGTTACCCGTCCTATTCAAGAGACAATTCACATATATACATATGCCACCACACGCATCCATAACATGCATTTCTTCTCATTCAAAAATTTCTATCATGCAAAACCCGCAATTCCATAATCTATTCAATGCTAGTGACACACTTGCATTTTTACCACACATTTAACATATATAATGCTAAATACAATTTCATTCTCATGGCATAACCCACAGTATGACCATAACCCGCAATACCTATAATATGCACACCACATTAAGGATATAATATATACCCAAATGCCCATGATGGCTTCAGAGATTCCTCTCCCATTCCATTGGCCGCTAACCCACTGTGTTTTCACAACACCTCAACAAATGGAAAGGTCTAATCACATAGACCCAAAATCAACAACAATAGTAATGCACATACTATCACTACAGTCTGAGACATCTTCTCGCCACATTTGCTAACCACATGCTAACGGTGTTCAACACTTAACACTCCAAGCAAGTCACAATAAGGCCAATTCACAACACCGTCATACTCAAGGAATGACGCGATACTCACAACAACACGTTCACAGAGAGAGACTCCCTAACACCGAAGTCCCAACAACATAACATCCCAACGGACAACGGCACACACACCCTCGTGCCTCGCCACGCACAAGTAGGAACCAAACAAACCGAATCGATTACACCGAGTGTCTCAATCACTCTTCACAACCTTACCACCTCACTTGTGTTACCACTATCGACACAGACGACGGACACCTATGTCCAACTCCTTTCTAGATTTATCCACCCAAACACAACATATCGACCACTCATCATCATGCATCACACTGCAAAGCTCCCTCATTTAGAGGTCTCACCCTCCACCTCGAGAGTACAACCACGACACCCAATCTCGTGCCAAACCACTAGCCAATGCTATCGTCCGACAACCACCATGGACTAACCCGGCCTTAACATACGCCAACTCGGCTTTCACTATTCACCATTCTAACCTCTCGGAGGGGTACAAGTCCTCACCCCCCCTCGTCATTTAGTTATACCTGGGTCTGCCAATCTCACTCCAGTGTGACTCTATCCATGGGTCACACCTCAACTAGTTATACACCCAATCAACCCTTCTAACAATACCTCTCGACTTGGTCAAAACTAGGGTACAAATCTATCACCCTCGATTCACATAAAGACCTTAGGAAACTCTTATTTCCCCCTGCCCAACCCATAGCACCAGCTACTCACCACATACCACTCCTAGCATAACAGCTACCATTGAATCTGGGGACTAACATCCCTCACTCAAAACAACCATACTAGTGTACCTACAATCTCGGTAATGCTAACCGCCACAAAGGTACCGATCCAACCTGACAAAATCATAAATGGGTTACACACTTGGCAAGTGAAATAAACGACTCTCGCCCCACGGACCTTAACTAACACACACCCTCGGTGGTTCACAACTTTTGAAAACATGGCTCCTTAGCCCCTACTTTGCCCAAATCAGATTCTGCAAGGAAATGTATTAACTACCCACCCTTCGGTCTCACCCCAACTCGTTACATTAATAACACTCTTGAGCTATAACACGTTCACATGCATCCGGTCGGAAATCGACAAGCAGAGCATACATACATATAGTTAAACAAATAGTTCAAGTGTTTCAACATTCCCAACCACTTGGGTTATACAACAAACCTCCAACACACGGGTTACACAACCAAACCCAAAGATTACAAAATGATAAACCACAGTTACAAAATGGATCGATCAAAAGCAGAACCAATCCCTCGGTATTACCACCACTATCGTCCCTCATTTGGACCGACAAAATTGGTCATCTCCAAACACAAGATAACCTCACGAGTTCTGAGGCCATGGGACAGTACTACCAACGTGCCCCCCTCGCCACACCGAGAACAACTATCAACCTCCCAACTGGAACTTGGAAACTCGACTCTCCGAGGCCCTCGGAATCTGCCTGCTAGTCCTCAAAGCGAATCGCCCTGCCTGAGTCGAAAAGCACCGAAATCGAGCCCGACTAGGTCGAAGGTCCCTAAAGAAGCCCCTGCCGAGTACAAAAAGCGTCGAAGATGGCCCGCCACACACCCAACAAGTAAACGGCTCCTGCACGAGCGATTCAAGTTTGGTGGCGAAGGCTCCAACAATTGCCTCCCATTGAACTTCGGTCGGCGTAAAACCGGTGATTGGACAATCTGATGGTACAACTCTTGGTTGAATTGCTAATCTTGCCCCCTCCTTTGTGGGCAAATCCGAAACCTTATTGGCCCCATGAGACCACATCTCAAACAAATAACACCCCTCTGTTCTTGCTCCGAACCCAAATCCGTCCTTTGGAAGAGTAGTTCTAGCCCATCCTCCTGCTGCAGTCTGAACCCCTCTGCCTCTTCAAAGGCCTACCAACACCCCGAGTCACCGAGTCGCCGAAATGGCTTCCTCCCTCTGCCCCATTGCTAACACATGACCTCTACATGAGCGGCCGCCCCAACAAGCACACTATAACTCCTATGCCAGATCCCAATCCTCACCGGATATCATCACACAACTTACTCTCAAACTCACGCAACGTAACTCTTCCGTTTCGACCAACTCTGGAGCAAACCTCGCCAGGTTAGCAAACCATCTCTCAAACTGCGCCAAAGGTGTAGTGCCTTGGCGTAACGCCACAAATTGTTTCCGCACCTCTTCCCGAGCGGAAGGAGGGAAATCATAACTGCCTCGCCTAGGCATCCTAGTAAAGATAACAAGAGTATTAGCACATTCATACATGCGAAACTAAACATTCGTCCTAATGCATGGACAAATGTAATTCACTCCACGTAAGCACATAAACATATAAGCACTTACGAATTTCATTTTAGGATAATGATAGTCGGCGTTACTAGAGTTCGATTAGAAAGCGGCATTGATCGTGCCTTTCCAGGACTCGAAACCCAAGGATCCAATCAACATCCTAGAAACCAAATCCCATACCCAAATAGCCACATAAACATGTTATCACACTTGGTCTCTATCAAGCGAGACAAACCCATTGTGATCCTAATCACTCACGTACCCAAAGTATTGAACCGATGCGCTCGATACCAAGTTGTAACGCCCCCAAAATAATAACAGAAAACCCATCCATTCATACATACATTGCTACAAGGGATAAACATCTTTACATGTTAATCAACAGAATTAAACGCCCCATGGGCTTACATCTTTCCAAGCTAACACTTGGTTACAAACAGAAGAGTACTAACTCAAATACATGAAAAGCCCTTGGCTTGAAATTACATGTAATTAAAACAAAATACAGTCAAAATCCCAGTCATCTGCCTGCCTCTAGCCTCTCAAGCGATATCCTTGGAGGTGGCATGCTCCCTGCACTTGAAAATGATGTTCACATATAGGGTGAGCCACAGCCCAGTAGAAATACACTAAACCAACTATGAACAATGCCTAAAACATTAGCAATCAACAGATGGCCTACACTTATACATTCTGAGACAACACTTACATTCTTTTACCATTTCAAGACAACCCAGCTTAAGTACCAATTCACTTTCCATTTCTTTTCAACAAGAGTTTGAAAACACGCTCAAGATCCTGGCCAAAACCTTTTCGTTATATCACTAACACATCACCCACTTTCATTCTTTACTTATGACACACATGTTGGTGTGGTATCAACTTACCATAGACACATTTCCTATACTTCACATTTGATACCGATATGCATTTTAGTGCTATATCAAATCAATCCATACACTTCCAGATTTCCCAAAACAATAATGATATACATTTTAGTGCTATATCATATCAACAAACAACACTTCAACACATCTCCATGGAAAAGCATATGAGCTATTTCCAATATTTTTCCATGGACAAGCATATAAGCTACATCCAATATTTTCCATGGACAAGCATATGAGCTATATCCAATATTTTTCCATGGCCTAGGGGGACATCCCCCATCTTCCCCTAGCCATCGATTAACCGGTTTAGAGGTACATCCCCATCTTCCCTAAACCGTGAGTACATCCCCTATCTCCACCCATACACAAACACAAACAATGCATATAAACACATAACCATATACGTATTCAATCAATACATAAAATCAATGTATTCGATCCCTCGTCATACTCTATGACATTTCCACTCGATTAGGTTTAATTTGCCTAATCAGCATGCATTGTCTACAACAATCAACACTACCTCCAGGTAGCCAAAGCGATTATTTCTAAACAGAAATAAATGCACAAATGGATAATATAACCATATTTCAATCGGTGAGTAATACACGATTCAACTACACCCTTTAACCCCTGCATTCTCAATTTCCACATATTCAATCCAATTCTCGTTCTCTTTAATTAATTATATACATTAATTAATTAAACCAATTAGGCAAATTACCATAATTCACAAAACAACCCTAAGGCTCCATTTTCATTTACAATCCGTCATTTACTCCTTTCCTATGCCAAACATGCATACAGACTCATTTCTAAACAAAACCCCAACTTTTGTAAAATTGTACAAAAGGCCCCAAAGTTTCTCAAAAATTACGCAACAACCCCCAACATATCCAAAAGCTAAAATTTAAAGACAAAGACCATAAGGAGGAGTAGGATATCCCTACCTCGAAATTCGAGCCCCAACGGAGATGAAGACCCAACAATCAACGTGCTCCAAATCCCAAAATTTTCAGATTAAATGGAAGCCCTCGACGATCCACGCAACTTTTGTAAAGGCCAAAGGTGAGCAAATCACTCCTATTAGATCAATACCAAGAGAGAAGGTAGAGTTCTAGAGTGAGAGGCTCAAGAATGGTGTTCTTGGAAAGTAGGAGAGAGAAAGAAAAGTGAAAAGTGATTTTAAAATGTCAAAACTCGAACTTAAACCCGCCTTCCGCTAGAGCGCTCGTTATCCGCCGAGCGACAAGCCAAAGTACTCGCCGGCGCTAAAACCTCCGCCGGCGCACCACCGAAGTCCCCGCTCGAAGGCCGAATTTCGCCGAGGCTGGATGCAACCTTCGAAAAATTTGCATTTACTTAAACCGCTGAGGGTGATTTCTCCGCTCGAGCGCTTAATCCGCCGAGCTGAGCCAAAAATTTTACGCTGAAGCGCCTAACATACGCCGGCGTAAAGGTCAAAACTCAAGCTTAACTTTGGTTCTAAGTTCAACCAACCTGTCTCCAACTGGCCCAACACATCCTATAACTCAAATACAAGGTAGGAAAGGGTATAAACAATATAATACTCAACTACCAACACCCACGGACACACGTCCGGATCACTGTACAACAAGGGATAAACCCGGGATCGCTATACGCCCACAGGCCAATTTTACATTCTTACTAATGTGAATTTTAAAATATGAATGTTTACCTCATAAAATTGCTAACCGTTCAAAAAAATATTTATAAGGGTATCAAAATTAAATATAAGGGTATAAGTGTCCAAGAAAATAGTGTAAATCAAGAAAAAGAACTTTATGGAATAAAACTATACATACATGGGACTAAATGGGTTAAAAAATTTCTTCATGGACTTCTTGGGTTAAAACACTTCTAAATGGGATTTACCAATAAAAATCCCTAAATTTTTAAAATATTTTTTCAGAAATTTTTTACTTTTTAGATACATCTAAGTAAAGTACATCTAAAACGGTAAAAAAAATATTTAAAATTTTAAAAATATTCACTAAAAATAAAAAAATACAAAAACCAAAAAACTGAGTTTTCAAAAAACTTAATCCAAAAAACTCAAACCAAACACACTGAATTGTTTTTGGGAACTCTTCCATACATCCGCTGCCGGAGGTTACTACGCCAATCTTGAAAATTGCACACGGTGAGGAGGATGTCTTCCTGTCTAGGTTCACCTTGGCTAAGGCTCGGATAGTACAACAGATTCTAGCTGTTGATGAGGGACTGTATGTTAGTGCGCAATCTGTCTACCTCATGAATAAGCTTCAACATGTGCCCGGGATGGGACTGGGAAGGAATGGCCGGAAGGGCGTTGCTGCATTGGCCGAAGTGCTACACAATCCCCATACCTTTGGTCTAGGTTACACGTCTACCAAAGAGGATTGGGTAAGAAAGGGAAAGGAGATGGCTGGAAGAGCTAGGGCTAAACAAGCTGGGAAGCACTATGAGTTAGTGCATAGACCTATCCAAGGGACCCTGAACGGACGCTTTGTCCAGGAGGGGAAAGATTTCCCATTTTGTGGCTTTCTAGAGCCATGGCTAAATTCAGAGAGGCGGCGCTTGTCGGGTTTTGAGATCTTTTTTGACTTACAGTTGCCAGGGGATGAAGTTGTTAGAAGAGCGGTGACCCAACAATAAGGCCTAACAAAGGTAAAGAGGATGAGTCTAGTGGCACAGATTTTGAGATGGGAGCAACGTTGGCTTGTCTCCTCTCGAATCCTCAAATTTCACCAGAGTGCTCGGGGGTTGATTTCTCAGTTTCCATGATTGGAGGTAACTCGACTGTGGGCCCATCTTCCGGCATTCTGGATGCATCTATCGCACCCTCCCTCGTCTGGCAATACGAGGAAGGCTTTTTGTCTAGCAGTTCTAGGTTAGGTAGTGAACCAGAATTTGATTCCACAGAGTCTGTGGAATCGGAATCAGATTCCAGTTCTTCTGAGTCAGAGTCCGGTATTCCTGGGGTTGATAACCTGGATGTCGTTGTGTTGTCCAGGTCGTTTTTTTCATTTTTTTTTTTTTGAGTCAGTTATAACCGAAGAATTAGATGATCCGAAATTGTCCGAGAATGGTATGCTTCTTTGCGCTTTTTACGTGCCTTTAGTATATTGCATTAATCAGGACTTTTAAAATTCTGATGAAAACGACGAGGAAGAAATTCTTCCGATTTTGAAACATTTGATTAATCCAAAGGAGGAAAGGTTTGTAAAACCTTTAGTTGATGAAATCACTTCAATTAATATTGGTACTAAGAAGGATCCGCGTTTGGTCCAAATCGGGTCCATGTTGTCTTTGGAGAAACGTGAGCGCTTAGTCGCTTTATCAAAAGATTTCAAAGATGTTTTCGTGTGGTTCTATGAAGACATGCCTGGAATTGATCTAAAGATTGTACAGCACCGGACCCCTCTTGACCCTGAGGCCCGACCTGTCAAGCAGAAGCTTTGGAGAATATGCCCGGACTAGGCTCTAAAAATCAAAGAAGAGGTCACCAAGTAGATTGATACAGGGTTCCTATTGGTATCTGAGTATCCTACTTGGTTAGCCAACATAGTTCCAGTGCCGAAGAAAGATGGCAGAATTTGGGTATGTATGGACTTCAGAGATTTGAACAAAGCCAGTCCAAAAGACGACTTTCCTCTGCCACATATCGACGAATTGGTGGACTTCATTGCGGGGCATTCTCTGCTCTTATTTATGGATGGATTTTTCGGGTGCAACTAGATTTTGATGACCCCCGAAGATAGGGAGAAGACTGCCTTCACCACCCCGTCGGAGACCTACTGCTATAGGGTGATGCCGTTTGGTCTGAAGAATGTTGGGGCTACTTATCAATGGGCTGCAACCACGATCTTACATGATATGATCCACAAAGAGGTTGAGATGTACGTGGACAACATGATTGTCAAGTCCAAGGAAAGAGAGGGCCACTACACCGCCCTGAAGAAATTTTTCCAACGGATCAGAGAGTATTGGTTGCGACTGAATCCTCAGAAATGTACTTTTGGTGTTACAGCAGAGAAAATGATGGGGTTCTTGATTACACAAAGTGGTATTGAGGTCGATCCTTCCAAGATTAAGGCCATCTTAGAAATGCCATCACCAAGGACCGAAAAGGAGGTGCGAGGCTTTCTAGGTAAAGTGCAATTCATAAGACGGTTTATTGTAAAATTAACCTTGACTTGTGAACCACTATTTGGTCTTTTGAATAAGGGAAAGAAATCCAATGGGATGACCGATGTCAAGTTGCTTTCGAACAGATCAAGCAGTACCTACAGAACCCACCCATGTTATCACCACCAGAGTCGGGGAAACTGTTGATATTGTATTTATCAGTAACTGACACGACAATGGGTTGCATGCTTATGAAGGAATCTGAGGACAAAGTGGAGAAAGCTATCTATTACCTGAGCAAGAAGATGCTGGAATATGAGACTCGTTACACTCTGCTTGAGAATGCTTGTTTGGCCTTAGTATGGGATACCAGGAAGTTGAGGCACTACCTGTTAGCTCACTCTGTAATACTGGTTTTGAGATTAGATCCCATCAAATATCTCTTCGAGAAACCAGCACTTATAGGTAGGCTAGCCCGTTGGTTGCTTCTTCTCTCCGAATTTGATTTGAAGTACATGACGCACAAGTTTGTAAGAGGGAGAGTGATGACGGAGTTCCTAGCCGATCACCCAGTGGAGGGAGATGAAGTAGTAGAGTATTTGTTCCCAAATGAGGCCATTCTGCAGGTTGAAGAAGAGATTTGGACTATGTACTTTGACGGAGCATCTAACTAGTATGGGTATGGGATAAGAGTGTTGCTGATAGCACCTGACAATTCCCATATACCTTTAGCTTTCAAACTCTGGTTCAAGGTATCAAACAACGAAGCAGTGTATGAGGCGCTGGCTTAGAAGCTGTCCTAGAACTAGGGGCAAAAAGGTTGGACATCATTGGGGACTCGAACCTAGTTGTGTCTCAAGCGAAAAGAGACTGGAAGGTTAAAGAAGAAAAGATGAAAATTTATCACCAAACCCTGGGCGTTCTAATTCCCAGGATTGAGAAATTAACCTTCAACCATCTGTTAAGAGAGAGCAACAGGTTCGCCGATGCCTTATCAACTCTATCTTCCATGATAGACATCCCTTTGGGAGTCCGGATGCGTCCAATCATTACTGAACAGAGGTATGTGCCGGCCTATGAGTTAATCGCTGCGCTAGATAAAGTACAAGATCAAAACCCCTGGTATCATGACATCTAGAACTTCTTGGAAAAGGAGGCTTATCCATTAGGGGCAAATGTCAAAGATAAGATGGCAATTCGGCGAATGGCTGCTCAATTTATCATCTGCGGGGATAAATTGTACAAACGGGGTCATTTGGGAATGCATAAACTGTGTGTTGATATTGAAGAGTCGAAGCGCCTGATGGAGGCCATCCACGAAGGAGAGTGTGGATCACACATGAGAGGAGTGATGCTAGCTCGGAAGATTCTCAGACAGGGTTACTACTGGTCAACCATGGAGGAGGATTGTATTGGCTTTGTATGGCGATACCACAAATGCTAGATCCATGCGAATCGCATGAACATCTCGCCGTCGAAGCTGTACAACATGACTTCACCGTGGCCATTTTCAATCTGGGGAATTGATGTGATTGGGGCAATTACTTCGAAGGGGTCGAACAGGCATGAGTATATCCTGGTGGCTATAGACTACTTTACAAAGTGGGTTGAGGCCCAATCCTATGCAGTGCTGAAAGCGTCACATGTAGCTAAGTTCATCAGGAATAACATTATCTGCCGGTATGGGGTCTCGAATGAGATCATCTCGGACAATGGTTCCCACTTCAAGAAGGAAGTGATTGACTTGTTGAAGAAGTACAACATGGCTTTTCATAAGTCATCCACATATAGGCCGCAGACCAATGGAGTAGTTGAGGCCGCCAATAAGAACATCAAGCACATTCTACAAAAGATGGTGGAAACCTACAGAGACTGGCCAGATAAGCTGCCATTTACTCTCTGGGGCCACAGAACATCGATTCAGACTTCTACTGGGGCAATTCCGTATTCCTTGGTTTATGGGATGGAGGGTGTTCTACCGATTGAAGTTGAAGTTCCATCGCTACGAGTGATGGCTGAGTGCCAAATATTGGAAGTAGATTGTGGACGCGCCCTGAGGGCCTTGGCTTACCACAGTTCGGACTCATTGTGTCACGGTTCTTAATCTGATCTCACGATGTGCAATGTGAGACTGATAAATCACCAAAGAGTTCAAATCCGGCAAATCGTTTTGGAAAACTAATTTTTAAGAAAGAAGTGCCAAACATGGACTGCTTTGCCAGATACAGAGTCGCCACCTAAATATTTTATTTTTGAGGGAATTTAGGAAACCCTGACTCGTGCCTAAGGCCACGTGTCCGTCATCACCAAAGTTGCCTCAGCTCGGGAACTTGGGCACGATTGGGGAAGGTCATCTATGAGCACCCCTGCTCGCCCGATCAAAGATCGGCCACTACTAAACATGATATCTCGTTTTTGAAAACACATGCGCTCTTATTCTAGTTAATTAGCTAGAATTACTAGGTGATGCATACAACACACAAGTATAGACTAGATCACCTAATTTGGAATCAAGCATCACATATCCGTTCGTTTGGAAATGGTTTAAAGTTTGCTACTCGCAATTGGGCTAAAAAATGGATTTCAATGAATTGTCCCAATTCAAGCAATCCAACCTTCACCCACAGGCATTCAGGCAATTATATCACATAAGCAAATAGCCTCATGGCAAGCATGCTTTCATGTTAACATTCCCATACATGCAAGATGCTAAAACATAAACACTCAAAGTGTACTCCAAGCCAAAACAAAGAATTAGATAGAAATCATGCATGATCCTAGTTCATGTGGAGATGGCTAATGCAACAAATGTAAATTGCAACTAGAATACACTCGGCTAGTCTAAGAATGGCATATGAAATGCGGCAACTGATACACGTAATCAAGTTGGAATTGAAATACTATGCAATTAGCATAATGTGCCGAGCCCGGTGCATGCAATACCGATGAATGATGCAAACATGCATAGCATAAGGATGCTAATTGAAACATGCCCTAGAACTAACCATTGTAAGCGGTTAAGTAAAAAAGAGAAAGGAGTGGGGTTGGAAGACATGCATCACACACACGCACGCTTATTACACAATTATGCCTCTCTCGACGGAGGGATTGGAAGAATAATACAAATTAACTAACTAACAAGCTAATTAATTATTACACAACACTTAACTAATTAAACAAATTAATTAAGCTACTAAAGCAGAAAAATAGCCTCGGGAAGAGAGATGAATGCATGCTCAGTCGGCTTCGCTCAGAAATCCATCGCCATGTCATGTTGCCTCTGTTTACACTGCTCTGCACCTCTGAAAACTACATAAGTCTCAGAGATGCTTCTGAATCACCTTCTGAGTGCTGTGAGAGGCCATCGGCCAAGAAATGAGGCCACCGGCCAAGATGAACTGGTCATCAACCATTTGTGGGGATATCGGCCAACAATTCATGGCCGGCCGGCCGACACTGAAAATGGCCAACCGGCCATCTATTCCTGTAGAATCCTGTTTTTGCTGCAACAGAGGACAGATAGAGCATGGCAATGCATTTTCAAGGCAATGTTTGCACCACCACCCTCCCTATCCTGCTATGAGCTCAAGGGAGTATGGCTCTCGACCCTCGGGCCACCAATCACACATTTCGATGCATGATGGCCAAAGGTGCAAAGTGCGCAAATTAATGTCAAATGAAATGCACACAAAACACATGAAGGACCCCAACCTCTATCATGGTTTATTAAGAGGCAAGGGATGCATGCTTAATGTTATGCAACCTAGGCATGCAAGCAAGCTAATGCAACATGAGCATGCAAACAAGCAATGCAATGTTACCTAACGTGCATTCAAACACGCAAGAATATGTGACAACATATCAAGCACAAGACAAAGTGCAAGCTAACAAGCATGCAAAATGCGACTTAAGTATGCGAATATGCAAGGCATGTAACAATATTTAAAGATAGGCAAACATGTAACAACATGCGAGGCAAGCATGCAACGTCATGCAAGGGACAATGCATGCAAACATGCAAAGCGACTTAACAAAAGGGCATGCCAAATGCAATACAACTTAAGCATGCAACAACATGTAATGGGCTAAGTATACAACAAGGCACAATTGAACTAGCATGTTACAACATGCAATTTACCAAATATGCAACAAGCATGTGAAAACATACAAGGCAAGCATGCAACAACACGCAGGGATGGTCTTAAACCGAAATGGACAGCTCTCAAATAGGTTGAATCGGTGCCAAAATGATGCGACAAAGGCATGAAATACACATACAAACATGCATGCTAATGGTCCATTACTTTAAGCATTGTAGAGCAACTTTTAATAACACTTAAAGGGAGACAAACATGGATATTAGGCAAACATGTTAAGCCCTGAAATCATGCAAGGGATGATGCCAAATCAACCAAACCATGCAATTAAGGCATGCAATAAAACCTAAAACTTGAAACTAGACAAGGGACTCAAACCAAGGCTACATAAAGCAAGCCCCAAAGGGCCAAGGGCACTCAAAACAGTCCCAAGACAGGTCAAAGTGAGTCTAAAACATGCAAGGAATGAGGCCAAAACATGCTAGAACACAATGCCAAAACAAGAGGCATGCAGGGTTACAAAAGAGGTGTTACACAACACCTATCAAAACCAAACATGGTATGATTTAAGCAACCAAAATCAGAGTTATGGCATGTCAGAACAAGACCAAAAACACATTGAAATGGCATCCTAGAGGCCTAAACATGATGGCATACACAATGACACATATCATGAGGCATGAAACACAAACTCTTTAAAACATTAAAGGGGTGATAAGTGTAAGTGTACAAGCACAAGACATGGACTGAAATAACATAAGAAGTGATGCCAAACCACTGAAATAGCCCAAGTAAAGCATGCTAGTGACTTAAGCACCCAAAGCTAACAAGCTAGATTGTATGGTAGCTATACAAAACAATGCAAGCATGACCAAAACAATGAAAAACAGAGCTCAAGCATGTTAAAACAAGGCTAGAAGCTCCATGAAGTTGAACCAAAATCATGCTAAAAGGACATGTTACAACATGGTGCATGTTAAGGCAAATCATGGGATTACAAGACAAGTATACAAAGCATGCATGGTATGTCTAAACCAAGTCAAAACAGTGCTATATCATGACAAAACAAAGCCTAATATATACTAAAATGGAGCTAAAACAAGCTAGGCATACAAGCCACCAACATAAGCCATTTATGCAAGCATTGAAGATGACAAGGAGAGGGGATGACCCTCTCCTATTTAAGACACCAAAACCACCTCTCCACCACTGAAAATCCCCTGGATTTCAGTGGTAGAGAGGTCATGCAAAGACAAGAACAATGGCCAAAAGGGATGGCCTAAAACAAGACCTAACAAGGCCTAAGAGGGGGGAAACAACCCCAAACCTCAAAGAGACCTTAAACAAAGTTCTAAGGCAAGAAAAATCAAAACTTTTATCAGTTATAAACTAAGCTCAAAACAATAAGCAAGAAGGGTTAAAAGCTTAAACAAGAATGGGTATCTAAAGTAAGGAACTCACCCTTGTAGAACCTCTTCAAGAACAAAGCTCCAGCAGGTTTTCTGAGTTCAAACCCACCCAAGAACACCAAAACTAATCCCTTAATACCTCAGTAACAAAGAGAAGGTGTATTGCTAGGTGTTTGTGTATTAAACTAAGACAATACTACACTTTTGAAGCACAAAAATAGAGAAACAAGGCAAGATAGATACAAGGCTATATCTATCTCTTCTAAAACAATTTTCTTAACCTTGGAGGAGGGAGGAGGGGCTCCCTCTTTATAGAAGTTCAAATTCTAAGGCTTCCAAGAGAAGCCAAGGAAAGGGCAAATCCCTCCATACACGTGTATGGAGGGGGTGAATTGTGGATGCCAGCTACACCAACTGGCATAAAATATCTGCATAAAGCATATGAACAGGGTTCGGCCACCAAAAATGGCCGATCGACTAACATAAGTACCGGTCGACCAAATATAGTGCAAATCGGCCAACACTCTTGGTCGATGGCAAGAAAAAGGGGCCGATGGCATCATTCCATGGCCGGCTGGTTGAGGGGATGGCAAACAAGCCACCCTCTTCCCTTAGAAGCAAAAACACAAGTGTTTGGTCCACAACCAAGCACAAAACAGACAAGTTGAGAGATCTTGAGGCAGGGCGCGTAGCCGAGACCTCTGAGAACTCAAAACGAACATGAGCATGGATGATCATCGAGTGTTCAAATGATGACGTCCAAGTCTTGAGGACAGTCAAAAATGGGGTGTCTACAGTTGCCCCTCTTTGACAGAACTTGAAAGTCACAAAGTGACGGGAGTGAATGTCAAAGCCCAGAGACGACCCATTTTTGACAAGGCCGAAGACTTAGACAAGCATGCAAGATAGCAAGATATGTGCCCGAAGGCAGGGGCAAGATGCAAGTGACATGCATGATGCCGTTCATAACTTATGATTATGCAAAGAAAGCTATAATGAAGCATTCATGCAAAACAAATTCAACAATTTAAGCAAGCGAATAAGAGATAATGGTCCTACACATTTCAACAGAAAGGGTGTAAGAAAATTATGCAATTCTCACTGCGCCTTACGCGGAGAAGATTCAAGGCGACTACTGAGGACACTCGGAGTCTCAAACACAACATCTCTCAACGTATTAAACGCAAGAGAGGCAAAGGAGTATCTCTCAGCGTGGCACACGCATGAGAGGAAAGGAAGCATCTCTCAGTGTGGCACCGCATGAGAGGAAGGAGAGCATCTCTCGGCGTGGCACACGCGTGAAAGAAAAGAGAGCAATAAAGCACGATGCACATAACAGTGCGAATACGTCCAAACGCGACACGCGAGTGGAGAAAGGTTGCGTAAGAAAGCGCGATGCACATAACAGTGCGGGTACGTCCAAACGCAGCACGCGAGCGGAGAAAGGTTGCGCAAGAAAGCGCAATGCACATAACAGTGTAGGTACGTCCAAACGCGGCACACGAGTGGAGAAAGGTTGCGCAAGAAAGCGCGATGCACATAATAGTACGAGTACGTCCAAACGTGGCACGTGAGTGGAGAAAGGTTCCGCAAGAAAGAGCAATGCACATAATAGTGCGGGTACATCCAAACGCGACACGCGAGTGGAGAAAGGAAGGTCATCTATGAGCACCCCTGCTCGCTCGATCAAAGATCGGCCACTACTAAACATGATGTCTCATTTTTGAAAACACATGCGTTCTTGTTCCGGTTAATTAGCTAGAATGACTAGGTGATGCGCACAACACACAAGTATAGACTAGATCGCCTAATTTGGAACCAAGCATCGCATATCCATTCATTTGGAAATGGTTTAAAGTTTGCTACTCGCAAGTAGGCTAAAAAACAAATTTCAATGAATTGTCCCAATTCAAGCAATCCAACCTTCACCCATAGGCATTCAGGCAATTATATCACATAAGCAAATAGCCTCATGGCAAGCATGCTTTCATGTTAACATTCACATACACGCAAGATGCTAAAACATAAACACTCACAGTGTACTCCAAGCTAAAACAAAGAACTAGTTAGAAATCATGCATGATCCTAGTTCATGTTAAGATGACTAATGCAACAAATGTAAAATGCAACTAGAATAGGCTCGGCTAATCTAAGAATGGCATGTGAAATGCGGCAACTCGATACATGTAATCAAGTTGGAATTGAAATATTATGCAATTAGCATGATGCGCCGAGCCCGGTGCATGCAATACTGATGAATGATGCAAACATGCATAGCATAAGGATGCTAATTGAAACGTGCCCTAGAACTAACCATCGTAAGCGGTTAAGTAAAAGGGAGAAAGAAGTGGGGTTGGAAGATATGCATCACACACACGCACGCTTATTACACAATTATGCCTCTCTCGACGGAGGGATCAAAAGAATAATACAAATTAACTAACTAACAAGCTAATTAATTATTACACCACACTTAACTAATTAAACAAATTAATTAAGCTACTAAAGCAGAAAAACAGCCTCGGGAAGAGAGATGAATGCATGCTCGGTCGGCTTCGCTCAGAAATCCATCGCCATGTCATTTTGCCTCTGTTTACACTGCTCTACACCTCTGAAAACTACATAAGTCTCAGAAATGCTTCTGAATCACCTTCTGAGATGAGGCCATCGGCCAAGAGATGAGGCCATCGGCCAAGAGATGAGGCCACCGGCCAAGATGAACTGGTCATCAACCATTTGTGGGGATATCGGCCAACAATTCATGGCCAGCCGGCCGACACTGAAAATGGCCGACCGGCCATCTATTCTTGTAGAATCCTGTTTTTGCTGCAACAGAGGACAGATAGAGCATGGCAATGCATTTTCAAGGCAATGTTTGCACCACCACCATCCTTATCATGCTATGAACTCAAGGGAGTATGGCTCTCGACCTTCGAGCCACCAATCACACATTTCGATGCATGATGGCCAAAGGTGCAAAGTGTGCAAATTAATGTCAAATGAAATGCACACAAAACACATGAAGGACCCCAACCTCTATCATGGTTTATCAAGAGGCAAGGGATGCATGCTTAATGTTATGCAACCTAGGCATGCAAGCATGCTAATGCAACATGAGCGTGCAAACAAGCAATGCAATGTTACCTCACGTGCATTCAAACACGCAAGAATATGTAACAAAATATCAAGCACAAGACAAAGTGCAAGCTAACAAGCATGCAAAATGTGACTTAAGTATGCGAATATCCAAGGCATGTAACAATATTTAAAGATAGGCAAACATGTAACAACATGCGAGGCAAGCATGCAACGTCATGCAAGGGACAATGCATGCAAACATGCAAAGCGACTTAACAAAAGGGCATGCCAAATGCAATACAACTTAAGCATGCAACAACATGTAATGGGCTAAGTATACAACAAGGCACAATTGAACTAGCATGTTACAACATGCAATTTACCAAATATGCAACAAGCATGTGAAAACATACAAGGCAAGCATGCAACAACACGCAGGGATGGTCTTAAACCGAAATGGACAGCTCTCAAATAGGTTCGAATCAGCGGCCAAAATGATGCGACAAAGGCATGAAATACACATACAAACATGCATGCTAATGGTCCATTACTTTAAGCATTGTAGAGCAACTTTTAATAACACTTAAAGGGAGACAAACATGGATATTAGGCAAACATGTTAAGCCCTGAAATCATGCAAGGGATGATGCCAAATCAACCAAACCATGCAATTAAGGCATGCAATAAAACCTAAAACTTGAAACTAGACAAGGGACTCAAACCAAGGATACATAAAGCAAGCCCCAAAGGGCCAAGGGCACTCAAAACAGTCCCAAGGCAGGTCAAAGTGAGTCTAAAACATGCAAGGAATGAGGCCAAAACATGCTAGAACACAATGCCAAAACAAGAGGCATGCAGGGTTACAAAAGAGGTGTTACACAACACCTATCAAAACCAAACATGGCATGATTTAAGCAACCAAAATCAGAGTTATGCCATGTTAGAACAAGACCAAAAACACATTGAAATGGCATCCTAGAGGCCTAAACATGATGGCATACACAATGACACATATCATGAGGCATGAAACACAAACTCTTTAAAACATTAAAGGGGTGATAAGTGTAAGTGTACAAGCACAAGACATGGACTGAAATAACATAAGAAGTGATGTCAAACCACTAAAATAGCCCAAGTAAAGCATGCTAGTAACTTAAGCACCCAAAGCTAACAAGCTAGATTATATGGTAACTATACAAAACAATGCAAGCATGACCAAAATAATGAAAAACAAAGCTCAAGCATGTTAAAACAAGGCTTGAAGCTCCATGAAGTTGAAGCAAAATCTTGCTAAAAAGGCATGTTACAAGACATGGGATTACAAGACAAGTATACAAAGCATGCATGGTATGTCAAAATAGTGCTATATCATGGCAAAACAAAGCCTAATATATTGAAATGGAGCTAAAACAAGCTAGGCATACAAGCCACCAACATAAGCCATTTATGCAAGCATTGAAGATGACAAGGAGAGGGGATGACCCTCTCCTATTTAAGACACCAAAACCACCTCTCCACCATTGAAAATCCCCTGGATTTCAGTGATAGAGAGGTCATACAAAGACAAGAACAAAGGCCAAAAGGGATGGCCTAAAACAAGGCCTAAGAGGGAGGAAACAACCCCAAACCTCAAAGAGACCTTAAACAAAGTTCTAAAGCAAGAAAAATCAGAACTTTTATCAGTTATAAACTAACCTCAAAACAATAAGGAAAAAGGGTTAAAATCTTAAACAAGAATGGGGTATCTAAAGCAAGGAACTCACCCTTGTAGAACCTCTTCAAGAACAAAGCTCCAACAGGTTTTCTGAGTTCAAACCGGCCCAAGAACACCAAAACCAACCCCTTAGTACCTCAGTAACAAAGAGAAGGTGTATTGCTAGGTGTTTGTGTATTAAACTAAGACAATACTACACTTTTGAAGCACAAAAATGGAGAAACAAGGTAAGATAGATACAAGGCTATATCTATCTCTTCTAAGACAATTTTCTGAACCTTGGAGGAGGGAGAAGGGGCTCCCTCTTTATAGAAGTTCAAATTCTAAGGCTTCCAAGACAAGCCAAGCAAAGGGCAAATCCCTCCATACACGTGTATGGAGGGGGTGAATTGTGGATGCCAGCTGCACTAGCTGGCATAAAATATCTGCATAAAGCAGATGAATAGGGTTCGGCCACCAAAAATGGCCGATCAACCAACATAAGTGCCGGTCGACCAAATATAGTGCCGATCGGCCAACACTCTTGGCCGATGGCATCATTCCATGGCCGACTGGTTGAGGGGATGGCAAACAAGCCACCCTTTTCCCTTAGAAGCAAAAACACAAGTGTTTGGTCCACAACCAACCACAAAACAGACAAGTTGAGAGATCTTGAGGCAAGGCGCGTAGCCGAGACCTCCGAGAACTCAAAACGAACACGAGCATGGATGATCATTGAGTGTTCAAATGATGACGTCCAAGTCTTGAGGACGGTCAAAAATGGGGTGTCTACACAAATTGGCCCATTTTACTCCTAGTCGTGGCATGGAGGAACGGAAAACACAGCGGAGTATGACTCAGTGGGAATAATGCGTTTATCCCAAAACCCCGGAAATTTAACTTTTCCGAGCCATCCAAAGTCGCAATCCAATTAGAGAGTTTTTAAGCGAAGAATGGTTCCGTTTGGGGCAAAAATGGAGCTGAAATGAAGAAATCACGAAGTAAGAGCTTTTGTAAAAGATAAGGCAGTGACTGGAGGCCAAGTGTCAACGTTTTGGAGGTTTTGCTCATCGATGGCCGACAGTGGCTCATTGATGGCCGGAAGGGGCTCATTAATGGCCGGCAGAGGCACATTGATGGCCGGCAGAAGGAAGTGATGGCCGGCAGGCCATCCTCTATGTCCGACAGCCTCCCTTCAGGCTCACTGACCTCCTTTGTGAAGATTCAATTGCTTGCTGCAGTGGAATCTTGTTGTTTGTACCTTTTAAGGTCTTGTTTTGGTCCTTTTGGACTTGGGTGTGTTTTATTTAAGTCGTAATAGTCTTCGTTTTGTTTATCGAGTTGTAATCGTCTTCGTTTTGTTCATCGAGTTGTTGCAATTTGCTTATCGAGTTGTAAGCCTGTCAAGGCCTTGTGTTGTTTATTGAGTTGTTTTGTTTTTTTCAGTTGTTAGTTGGTTCACTACTTGATTAAGACAATGCAATTTGACAGTGCAGTTTTCAAAAGATCAATCTCATTTTCATGCTGTGCGATGTTATGCGATGCTGAGAATATACAGTGCAACACTTTTTAAACAAAAGCTAGGTTTTTATTCCAATCATGGTTTCTTTCTGCAAAAGAGTACAAGTTTTAGGAAACAAAATTGCCTAAGGATGTACAATGTGCTAAAACTACTAGCAAAAAGAAAACAAAGCAAAATGCATCTAAATCAGTGCCAACTAGCTCAAGCTCGAGAAGTCCTCTTCGTCCCCTTCCTCGGCAGAGCAGACTCTGGAGCACTATCGCCATCGGCACCACTGTTTGAAGCTGGATCAGAGCTTGACTTGGAACCCTTCTCAGCCTCTCCAGCCTCTCTACCCACAGAATCCGAGCCAGCATCATTGTCTTCACCCTTAGATGACTCTGACTATGGACTCGCTGCCTCAGCCTCCTCGCTCATCTCGTCATCATCATTGCCCAAAATGGGCACAAAAGGCCACTCTCACTGCGGATGCCTCTAGCTCTACCTCAGTTGCGTGTCTGAGCCTGTCTCCCTCTTCTCTCTGCTATTGGGGGAGGAACTGAAGGTCCTGCTGTGGCTCTTGTTGGGGCATCCGGTGGAGCTGGGGTCTGGAAATAGATCTGAAAAAAGGCAGTTTGTCAGAATATATTAGTTATGGTGTATATCAGATAGTGTATATCAGATACAATGTATCGATGTAGTGTGTGCGAACAGTGTATCTATGCAGTGTTTTGATGGGATGAATCAGATCAGTGTAGTGTGGAACCGTTGAAATGCTAATGCGTTCGACAAGCTCGTGACTAGCAGGGGCGGGCTCAATGGGAATCTGATAGGTCTCTCCAGAACGTCCCCAGCAAGTCAGTGTAATAGGTAGCTCTGGCCATCTTGCTCTCTGCCTCTCCCGTAATCTTTTTCGCCACGGACTGGTCGCTCGCCCCTCTCGCTTCTCTCGCAATGAGCTCGCCGCCCTCACTTCCACGAACACTGGTCAGAGACAACATCAGATGAGTCTGGACGAAGGTCTCATAGTCGCCCTTTGTACGGAAGTAATTGCCTCGGCCCTACTATAAATCGGATCACCCGTCGACAGACTCGTGAGTCTCCTCGTCGATATCGAGGTGCCGCTTGCATTTAACGGGCAGTAGTCCTAAAGTCCGCATGTGAACGCCGCCAAGAACCAAGCATGGCAGATCGGGCCCTCGAGGAGAATATGATAGTGAGCGACAACCCTGGCTGCGTCATACTAGGCTCGAAGCCCCAGTGGTATCACGTCCCACGGCTGCCACGTGATATGAGAATAAGAAAATGAACAGGTGATTAGTCATTATCAATTGATTAATGGGTGTATCAAGTTGATTGAAAGTAGAATAACTTTGGTTTGGGTTACCTCATACGCCGCCACCATGTCGAAGTACTGACAGAAAAACATGAAGTTCTCCCGGGTTCTACGGCGGAGCTGGCCGTCGTATACCCGAGAAAACGGGACTATCATCGGGGTTTTCTCTACAGGCTCTGGAGCAAGAGCCGGGAAGTATGTGTAGACTCACAGCTGCAAGGAAAATGTGATCAATACAGTATATGGGTAGATACAGAATGCAAAGCAGAAAGCATACAATGTATGAGCAGATACAAAGAATGCAAAGTAGAAAGTACATATGCTGAACAAATGTAAAGCAAGAAATGCTAAGCAGAAAATGTGAAGAGAAAGGGGGAAACTAAGCTGTGTACCTCTCACGCCCGCCAGTAGCCGTCTATCTTGGTCCCGTTCATGCGGGAAGTCGAGCTCATGTATCCATACAAGGTAGTGAGGCCGGCTCCGCCTCAGTCGTAGAACTGAACTCGATGGAGTCCAACCAATGCGCTCAGAAAGTATAGGCCCACGGTATTCCACCTGTTCGAAAACAAGGTGGTACCGAAAAGGAATATGAGGAAGCCCCGCGCGTATTGCTCTTCCTCCTTGAGTGTCTCGGGCTCGGACCCCTTGTACTGCTCTTCGAACCAGCTATATCGGACCATGCCCGCCCAGAGTGTCAGTGGGTGTGTCCCAAGCAATGCAGTCCATGCTGCCTCCCACTCTCCCATGTCAGGGTCGAGAGGGATCGGATCACTCCCTACGCCTAAGCCGGTGATCATGGCGAAGTAGTAAAGAGTCATCGTTATCTCCCCCATGGTGGAGAAATGGAAAGAGTTGGTGGTGTCCCACCACCTCTCCACCAAAGCCCTTAACAGAGGGCGGCTCGCTATAACCCGCGTCAGACTAGAGCAAAACAGACCAAAGCCTGTCTCATCGATAATGTCGCAAACCCTAGCCGGAAGCTCACCGTACCAGTCACGAGCAGTCGTTGTGCCGTAGCCTCTGAAAGAACGGGATCTGTCCTGCAGTAATGCATGAGATGTAATCATATCAAGAACAGTTGAAAATACAGTTGAATGCAAAGCGATAATGTTTGAGATCTGATCGGATCAATGCGATCTATGCAATGATCAAGATCAAAGGCAAGAAATACCAACAGATAGGGTATCTGCGGAAAGCTTGTTCATATCTACAGCGATAGTTGACAAATGAGATGCTGGGTCTCTCAGTAAAAGGTCCTCAGGCACATCCTCAGTGAAGTTAGTGAAGGCTTTGATGCCTTCCACTGCGGGCATTATGTAAGTGTCAGGATGATACCTCGCTGGGTCAAAGAGGCGTATGCTCGGTGGTAAAGGCTCTGGCTCGACCTCCAGCTCGGCCACAAAGTCTGCCTCAAACTCTACCGGAGGAAGCGCGGGGAAGACCCCATCATGTGGGACATCATCAGCCATCTGAAATAGGTGCAAGGGAAGCAAAAATGAGGAAAAATGAAGAAAATGGTGAAACTTTGAAAAATTCGAACCCTAAGAGAGAGAAAAGTCAAAGAAAGTCAAAACCTGGGAAAAGTGTACCAACCTTTGGAGAAACTCGAGGGGAGTCAACCTAGAACAGTGGAAATGACGAAAGAATCGTTGAAATCAAATTCTGATCGGTTCAATGTAAAGAGAACTAAAGGGTTTTAGCGAATAAAGTTTGTTTAGGGTGTTAGAAAATGCGTAGAACGCGTGGATCTAGAGAGAAGGAGCACCTAGAGAGTAAGGGAGGAAGGTTTTGTGCAAGGGGTTGTGAGGAAATAAAGTGGCTTTGCTTGTACTTAAAGACCCGTGGGTCAAAAGACAGAATTGCCCAAATCTGCCATCGATGGCGGGTAGTGGCACATCGATGGCCAGCAGTGTTGTATTGATGGCGGGTAGTGGCCACTGATGGCCAGCAGGGGGCCGGCAACCTCCGCTGATGGCCGGCATGCTTCCCCAAGCTTTCCCTACCTCTTTTCCTTTGATTTGTGTTCTTGGATTCCGAGAAGTGCAAGGTATGCTCAAAGTTTGGTTCAAAATACTTCCGCGGAAGCTCAGAATCGCGTTTCCAATGCACGGAAATCGTCATTCATCAACACAAACAAGGTGTATCTTTTTTAGCATGTAACAACTCTTCCGAGAGGTAAATCGAAAGTTGCTTTTAAGTCGTCTTTAGCACACTCGCTTTTGTCATTGCATAGAATGTGCATTGCTTTTATCGTTGCATGGAACATGCATTGAATTGTTGCATAGAACATGCATTATCATGTTTGCATGGAATATGTATGTTGCATTGAGTATGCGTCATCGATTATTTTACATAGAATATGCTTCTATTTCATTTCTTGCATGTTGTGCATTGAGCATGCCTTTAACATTGTGTTACGATCATTTGTCTCGCAAGAGACATGCATTTGTATTGCATTGTACCTGTTAAGTCTCTTTCCTATGCAGGCACGATATTGTATGTACAGTTCATTTGAAGCTTGTGGGAGTCGAATAAGTGGAAAAGTCAGGAGACGCATGCCCCAGAAACTGGATACTACTCGGCTTCGTATTGCGTAACTAGGACGCCGAATACGTCAACAAAGCCGAATAGACGAGGGTCAGTAGATCCGAATGAATGTAAGATGAATAGGATAAAAGTAGGCTCAGTCCCCGAGGCCCAAAAAGTGAGTATAAATATAAGAACCGCAAATCCATAAAGGTATGTAAGAATCACTTCACTTAACTTAAAAAAGAAGTTATCTTGAGTGTCTGAACTAACTTGTTCGTCGGAGTGCTAATCCTGGCACCCCCGACCAGAGTTTTCCTCTTTTCAGGTGACTAGTTGAGGATCACTAGCGTCTCCCAGGATCTGAAGAGTATTTCCAAATCACTTCTCCACAATTGGCGCCGTCTGTGGGAATACTCAAATACATCCATGGCAGGCGTGACTGAAGATCCTCCGGTAGCCATTGACGAGACCGCATAGGGAGATGACCTCACTCCAGCAAATATGCTCGGGAAAGAAACCATCGCTGCAAGACGCGCCTTGAACTTCGAGTCACCAACGACTTCAGCACAAGAGACAATGCAGGCGATCATGGAACAAGCAAAGCAGAATAAACAAAGGCTGGAGAACATGATCGCTGAAAATGAACGTCTCTGTCAAGATTTGGCTCTCAAAGTCGCGAAATCGAGAGAAGCCATGCGCCAAGATCCCGAACGACCTCCGAGAGCCGGTGGACAACGACCTCGAGCCCGGCCCAAGGATACCAATAGCGACTCCAACTCATTATCCATGGAGCTCACCAAGAAGGGACGATCCGAAACTTCCAGCTCTTCCGAAAAGAGTCTGCATACAAGGAACAAGCGCAGGAGGAGTAGCTGAGACGAAGACGACCAGCACGATCTTTTTGTCTGACGGATTGCAAGGGCAGCATTGCCCAAGAAGTTCAAAGCTCCGTCATTCACTCTTTACGATGGAAAATCAGACCCCACTGATCATATCCGTTATTACAAACAGGCCATGACCTTGCATGCAGACAACGAAGCCCTCATGTGCCGAATATTCCCCAGCAGCCTGGGGCCATTAGCTGTCAGGTGGTATTATAAGCTGGAGCCGGCCTCCATCAGAAGCTTTCATCATTTACAGAAATCCTTCAGGCCCAGGTTCATCACCAACAAGGTACAGCCGAAACAGGCCGACTCTCTCTGGGCCATGCAAATTCAGTCAGGAGAAACGCTCAGAGCGTACTCGACGCAATATTGGGAGTGCTTCAACCTCGTCGACGACGCTTGTAACGACTCCATGGCCATCACCGCCTTCAAAATGGGACTACACCCAAATAGTCCTCTTCACAGCTCTCTCACCAGAGGACCCCCCAAAACGGTCTGGGCGTTGATGAAGAAAGTTGAGGAGTTTTGCAAAGTGGAAGACGATGCCTTAAGAATAAAGGCCGGCCAAATGTCCAACAAAATGGTCCCCCCTGAAATTGCCCAACCAATAAGTTCCGTGCCACCTCCTAGCCCAGAGCCTTGGCAGCGCACTAAATGTGATAAAATGCGGGACACTCGCCGATCAAGCGATCAATGTCCCCACCAGACGAATGAACAATTGCAAGTCGACAGTAGACGTTCGAGACGTGCTGACAAAAAGTACACAGAGTTGTCGGAACCAATCGCTGTAATAATGACCAAAGTCCAACACCTTCCATTCTTCAAATGGCCGTCAAAGATGGTGGGGCCGCCCGATACGCGACGAAGGGACCGACGGTGCGAATATCACAAAGATCATGGCCACGAAACAGAGAGTTGCTACACATTAAAAGATCACCTGGAAGAACTGGTGCAAGACGGCCGACTGCAGCTGTATGTGAAACAGGGAAAGCCAACCAAGACACTAGCCTTGAGGCAAGACTCTCCTCCACTTGGGGTGATCCATGTAATCAACGGCCTACCTGCACCCCCAGCCGTGCACACAATTCAATCACATCCAATCCTCCAGGGGCGACGTATTCTGACTGACTAGCCCAAAGAAGCTCCGACAATTGCTTTCAACAACTCTGACCTCAGTGGCGCAACAACTTCCCACATTGATCCGTTGGTCATTAGATTACACATAAACCGGTTCATCATTGAACAAATTCTCATAGACCCAGGAAGTACTTCGAAGGTTATGTATTACCAAACTTTCATCAAACTCGGCCTCAACGAGTTAGATTTGTGTCCGGCGCCTCATCCATTGTTCGGCTTTAATATGAATCCCGAATACCCAATAGAGAAGATCGTACTACCTGTCCGAGCGGGCTCCAGAACGGTCGAAGTAGAATTCTTGGTTATAAAGCTCCCTTCCCTGTATAATGTCATCATGGGGCGAACCTGGATACATACTATGAAGGCCGTTCCAAGCACTTATCATCAGCTCATGCGCTTTCCAATAGCCCGTGGCATTGAAGAGATCCGTGGCTCTCCCCAATCGGCACAAGCAGCGATTTCATGAAAATCATATCACTGACCCGACCTGTGGGCTTTGATACCTGTATATATTTCACTTCTGCAATGCAAATAATCTTTCTTTGACGTTCATCTCATCTCACAAACCTCATTATGCCACCCGTCATAATATCAATTCGGAGCCCCCCTTTTGGTGCATGACACCTTAGGGCCGATCAAGTCTCCGGATTCGGAGCCACCTTTGGTGCATGACACCTTAGGGCCGATTAAGTCTCCAGATTCGGAGCGCCCTTCGTGGATATCACGATTGGCCATATTAAGTCTCCGGATTTGGAGCCCCCTTTGGTGCATGACACCTTAGGGCCGATTAAGTCTCCGGATTCGGAGCGCCCTTCGTGGATATCACGATTGGCTATATTAAATCTCCGGATTCAGAGCCCCCTTTGGTGCATGACACCTAAGGGCCGATCAAGTCTCCGGATTCGGAGCGCCCTTCGTGGATATCACGATTGGCCATATTAAGTCTCCGGATTCGGAGCACCCTTCGTGGATATCACGATTGGCCGTAATAAGTCTCCGGATTAGGAGCCCCCTTTGGTGCATGACACCTTAGGGTCGATTAAGCCTCTGGATTCGGAAACACCTTTGGAACGAACAAAACAAAACTTTTTAATCATTGACAATGTCAAGGCAAGACGCAAACAAAAATTCAGCATAAGACGCAAATAAACAAATTCAGCATAAGACGCAAATAAACAAATTCAGCATAAGACTCAAATGTTTGAAATACAACTTTTTATTTAATCAGACAGTTGTAACATAAACGCAACTCGTATTTACAAAACTCATTTCCAATCTAAGAAGCTAAAAAAGGGAGACGATGCATTGGTAAAGCGTCAGTGTCGAATTAACTCCCGTCACCCGCAAATCCTCCGCGGATTGCAATGCCTCGAGCCAACTGTGCCCAAATCTTCCCTTGATACCATTGACAATGTCAAGGCAAAGATCCAGGACAAGGAGGGATAAATTCAACGGTCGTCGCCTTTCCTTTCGGGGTGATCTGCTTCAACGACTTGAAAGTTCATGCCAACTTTCGGACGCCCTACGTCCCATACGAACGGCCCCTCCGCCATGATCCACGGCAACACCAGGGTTGGCTGAACTCCAGCCTCTAATTGACACCCCCACTTAACCTACCTCACATACGTGATTGTTCATCTGCGCAAAGCGCCCACTCCTTTTATTTTCAGTCCTGGCAGCGATCTCGAGGCCCCCATCCCGAGGCAATTTCGCTAATATTGAATGCCATAAACAAAACGTCAGTTGACATTCCCCACGGCGTAGTTATCCAAACGAATTTTTGAAGCATGTGGATTGCCCACAAATCTAGGCCCTGAGCCAAGTTATACCTATTAAGGCCACTGTGCCTGCCGGCTCTTGGCTTCAGGTTGCGATAGCCTGTCGGGAATGAACGGCCATCACATATGGATTGACCATGTTGGTCGACGCTTATATATTCATTCAAACCCAGTAAAACGAAACACATACATGCCGAATAGGAACTACAATAAAATATTCGTGACAGAACATTTTTCTTTATTTATTCAACAAAACAAGCGATAAATTACATATTTTTGAACGTGATCCGCTTTTTAGCCTTACAATAACTATCACTATACGGTGTCACCCTCATCATCACTCTTCTCGACTTCAAAAGCAGAAAACGGGAAATGTTTACTGTGATAGAGTGGAGATGCCGACTCAATGCCTGCCGCTCGAAGAGCTTCTGCGGCTTGAGATGCCTTGATCCAACCGTGCCTAGACCCACGATTCTCGCAGCGGCAAACTTCTTCGGCTAGTTTTTCCTTGGTCTTCTCGATTCTGACTCTTCGACCTTCATGAAAACCTTTCTCATAGGCCCTTTCCTCCGCGCTCTCCATCACAAACATACTCGCCATCTCATGATCGGCAAGTGTGGAACTGATGAGCCGGCTAGTCACCCTCTCCTCCACGATTGGGTTTCCCTACCCGGTGGGTTGTGCCTGAGCTGCCTTACTCTTCTTCAACGCCCACTCAGCCGCCTCCGCGCGGGCCTCCAAACTTCGAATACGTTCATCCTTCTTCTCCATTTCTCGGCGGGCAGCACGCAACCACATGCCGATTTCATAGGCCGTATATAGCCCCTTCACCGCCCATGAACGCCTTCGCGAAACACTTCGTAGTCCTGGCGACCTACCATCGATTGCTGAACCTCAGGCGGGAAAATTTGTCAAGCGAACCCGACCGCTACATTTGGGTCTCAAACTATCGAGTCCGCCTCCGTCATGGGTGTATTCCCCACAAATACCGCGAAGCTTAATGGGCGCGGATTCGCCTCAGGTGCCCTCTCGACTCGAGGTTGCGGTTACGCCTGCGATCGCTTGTCCCGCCTAGGCGACCTACTGACGCCGAGGAGACTAACGCCTCTCGATCCTCGAACTCCTACTCCTCAGACGGAGGGTCACTACCTCGATTCATGTCTCACCAAATTTTCGCTTCCCCTTTACTGTTAAAGAAGATTCTGTTCGACATTCACTCGATACCCTCAAACGCTGGAGTCAGTTGTCTGCTATGCTCATAAAAGCTTTAACTTTAATCATTTATGTCAGAAGAGGCAAAATGAGGCCATCTCATTAATTGTAAACTTCAAATGCACGGTCTTAAGCACCGCCTGGGGCAAGGGCAGATTCATCAATCTCTTCAGCTTATGTACCCCAGCCGGCCCAGGAATCCATCCTTCACAAATCTTAAGGTCGTTTCATCCGGCGCCTAAATGATCATGCACCACCTGGGGCAAGGGCAGACTCATCAATCTCTTCGGCTTATGTACCCCAGCCGGCCCAAGAATCGATCCATCACAAAACTTATGGTCGTTTCATACGGCACCCGAACGATCATGCACCGCCTGGGGCAAGGGTAGATCCATCAATCTCTTCGGCTTATGTACCCCAGCCGGCCCAAGAATCGATCCATCACAAAACTTATGGTCGTTTCATACGGTGCCCAAATGATCATGCACTACCTGGGACAAGGGCAGATCCATCAATGTCTTCGGCTTATGTACCCCAGCCGGCCCAGGAATCGATCCTTCACAAATCTTAAGGTCGTTTCATCTGGCGCCCGAATGATCATGCACCGCCTGGGGCAAGGGCAGACTGATCAATCTCTTCGGCTTATGTACCCCAACCGGCCTAGGAATCAATCCATCACAAAACTTATGGTCGTTTCTGTAACAAGCCCGCGAGGGACTTCGCTACAGTTCGGACTCGATTTTGTCGCGGTTCCAAATCTTGAACCAAAGAGTCCAAATCCGGCAAATCGTTTTTGAGAAAAACAGATTTTTTTGAAAGAAGTGCCAAACATGGACTGCTTTGCCAGATAACAGAGTCGCCACCTAAATATTTTTTAAATGGGAAATTTAGGAAACCCTAACTCGGTGCCAAAGGCCACGTGTCTGTCATCACCAAAGTTGGCTCGGGAACTTGGGTACGATTGGGGAAGGTCACATCGTGAGCACCCCCGCTTGCCCGGTCAAAGACCGGCCTCTACTAACCATGATATCTGTTTTTGAAAACTTTGTGCGTTCTTATTTCGATTATTAGCTTAGGTTACTATGTGATGCGCACAGCGTACAAGTATAGACTGAATCGCCTGAATTGGAACTGAACATCTCATGTTTGTTTGTTTGAAAATGGTTTGATGGTGCTACTCGCAAGTAGGCTAAGACGTAGATTTGCCACCCTCAGGTGGGCTTAGTAAAAAATATGATTTTGCCACTATCTAGTGGGGTTAAAACAAACAGTCAATGAATTGTCCCAATTCAGATAACTCAACCTCCACCCACAGGCATTCAAGGCAGTTATATCACATAAGCATTTAGCCTCATGGTAAGCATGCTATCATGGCAACACTCACACGCATGCAAGGATGCTAAAGCATAAAACTTACCGAGTACTCCAAGCCAAAACAGAAGCTGATTAGAAATCATGCATGATCCTAAATGTGCTGAAATGCCTAATGCAACACATGCAAAATGCAACTATAGCAGGCTCGGCTATTCTAAACATAGTATATGAGATGCTACAGTTATCATGTATTCAATTGGAATTGAAATACAGATGCAGTTTGTATGATGCGCCGAGCCCGGTACGTGCAAACAGATGAATGATGCAAACATGCTGTCATACTGTTATGCTAATTGAAATATGCCCTATATCTAACCATCATAAGCGGGTAAATAAAAGGGAAGAAAGACGTGGGATTGGAAGACATACATCACACTCACACACCCTTATTACAATTATGCCCTCGCGCAGAGGGTCCGAATGAATAATAATACAGTCCCAAATGAAAGAATAATACAGTCCGAATAAATATACAGATTCCTAATTAATTAACAAATTAATTACATAAGAGTAAAACTGGCATGCAAGCCAGGGATTGCCTCGCCGATGGATGATGCATGTTGAAATTTGCGCGCGAAATCCAGGATGCCCCGATTAGCCTCTGTTTACACTTTTCTCGAAATCGTGCCAAGTCCCGAAAAGTTCTTTGTTTCAAGGTTTCTTTTGCAACAGAGAGCAAGAAAAGGGCATAGCAATGTATTTCACAAATATATGCATGCTTCGATCCTCGTGCCACCAATCACGCATATCGATGCATGATGGCCGAGGAGCCGAATTGCACGACTCAATATAGGATGAATGTGCATGAATGCTACAACAAAACCTAACTCCATCATGGGTAATCCGGAGTGTCGGAGACTTGGGAATTGAGATCCATTCCGTCACTCGGAGTACGAAACGTGCCTCGTTTCCCGTGCCCGGGCTAACGCCTATCCCGAACACGATGCAATATGCATGGTATGCATGAAATGCAGCTAACATGTGATATAGCATGCACAATGCTATGAAAGTGAGATGTCTCGAAATACGTGCCCACGGGCACGCAAACCGAGGCGATGACATACAAGCATGAGATGACATGAAATATGGAATATAATGAGACTAAAATGACATGTCTCGAAATCGTGCCTGCACGCAAACCGAGGCAATGGCATACAGAATGCAACAGGATTAAAATGGCATACACAATGCAAGACGGGCTTATACTAATATGGGAGAGCCTCAGCCACACCCACATAAGAGGCCATCGGATAAAAATGAAGTGCCTCGAAATGCGTGCACCCAGGCACGCAAACCGAGGCGGTGGCATACGCAATGCAAATGACATGGAAAATGTAAATTGGGCTTACACTAACATGAGAGGGCCTCAGCCGCACTCACATAAGATGCTGAGAGATGAAAATGAGGCGCCTCGAAATGCGTGCACACAGGCACGCAAATCGAGGCGATGATATAGAATCAAGAAATGGCATGAAAATGCAAATTGGGCTTACACTTACATGAGAGGGCCTCAGCCGCACTCACATAAGATGCCGAGAGATGAAAACGGAGTGCCTCGAATGCACTAAAGCATGAAATGACATGGGAAATGATATGCAAGCATGCAAACCAAACTTCAGCAGCTAAATGAAGGGGAAAACAGCCCCGAAATGATACGAAATGACAATCAATGCATGAAATCATCCTGAAATGTGATTTTAAGTACCCGAAATGGCCTACGGCTATGCTAAACATGCAAAATTGGCACATGAAAGAAAAAAAAAATAGCAAGGCAGCCCCAAAAATAGCATCTTTTCAGTACAAAACATGGCCAAATTGTGAGCATAGATATGGCAACAATAGCATGCAAAAATGGAGAAAAAGAGGGGATTTATTAAACAAGTAGTATCTAGAAAATTCAAACCACAAAATTTCCTTCTACAACTTTGAAAAGGAGCCCAAAATATGCATATTTACAGTGAATGACAACTCCAAAATCAGTATGTAGATAGGCTCAAAATAGCATGCAATATATGGACCAAAAGAAGGCTATAATGATAGATCGTGCATGGAAGCACCAAACAACTTTGGACCCTTAACAAAACATGAAGAATGAGCCAAAATAAGACACTTTCTAAGCCTGATGAAGGCCTAAAACAGAATTTAGAATGGCCTAAAAAATCATGCAATTTTACGGAAAATATGAAGGATATAACATGAAGTACATGATAGAGGGGCCAAACATGGTTGAGCCCTTCTTAAATGTTGAAGAGGGACTCAAAATAAGCCCACTAACAGTTTACATCAGGCTCGAAATCAGATCACTCAAAAGCCAAACAAAGCATGCAAATAATTGGCATAAAGGGTGATATTGAAAGAAGTGCATCATGGAGACACCAAACAGAGTTGAGCCCTTCTACAAAGTTGTAGAGGGGCTCAAAATAAGCCTAAAACCAGTAGGGGTTGGAGCCCAAAACAAAAAGGAAATAGGGTAAAGAATTGATAGAAAATTATGCTAGAAAAAGGGAATTAGAGGCTTACCCTTGAAGATCTAACTTTGGTGGCTTCTTAGCTTCAATTTGCTGCTTCTTAACCTCTAGAAAACACTCCTTTGCTGCTGGAATGGAGTTGATGATGGTGGTGCTTAGGGTTGATGAAGGATTGAGCTAGAACCTTGAAGGTTTTTAGGGTTTTTGGCTATGGAAATGAAGGTTTTGGGAGAGAGGCTTTTGAGATCAAATGTTCTAACCTTGACAAAGAAGAGGGTCACCCCTTAAATGGGCAAGAAAGGGTGTAAAAGGGAGGAAATGCACCTAAGCTTTCCTCCCAAAATATCCCTGAGGCGAAGATATTTGGAAAAACAATTTGGACATTTGTAAAGTACTCAAAAGCGAGAGCCAGGGCGGCGGTGGTTTCTTGCAAGTGGCTTGACCACCCCTTATGGCCGGCCACCACCTCCCATGGCCGGCCAACCACCCCCTCATGGCCGACCAAGGGCAAAAATGAAATGTTGAATTAATGGCCGACCATAGGAGATTAGGGTCCTCCCATGTGTCCTCAACACAACCATGTAGTTGAAAATTGGCAAGCTGTGAACCGGAGAGACAACACTCAACTTGAAGGAGAGGCTCAAAAATGAAAACAAGAATTACTGGCCGACCACCACTTTTTAGGGTCCTCCCATGTGTGTAGAACAAGACTCCATGGTTGGAATTTGGCAACTCTTGAGCAGGAGTCACAACATTGCACTTGAAGGAGAGGCTCAAAAATGAAAGTAACAATTACTGGCCGACCACCACTTTTTAGGGTCCTCCCATGTGCCCTCATCACAGATATGTAGCTTTGGTTGGAAGAAAATATCCCTAGGGTGTTCAACATTGGCCCGGAAGTGAGCAAAACGGGCGCCGGAAGAGCGAAACTGGTTTTCTGGAACAATTGCTGGCCTCCCACCCTCCAGTGATCTTCCTGATACTAAAACAGAGGTGCCTGCCAAAATTGAACAAAAAACGATACAAAATGAAAGCTCGAGGCCTAAACCGCGCGGTTCGGGGCCCCGAAAATGGGCTGTAAGCATCGAAAGTGGCGTACGGCCACGAAGTGGGCATCAAAGTCCCCAGTGTTCCTCGGAATGATAAAACAGAGGTACCTGCCAAAAATCGGAGAAATCGGAGATGGTTGGACGGTCCCGAACCGAGGCACACGGCCTGACGGTCCCGAAAACCGGGAACCGGGCTCCGAAATGGGCAAAAATGTAGCTCACGGCCACTGGGAGATAGTCTATGGGACCACTCCCTCCCCTCAGGAAGGAAAACAGAGAAAACCGAGTCTGGTTCGCAAACCGAGGCAAGGCACAGAAGAGAGTTCGGAAGTCCGGAGGCAGGGCGCACGGCCGCGACTCTGAGGCTTCTGAATGAGCACAACATGCAACATCACCGAGCGCTCAATCGGTGACGTCTGAGTCTTAAGGTCGGTCAAAAATGGGGTGTCTACAGTTGCCCCTCTTTGACAGAACTCGGAAGTCAAGGATTGACGGGAGTGAATGTCAAAGCCCAGAGACGACCCATTTTTGACAAGGCCGAAGACTTAGACAATCATACAAGGTAAACAGAGATGTGTGCCTGCAGCGTGCCTCGAGCAAAATGGGGCAAAATGCAAAAGATATGCACAGAGCCAGGTGATCATACAAGTGCAGCAAGCTGTAATGAAGCAGGTATTGACAAATAGATGCAACAGTTTTAAGCAAGAATGCAAAGCAACAACTACATCTCATGCAGTTTAGGAATGCGGAGAATTATTCAATTCTCGTCGCGTCTCACACGGAGAAGATACGATACTGCGCGATTCGTGCAGTCGCTGACCTCAAATGAACCGTACATACAATATCGTGCCTGCAAAATAGAGAAATTCAACAAGAACAATATGCCAACAACATATATTTAATGTGATTCCTGAAAGTTTGGCACACGCGGTGCCGGCGGGTGAATGCATCGCAGTGTGACACGGGTAAGGTGCGCAAGATAGCACGATAAAATGCATGCACAATGCAAGTAATGTGCACAAAATAGTGCGATGCGCAAAATAGCGCGAGTGAAATGTAATGCACTAACAAGTGCAGGTGGGACGCACAAGATAGCGCGAATGCTACAATGCACAATGCAAGTAATGTGCACAAAATAGTGCGATACGCTAAACAGCGCGATTGGTTTGAAATGCACAAAATAGTGCGATGGAGGTGCGCAAAATAGCGCGAATGGTAAACTGCACAATGCAAGTAATGTGCACAAAATAGTCGCGATCGCTAAGCAATAGCGATTGGTTTGAAATGCACAAAATAGTGCGATGGAGGTGCGCAAAATAGCGCGAATGGTAAACTGCACAATGCAAGTAATGTGCACAAAATAGTGCGATACGCTAAACAGCGCGATTGGTTTGAAATGCACAAAATAGTGCGATGGAGGTGCGCAAAATAGCACGAATGGTAAACTGCACAAAATAGTGTGATTGTGGTGCGCAAAATAGCGCGAATGTAAACTGCACAAAATAGTGCGATGGTGGTGCGCAAAATAGCGCGAATGTAAACTGCACAAAACAGTGCAATTGAGGTGCGCAAAATAGCGCGATTGATGAACTGCACAAAACAATGCGATGGAGGTGCGCAAAATAGCGCGATGAGTGAAATGCACGAGATAGTGCGATACGCTAAACAGCGCAAGTGATTTGAAATGCACAAGATAGTGCGATACGCTAAACAGCGCGAGTGATTTGAAATGCACAAGACAGTGCGATACGCTAAACAGCGCGAGTGATTTGAAATGCACAAGACAGTGCGATACGCTAAACAGCGCGAGTGATTTGAAATGCACAAGATAGTGCGAGTGAGATACAACCACAAGATGCACAAGACAGTGCAAGTGAGATACAAAGTGTAAGTGCACAAGACAGTGCGATAAAATGCATCTTCTATGCAAGTATGAGGGCATTCTATGCAATATTGAAAGCAAGCATATTCTATGCAAGAATCATAACGATGCGCGGCACGCATGCAACAACAGTGTATATGAAAGTTCACATTCTATGCAATAGAGGATCATCAAATATGTACTCTGGTGCCTCTGGTTTGCCTCTTAGAAGACTTTGCAACACACTCACCTCAAAAGGGGCACACCCTATTCAACTTGGCGAGAAATAACATTTGCATGTGAAACCCTTTGGTGCTGCTTGGACTGCCATTCTGACTTGAAGCAGGCTTACACTTGGGGTCGAGACACACTCATACTCCAGAGAAAGGGCGAGGCCTGAGAAGGTGCACCTAGAATGCAGTCTCGGATTTTGCTAAAGTTGAGACATGCTAAGATGCCCCAAATTTTCCCTCTTTTCTTTTTCTTTGCAGTCCGGAACCTAAATAGCTTCAGATAGGTCCTTGTTTTACTGTTCACACTTATCGGGGGTGGACCCTGCGGCTTTTTGAAAGAACCAATCCTATTTTGCACAAATGTGGAGAACGGCATGGCACTCGGAGCACGAAATGATTTTATTTTCGAAATTGAGAGATGAGTTTTCGACCAGGTATTGAGCCTACGACTGAACACAGCAAAACGATTCAACACGAAAATAAAAGGCACACAACCTAGACACATCGAGTAACACTCGAAATGACCCAAAACAAGAATCGAGATAAAACAAAAGACACAATATTCAGACGTGCACAGGGAGCCTGTTTCACCGGGTAGTGTTTCCCACCCTTTCTTATTTGTGGTTCTCACATCACTCAGCCCTCAAGCTCTGTTTTTCTGAAAAAGCCCTTTTTCTCACTTTTTTTCTCATCGCACATCTCTCTATTCTTCAATCTCTCATTTTTCAATCCCTCCCCTGGGTGGTTGATAGATAAATAGCAAGTTGTGGGCTCGTGCCCCTAGCATTCTGCTAGATTCTCTTTCTTCCGCTCACAGCTAGTGAATTCCTCCCACAGAGGGGTTGCACTACATTTGGGTGTGTAGCAAATCTGCAGCTGACATCGGTTGACGATGCTCTGCTGGGGAGTTTGGACATGATCAGATCCGTCTAGATGAGGAAGTGGAGTATCCTGATCCATTCTAGTTCGTACTTCGCAATTGGCTTGATACCTCGCTGCTTGGAGGATACGAGAGCTCTCTGCCTTTTCTAGCTTCAGTTGTGCCCTCTTCTGGCAGGTAGAGTGCCCTTTTTTTTTTGCAAATGCATTGACAACAGGGAAAAGACAAGCGACTCAATGTGCCCCTAGTTCATCATTTCGACCATTTTTGTTTTTGGCTTTCTACTAAAACAATTTTGGCCAAAAATGAGAGTTAGATTAACGATGCTTGTTCGGTTTTTGATTTGAAATCATGCAAGTCGTCGTAGTTAAGCTTGAAAATTTTCCTTTTTAGGTCCAAGAAAATGGTCGATTTTGAAAAAAAAAATGGAATGATTTTTGAGAGAATAGTCAACCTCGGTGAAAATTCTCAAAAACTATTTTTGCAACGACCACTTGCTCAACGAGCATAAAACCTACTCCTGAGATGCACAACCTCGGATCTAAAGGAAAACTGCCCCGTACTTGAAGAGAGCTGCATGGCAACGGAAAGTTGCCCCTTGTTTAAACGGCACGGGCATTGAATGGCAGCGGAAAGTTGCCCTTGTTTGAACGGCAACGAGCGCACTTGCGGTCGATCCTCGAGCTACTGAACACAAACAGACTCTCGGATCTGAGAAGGCGAGATGATCAAAACCATTACATGGACACAATCAAATTTGAATTGTTTTACTGGTGGACTTGAATGAAGTTGCCTCGTATCCTAAAGATGGGAATCAAGCCTTCGTAGTTCGGGGTTAAGGTACACTCGGGTATTTAACCTCTCCTTTTATGCTCTAACTTTTGCCAAAGGCGCTGTTGCGAGTTTTCGACCTTGAGAGCTTTGTTTTTCTTTCTTTTCTCTTTGTCTATTCTTTTCATTCCTTTTTTCTTCTTTTTTTGCATTTTCTTTTCTCTTTTTGTATCTTAGCATTTTTCTTTTTGTATTTTTGTATATATATTTTTGTCTCGCTCTAACTTTTGCACAGGGTAGCCCTTAGGGTTTCGACCCGGCCGAGCCTCAAAGGGTAAAAGTGTAACAAGTCCATGCCAAATGGTTTTGAGATTGGAGCCCTCTGTATCGGAGAGTGCATTTGTTGTATTGATTCTTGAAAGATCCACCTTTGGCTCTCCAAAGCACATCGGATATTTTTGTCCCTAGTTAGAGGGTGCTTACGCTCTAGCTTTGCAAGCTTCTTTTGGCGACATCGATCTTTTTATCTAACCGGTGCCTCTTGTTAGAAATTTGCTTCAAATCTAGCCACAGGCCTTACATTGTGGTCGTAGATTGAACATTCGAATTCAAGTTCAAGGTTTGGAAGCAAAGGATTGAGTCTCGGTGAGGCGATCTAGGTGCACAATCTCAAGAGCGATTCCACAGGTCTTTCGAGGACCCGCATAAAACATTTTTGAAAGTTTTTAAGAAAGCGACAAATCGCTCGTACTGAAGACAGTGTAGGATCAATCTGGATCAAAGCCAGGGTCCTTCTCAGTACTCACACTAACAAGCATGATTTCATTCATTAAGGGCTTAGCACGCCTCTCTTTCTCTCAAATAATCAAAGTTTTGTAAATCCCGAGGAATTCCTCCCTCTTTGTTTTCACCGGTGTTCAAAAAGTTTTGAAAAACTTCGGTCATTATGATGACTTCAAGGCATAAGAAGCGGTGGAATGCTTTGCCATTTCATTCAAATCGGCACAACTAGCACCGCGAAGCAAATGTGAGGCGTGAAAATCCTTCTTTGTTTCATTCAAAATCTGTTGGCATAAGCGGCTCCTGGCGAGCAGACTCAAAACAAAGCAAAAAGACAAACCACGAAACAAAATGGTGGCCTGAGGTAACACCCGGAATCACGACTTCTATACAATAGGGTGACTCGATACAACAAAGACGGACCCAAAACAAAAGAAGTGACTCAAAGCAAAAAGAATGACTCAAAACACAACAACAAAATGACTCAATACCCAAGTCGAATGCAAAATGACACTTGTACATTGCTCAAAAGCGATTGCATGCCATTCACCACGTTGGAGTAATCCGGCGCCATTCGCGGTGGTTCATCCTCGATCACATAACATTATCCCCAAGTTCCTTGACCCGGTCTTGATAGACTTTCTTGAGCTCGGCGGGAGGATGACCCGTTGTCAAATAGATCCTATACTTCATGGCGAAAGGCAGCGGTTGTTGGTAGCATGGCTAGTTCTTGATGGTATCTGCTTGATCTTGGGTAGCATCATGTGTAGCCGGAAGAGGGTTCGGGAGAGGTCAAGGATCAAGGGGTTTGAGATGGCCTTGTCCAACAAGGATTTGGAAAGCCTTGGATAAAGGCATGTGGAGGGCATGGAAGACCCTCTGACCTCGGGGTTGGTACTTCAAGGTTTGTGGATTTTTGCTGGATGCACCCCATAAAGGGATTGGCAGTCTTGGCTGGCTTGCCGATCTCTTCTGAGTGGAGGATTTGAGCTAACAGGATTGCCTCTGGTATATCGGCCCTTTTCCCAGTTTGCCCTTTGATTCAAACTACCCCCAACTTGAGTGGCGAAAGTGTCATCCACAGCTTTTGCAACAACTGTGAGGACTTCCTCTTTGTTCAGTCCCTCGGCTTTCAAAGCCTCAACAGCCAACAGAAGATGCTCATGGGGATCTATGCCTGCCCCTACCTTGTTCTTTCCATTCGCTCCCACTTTGCCAAGGGATTGGTCTTCCTTATATGTAGCCCGCCCCAAGACTGGGGAGCCTTTTGACATGAAATTCCCAGCATGTGGTGTGGTCGATGATGGAGCCAATGTCCCAGAGGCCAGATCGGTCACAGTTCTTTGAAGATCTTTTATCATCCTCATCAGCTCGGAAGTAGTGGGTTCATGGGTTTGAGATGATTGGGGTCCAGGTGCATCCATCATGCATAAGTCCATGCTTTCTGGGATAAACACCTTAGGCTTGGGTAGATGAAATTTGGGGTGATGTTTATCTTTGGGGTCATAGGTAGATGGCGGTGTATGGATGAGATTGAGGTAGGCAGGAGATGTTTGGTCATTGGGGCCTGAAGGTGGAGTTATCGTCCGATTGTCGATGAGATTTTGGACCTCATAATGGCGGTATATGATCGGTGCCATGACATTCTGGCGATGGTACATCTGATGCTTGGCGAGGTTATGTCTGGTGGGAGTGGGTCGGAAGAGGTTGAGGATCGAGGGTTTGAGATGCCCTCTTTCCATCAAGACTTTTAGTCGCTAGTCGAGCTCATATAGAGAGGGTGAAAGTTACGCCTGAGCTCGAAATTTGAAATAGGTTGATTGGCAAAAGGGTTGGTGTGGCGATGATATCGATTTCAGTGGGTTCGGGAATAGTGCTACTTCCGGCATTGGTACTCCTTGGAATCATGCTCCTCGTCGGTTCACTTGTTCAGGAATGATCCTTGTTGAGCGCATTCTCGACTGGACCCCGTTCATGCAAACTTTTGAAAGTGAATAAGCGGAGCCACTATCAATTTACGCAACATATCATGCTCGAGGTTCCGCACCATCATCTGCTTGATCCCTCTCGAGAAGGCGGCGATCATCATCGATCTTGCCTTTGCTCTCCATCTTAACAAATTTCACAAAAGGCTCTTTTGGGTTTTGGCGGGTTGCTTCAAGCTCTTGGATGGTCATTTCAACTTGGGTATTGTAGGAATACTGGTCGACGAAGGCTTCAGCCAATTCTTCCCAGTTTTGCTTCACTTTGTCCTCCAACTTAGCGTACCAAGTGGCTGCTACACCAGACAGAGTTCTTCCATACAAAGAGAGTTTCTGTGGCTTAGCCAGACCCATCAGCTTTAGGACATCCAAGAAAAGTCGGATATGTATCATTGGATCCCCAGACCCGTCAAAACGGTCAATATGTGGCATCTTGAATCTGTCTGGAAGCCGTACAGCAGACTCGGTGTGTCCATCATCAATGTCAGGAATGGAGTTAAGGCCACATGCCTTTTGAATTATCTCAAGGTTCGCAATTTTCCTGCGGTCGGATCGAGGTCATTAGCATCAAGGGGATAACGCCTCTCATTAAAATTTGCACGGGTCTGGCTTCGGGCTTGAGCTAACTCTTCTCGAGGATCTGGACCACTGCAAATCTTCGGTTGGCGGAATTGGGTCAAAGTTAATTTGGGGTCCCAAAATTTGGATGTGAAGATTCCTAGATGGGCCTGCGTTTCAATCTTGGTCTCGGCTGCATGGTAGTTCCACGATTTGGCTGCTATCACGGCCACAAATTCTTCGAACCTGTGCCATCACGGTCTATTGGGTCGAACAAAGGTGATGTGTTGGTGGTGACGGATCGAGATGAGCCGGTGAGCTCGGTAGCCTTTCTTTGCCTTGTCTCGTGAAAAGAACATGGTTTCCTTGAACTGAATTTCGACCTAACAAAGTCTATCGGCACTAGTCCAATGTGCAGGGGATATTGGAGCCTTACAACTATGGTTCGGGACTACCTAGCAAAAGAAAGCGACATCTCGGCTGATTTTACTTGAGCAGAATCTGAGCATAGTTGAATGAGTGTGCCCTCTCTTGAATTACGCCCCAAAATTACGCACATGCTGCTACCCTCAGTGGCCCGAATCCCAAAATCTTGAGCGGTGCCGTGGGCTGATGCCCAAAATCTTGAATTGGTGCCCGAACTGATGCCCAAACTCAAAAGCGATACATGCATTCCTGTGAGAGGCACTCGAGCAAGCACATATGAGATAAGTGAGAGCCAAAACACCCCTATGTTGGGGTAGGGTTTCCCTGTCCTATTTTGTCGAGCTAGGGTTTCACTACGCCTTGGCTTCAAACAACCTATAAGCGGGTAAGCAACTTTGTCCTAGTTTGGAATGGTCACTATGGATCCAAATATGCACTAGGTCGAATGGTCAAAAAGGGTGCCGGTAAAACCGGGGTTTGTGTTCCCATCTTTGTCGAGCCCAGGCCGTCGGCCTTATGGACATGCCTTGACAAGACAAGCCTCAAAAAATCGTTAAAGAATGGCATATGGCAAACCGTGTCCTAGGCGCGCAATGCAAATGCAATGCAAAGAAACACACAAGTGTAGTCAAAACCAGATATCACGAGTTGAGTCAAGTTCTCTAACTCCCAGTAGTCGCCCGAAGCGTAACAAGCCCGCGAGGACCTCGCTTCTGATTCGGACTCGTTTTTGTTGCGGTTCCAAATCTCGAACCAAAGAGTCCAAATATGACAAATCGTTTTGAGAAAAAAGCAGATTTTTTTGGAAGAAGTGCCAAACATGGACTGCTTTGCGGATATGAGTCGCCACCTCAATATTTTTAAATGGGAAATTTAGGAAACCCTAACTCGGTGCCAAAGGCCATGTGTGCATCATCACCAAAGTTGGCTCGGGAACTTGGATGCGATTGGGGAAGGTCACATCGTGAGCACCCCTCCTTCGCCGATCAAAGAAGCCTCTACTAACCATGATATCTGTTTTGAAAACTTTTGTGCGTTCTTATTTAGATTATTAGCTTAGGTTACTATGTGATGCGCTAGCGTACAAGTATAAATGAATCGCTTTGAATTGGAACCGAACATCTCATGTTTGTTTGTTTGAAAATGGTTTGATGGTGCTACTACTTAAGTAGGCTAAGGCGTGATTTGCCACCCTCGGTGGGCTTAGTAAAAATATGATTTTGCCACTATCTAGTGGGGTTAAAACAAAGATCAATGAATTGTCCCAATTCGGATAACTCAACCTCCACCCACAGGCATTCAAAGGCGGTTATATCACATAAGCATTTAGCCTCATGGTAAGCATGCTATCATGGCAACACTCACACGCATGCAAGGATGCTAAAGCATAAAACTTACCGAGTACTCCAAGCCAAAAGCAGTGATTAGAAATCATGCATGATCCTAAATGTCTTTGAAATGCCTAATGCAACACATGCAAAATGCAACTATAGCGAGCTCGGCTATTCTAAACATAGTATATGAGATGCTACATTATCATGTATTCAATTGGAATTGAAATCTGATCACGGTTTGTATGATCGCCGAGGCGTGCGTGCAAAAGCAGATGAATGATGCAAACATCTTTGTCATCTTGTTATGCTAATTGAAATATGCCCTATATCTAACCATCATAAGCGGGTAAATAAAAGGGAAGAAAAGGCGTGGGATTGGAAGACATACATCACACTCACACACCCTTATTACAATTATGCCCTCGCGAGAGGTCCGAATGAATAATATCTGATCCCAAATGAAAGAATAATACTGATCAGAATAAATATCTGATTCCTAATTAATTAACAAATTAATTACATAAGAGTAAAGCGGCATGCAAGCTGGGATTGCCTCGCCGATGGATGATGCATGTTGAAATTGCACTGGCGGAAATCCTGGGATGCCCGATTAGCCTCTGTTTACACTTTTCTCGAAATACGTGCCAAGTCGAAAAGTTCTTGTTTTACGTTTCTTTGCAACAGAGCAAGAAAAGGGCATAGCAATGTATTTCACAAATATATGCATGCCTCGATCCTCGTGCCACCAATCACGCATATCGATGCATGATGGTAGAGCAATTGCGACTCAATATAGGATGAATGCATGAATGCTACAACAAAACCTAACTCCATCATGGGTAATCCGGTGTCGGAGACTTGGGAATTGAGATCCATTCTCACTCGGTCTGAAAGCGTGCCTCGTTCCGTGCGAGCTAACGCCTATCGAACACGATGCAATATGCATGGTATGCATGAAATCACGCTAACATGTGATATAGCATGCACAATGCTATGAAAGTGAGATGTCTCGAAATCGTGCTTGCAGACACGCAAAGCAGCGATGACATACAAGCATGAGATGACATGAAATATGGAATATAATGAGACTAAAATGAGATGTCTCGAAATGCGTGCCCACGGGCACGCAAACCGAGGCAATGGCATACGGAATGCAATAGGATTAAAATGGCATACACAATGCAAGATGGGCTTATACTAATATGGGAGAACCTCAGCCACACCCACATAAGAGGCCATCGGATAAAAATGAAGTGCCTCGAAATGCGTGCACCGACGCATAAGCAAAGCGATGGCATCTAATGCAAATGACATGGAAAATGCAAATTGGGCTTACACTAACATGAGAGGGCCTCGGCACTCACATAAGATCTTAGAGAGATGAAAATGAGGCGCCTCAAAATGCGTGCACACCGGCACGCAAACCGAGGCGATGATATAGAATCAAGAAATGGCATGAAAATGCAAATTGGGCTTACACTTACATGAGAGGGCCTCAGCCGCACTCACATAAGATCTTGAGAGATGAAAGCGGGTGCCTCGAAGTGCGTGCCCAGGGGCACGCAAACCGAGGCAATGCACTAAGGCATGAAATGACATGGGAAATGATATGCAAGCATGCAAACCAAACTTCAGCAGCTAAATGAAGGGCAAAACAGCCCCGAAATGATACGAAATGACAATCAATGCATGAAATCATCCCGAAATGTGGTTTTAAGTACAGAAATGGCCCTCTGACTATGCTAAACATGCAAAATTGGCACATGAAAGCAAAAAAAAAAATAGCAAGGCAGCCCCAAAAATAGCATCTTTTCAGTACAAAACATGGCCAAATTGTGAGCATAGATATGGCAACAATAGCATGCAAAAATGGAGAAAAAGAGGGGATTTATTAAACAAGTAGTATCTAGAAAATTCAAACCACAAAATTTCCTTCTACAACTTTGAAAAGGAGCCCAAAATATGCATATTTACAGTGAATGACAACTCCAAAATCAGTATGTAGATAGGCTCAAAATAGCATGCAATATATGGACCAAAAGAAGGCTATAATGATAGATCATGCATGGAAGCACCAAACAACTTTGGACCCTTAACAAAACATGAAGAATGAGCCAAAATAAGACACTTTCTAAGCCTGATGAAGGCCTAAAACAGAAGTTAGAATGGCCTAAAAAATCATGCAATTTTACGGAAAATATGAAGGATATAACATGAAGTACATGATAGAGGGGCCAAAAATGGTTGAGTCCTTCTTAAATGTTGAAGAGGGGCTCAATATAAGCCCACTAACAGTTTACATCAGGCTCGAAATCAGATCACTCAAAAGCCAAACAAAGCATGCAAATAATTGGCATAAAGGGTGATATTGAAAGAAGTGCATCATGGAGACACCAAACAGAGTTGAGCCCTTCTACAAAGTTGTAGAGGGGCTCAAAATAACCTAAAACCAGTAGGGTCGGGCCCAAAACAAAAAGGAAATAGGGTAAGAATTGATAGAAAATTATCCAAGAAAAAGGGAATTAGAGGCTTACCCTTGAAGATCTAACTTTGGTGGCTTCTTAGCTTCAATTTGCTGCTTCTTAACCACTGGAAAACACTCCTTTGCTGCTGGAATGGAGTTGATGATGGTGGTGCTTATGGTTGATGAAGGATTGAGCTAGAACCTTGAAGGTTTTAGGGTTTTTGGCTATGGAAATGAAGGGTTTTGGGAGAGAGGCTTTTGAGATCAAATGTTCTAACCTTGACAAAGAAGAGGTCAGCCCTTAAATGGGCAAGAAAGGGGTGTAAAGGAGGAAATGCACCCAAGCTTTCCTCCCAAAATATCCCCCGAGGCGAAGATATTTGGAAAAAGCAATTTGGGACATTTGTAAAGTACTCAAAGCGAGGCAGGTGGCAGTGGTTTCTTGCAAGTGGCTGACCACCCCTTATGGCCGGCCAGCCACCTCCCATGGCCGGCCAACCACCCCTCATGGCCGGCCAGCCAAGGGCAAAAAATGAAATGTTGAATTAATGGCCGACCATAGGAGATTAGGGTCCTCCCATGTGTCCTCAACACAACCATGTAGTTGAAAATTGGCAACTGTGAACCAGGAGAGAACACTCAACTTGAAGGAGAGGCTCAAAAATGAAAACAAGAATTACTGGCCGACCACCACTTTTAGGGTCCTCCCATGTGTGTAGAACAAGACTCCATGGTTGGAATTTGGCAACTCTTGAGCAGAGTCACAACATTGCACTTGAAGGAGAGGCTCAAAATGAAAGTAACAATTCTTGGCCGACCACCACTTTTTAGGGTCCTCCCATGTGCCCTCATCACGGATATGTAGCTTTGGTGGAAGAAAATATCCCTAGGGTGTTCAACATTGGCGGAAGTGAGCAAAAGCAGGCGCGGAAGAGCTGGTTTTCTGGAACAATTCTGGCCTCCCACCCTCCGGTGATCTTCACGATACTAAAATAGAGGTGCACTGCCAAAATTGAACAAAAACGATGCAAAATGGCTCGGGGCCTAAACCGCGCGATTCGGGGCCGAAAATGGGTATAAGCTTGAAAGTGGCGTCTGACCACGAAGTGAGCATCAAAGGCCCCGTGTTCCTCGGAATGATAAAAGCAGAGGTACCTGCCAAAATCGAAATCGGAGATGGTTGGGCGGTCGAACCGAGGCACCTGCGTCTGACGGTCCGCAACCGGAAGCTCGAAATGGGCAAAATGGCCTACGGCCACAAAATGTAGCTCACGGCCACTGGGAGATAGTCTACGGGACCACTTCCTCCCCTCAGGAAGGAAAACGGAGAAAATCGAGTCTGGTTCGCAAACCGAGGCAAAACCGAAAGAAGTTCGAAGTCCGGGAGGCGGCTGCGCGCGCGACTCTAAGGCTTTTGAATGAGCACAACATGCAACATCACCGAGCGCTCAATCGGTGACGTCTGAGTCTTAAAGTCGGTCAAAAATGGGGTGTCTACAGTTTCATACGGCGCCCAAATGATCATGCACCGTCTGGGGCAAGGGAAAATCCATCAATCTATTCGGCTTATGTACCCCAGCCGGCCCAAGAATCGATCCTTCACAAATCTTAAGGTCGTTTCATCCGGCGCCCGATTGATCATGCACCGCCTAGGGCAAGGGCAAATTCATCAATCTCTTCAGCTTATTTACCCTAGCCGGCCCATGAATTGATCCTTCACGGCGCCCGAATGATCACGCATCGTTTGGGGCAAGGGTAGATTCATTAATCGATTCGGTTCAGTACCCACAATGCGCGGCACACAAATGATAATTTAATATTGTCATAAGGAGATTCAATCTCTGAAAGCTAAAAAACAGCAATGATTTTATCCAAATTCGTGAAAAGTAAAGTATTCTTCATTAACGTAACTTCACAAACAACGAACAAGTAGTGGAGAAATACCAAAGCAGTTTTCATTAATAAATTTAGCGCAAATAATAACCAATTTATACATGAAAACTAGCCAAACAAAAATTTACATCAAAATCAAAAAACCAGCCAAACAAAAATTTACATCAAAATCAAAAGTCTACCAAACAAAAGCTTAAATCAAAATCAAAAGAGATGATTCCCAGATCAACCCTCGGGGTCAGACTCAAGTGGCTCCACGTCCACTTGCTCGTAGGGAATTGGCGAGGCCAATGTAACCCCAATGGCAGCAAGGGCTTTGGGCCATCCATGTTTGAACCCTCGATTCTCGAATTTGGGGACTACATCTACATATTCCGCAAGGGCGGCGCCTTTTCCTGCCTCAAATGCCACAAAAGCTTCAGAATCGGCTTTCTCCTTGGCGGCCTTGAGCTCCACTAACTGAACCTCCGCCTTGACCAGTGCCTCCTTGGCTAACTTAAGCGATTCTTCGCTCGCATTTGCTCTACCCTCAGCCTCAGAGCGGAGCTGCTCAGCTGAGTGAGCCCTCTCTTTCTCTGCTTCAGCTTGCGCACCCTCCATCGCGGCTCTCATACTCTCAAATTCGGCCCTACTCCTTTGACCGTCCACCTCTGCTTGCAAACGATCAACTCTGCTGAGGACATCATGGAGGCGGCGACCTAGGTCCACTATCCTGCCAACAGTTTGCAAAACAAGTTGGGATTGTCAGATATCTTTAACGAAAGCAAAATCAAGAGAATGTGAGATGATCACTAACGATGCCGGCGGCTAGACAGCAGACTCGGCCATAATATCCGGCACGGCGCGAAAGGCTGCGACGTCAGCCGGCAAGGAAATTGAAGCCGCAAGGCTCAACGCCACGGCTGGATCCTCAATAACCGAAGCATCGGAAGAGATTGGTGTATCTTTGATCTTAGGCCGAACAATAAAAGGCGCAGCCACACTCGACTCTTCTAAACGAGGCCGTTTAGAAGCAAGGCTAATTTCCGACTCAGCCTCTCCCTCGGTGCCATGCTTTTCTCCATGCTCCTCCGAGACCAGCCGTTCTTCAATGACCTGTTCCTCAACCTTTTCCCCCGTTTCGGTCTCAGTGACCTGAATCGTCCCTTCAATAGCGGGTGCGAAATTCTCACTCAAGGTGGGCTCAGAATGGGCGGCCTCAGCCTTCTTTCGAGCAGCCATTCGCTCAGCTTTTTTCCTTCGTGCCATCTGCGTAAGGCTTTTCCCAGCCATAACTTCAAAAGTATCGCCGGGTAGGTCCCCCAAATTTGCAAAAATATCTTCGAACGAAAACTTTGCCCGACCCGAAGTGGACGGTGAAGGCCGGTTAAGTCCCGCAGCCTCAAACACCGAGCGTATCGCTTCGTCAACCTCTTCGGCCCCCTCAGCAACCTCTCCGGTTGGTTCGGTAACTACCTCTACCTCTGGATCAACCTCTGCCCTCAGATCCGAATCTTCGAGGCCAATTTGCCTAAGGTTCTTAAAGCTGGGAAAGATAAGAGCCGAAAGGTGTTGATCGCCGTTTGGAATTGGAATGCCTTCCGCAGCCGAGTATGTAGTGTAAGTCGGTTATGTCGGAGGTATGTGAGCCTCTCCTTGCTTTTGTACGTTTGGACGGCCGAAGTATCTGAGCGCAGATTTGATCTCCTCAAGAACCGCCTCGTCGGTCAATGGAAGAATTTTCTTCAAACTGTTACCTGCAAAGAATGAAGGGTGATTAAAGCGAAAATAGCCGAGTGAAGGGCAAGTCAGCAAACAACAAGGCATTGCACGGCAACCTGGATCACCCTTTCATCTGGAAATAGGATCTAGGCGGTCTTCGCCTTCACCGAACTCCCAGTTGCCTTGAACATTGACCGTTACGTCGTCAACCCTCTTACCAGAACTGGCAAGCAAGGTTATCAAGTGATGGTCAGTGTCCTTGGCCCTGAGAAAGTATCACCCGGTAATGAAAGATTTGGCCAAAGCGTAGCGATCTTTAATCGCGGAATGCCAAGGTTGATCCTAAGACGCCGGTTCAGCTCAATCACCCCCATGATGATTCGAAAGAAATTGACGTTGGGTTGAGAAGGAATCAGACTCCAATAGCGAAGGACAGCCCTAAGCAGAGGGTGTAGGGGAAAACGGACTCTGCCCTCCGTTATGGATAGGAGAGGGAAGACGATCGTATTTTTATCCTCCCTTTCCATGTCAAGGGTACTGTCCATTGCGAGAGATAAGTGGACGTCGTCAGGAATGGAAAAATGTCTCCGGAATTCGGCAATACGACCCTCGGAAAGAAGGTCTTTCAAGTGTTTAGCAATGTTCGCAGGAATTCAAGGTTTCGTCGAAATCAAAACGACAAAACAGAAAATAGGATCGTAAAGAAGGGAGAAGAAGACTTACGAAGATTAAACGGAGACGAGGGTAGACGGAGAAGAATTGCAGAGCGTGCGAGTCAGAGAAGAGATATCCGCTGGCGGTCTAAGAGTCTCGAATACTCGACGAACTGTGCATTCGAAAAGACCGAAGTTTCAAATCACAATAAATGCGAAATGCACGATTGAGGTGGGAAAGCGTAATGGTAAACGAAAAAGTGTGCACGTCCTGACATCTATATTGGGATATGTGAAGCCGCCTGACCAGTTCCAATCTTTCCAATTCAAGACCAAACCCGCCGATTAACTACCGTCAATAGGGAGTTCGGGGGGCAATTGTGGGAGTCGAATAAGTGGAAAAGTCGGGAGACGCGTGCCCCAGAAACTGGATACTACTCGGCTTCGTATTGCGTAACTAGGACGCCGAATACGTCAACAAAGCCGAATATATGGGGGTTAGTAGATCCGAATGAATGTAAGATGAATAGGATAAAAGTATGCTCAGGCCCCGAGGCCCAAAAAGTGAGTATAAATATAAGAACCGCAAATCCAGAAAGGTATGTAAGAATCACTTCACTTAACTTAAAGAAGAAGTTATCTTGAGTGTCTGAACTAACTTGTTCGTCGGAGTGCTAATCCCTGCACCCCTGACCGGAGTTTTCCTCTTTTCAGGTGACTAGCTGAGGATCACCAGCGCCTCCCAAGATCTGAAGAGTATTTCCAAACAACTTCTCTACAAAGCTGGTGCAACCAGATGATATTGTATGTATGGTTCATTCAGAGGCATTCTGGGTAAGATCATTCCTGTCCTTTGAACACCTCGTTTTGGTTAAAAGCATTCGGGTACGCCCGGTGCTTACACCACACCTTCTTTTGGTTAGAAGAGTTTGGACCGTGTGCCCGACGCTTATACCTCCTTGCTTTGGTTAGAAGCGTTTGGACCGTGTGCCCGATGCTTATACCTCCTTGCTTTGGTTAGAAGCGTTTGGACCGTGTGCTCGATGCTTATACCTCCTTGCTTTGGTTAGAAGCGTTTGAACCGTGTGCCCAATGTTTATACCACCTTGTTGGCTAGAGACATTGGGTCGTGTGCCCGATATCTATACTCTCTTGGTTAGAAACACTCGGGTACGCTTGGTGTTTATATCTTCCCTTTGGTTAGAAGCGTTTGAACCGTGTGTTCGACGCTTATACCACCCCTTTGGTTAGAAGCATTTGAACCATGTCCGATGCTTATACCACCCCTTTGGTTAGAAGCATTGGGTCGTGTGCCCGATGTTTATACCACCTTCCTGGTTAAGAGCGTTTGGATCGTGTGCCCGGCGTTTATACCACCTCATTGGTTAGAAGCATTGGGTTGCAGGCACAATGTTTATACCACCCCTCCGATTAGAAATGTCTGAAACGAGTTTCGACGCTTATACCTCTCTGTTTTGGTTAGAGACATTGGAGCGTGCTCTGATGTTTATACCACCTTCCGGTGTTTGCACCGCTCCCTTTTCCTTCCCGCGCGTGGTGCGTTTGGATGCTTTGGTTAAATGCATCTGGATGGATTCTGATGCTTATGTCGCTCTTTAGTTTGATTGCATAACAGTTGGATGTGTTTCACTTGTTATCACTGCTTCTTTCCTCGCACGTGCCACGCGTTGGGATTTTGTTTGCTGCCTCGGGTGCGCTTGACGGTTGTTGTTCTTTCCCTTTTTTGCATGAGGCGTAGTTGAGATTACATAATTTTCTTGCATCCTTTCTGCATGAAATGTAGTTTGGTTTGTGTTAACTTGCTTATGTACGAGTTTGCTGTAATATTTCTTTGCATAACATTTGCATCTAGATGTTTCATTACAGCCTGTTTCGTTACAACCCTCATTGCATAATCATAAGTTATGTTTGGTATCATGCATATCATTTTCATTTCGCCCCAGCCTGCGGGCGCATCTATATTGTTATCTTGAATGTTTGTTTAAGTCTTCGGCCTTGTAAAAAATGGGTCGTCTCTGGGTTTTAACATTCACTCCCGTCATTTCATGACTTTCGAATTCTGTCAAAGAGGGGCAACTGTAAACACCCCATTTTTTACCGTCCTCAAGACTTGGATGTCCTTGCAGATACATCCAACAATAAGTTTGATTGCTCGTCGAGCGCTCGATTTCCATGACGGAACGCTCCAAGTTTGATCTTTCCAAACCCTGTTTCCATTCTGTCTCATATTTGGACCATGTGTTGGTCTTTGAATAGTGATGTTCTTGATGGCCTACCAGCCATCATTGAGGGCTGTCGGCCATGGGCTTTCCCCACGACCATTGATGTACCAAAGGCATCGATAGATATTTTTGTAGATATTTTGACAACTGTTTGCACAGATGAGCCCATCTGCTTACACGTAGATGGTTGGATCTTTACAAGAGGCTTTTGTATCTTCTATATATAAAGCTCATCTATATGCATGCAAAAGGTTACAAAGTTTGGTTGAGCAAGATTTCTCCCTCTCTCTTTCTAAAATCCTCTCTCTGTATATTTGTGCTTGAAAGTGAGCTTTCTCTACACATTTGCACTAGCACCCTTAGCCAAACACCTTCACCTTGGAGCTGAGGTTCTTGGAGGCCTTGTTTGAGTTTCCTAGAGTGGTTTTAGCTTAGAACTCTTGCTGATTTGTTGCTGTGCTTCAAGGGTAAGGACTTACTCCTTTTAATCTTTGTTTTAGTTCATTGCTTGGCCACCTTTGTATGCTACTTTGAAGCTGGTTTTAGCCTCTAAAAAGTTCTATTTTTAAGGTCTTAAAATGATGGTTTAAGCCTTGTGCGGTTGGAGGAGGTGGTTTCCTCCCTTGGCTCTTTGGCTTGTATAGCCTTTTTAGCCATCTTTCTAAGCTTTTGAAACACCCTTTGTTTGGCCTTTCTACCATTGAAACTCAGAGGTTTTTCAGTGGTAGAAACTTGGTTTTGAGGTCTAAAATAGGGGGGGTGGCCTCTCTTCCTTGTATCTTGTTTGTATGTATAGATGGCCTAATAGTTGAGCATGCTTTTCTACCCTTTTGTAGCTTAGTTCAAGCATGTTTTTGGCTTTGTTTTGACATGCTTCAACTATGTGTTTGGCTGGTTGGGTCACTTGTTGCTTGCTTTTGTACTTGTAGTGCAATCATGCTTACTAGCCTAGCATACTTGATGATTTAGCCTATCATTCTAGCTTGTGTTAGTTTGATTCCAACATGTTTTTGCCACTGATTTAGCATGCTTTAACTCTGTTTTGAGTGGTCTTGGTCATATGAGACTTGTTATGCATGGTTGTAGTGCAAAGGCCGTTACTAGCTTTGAGTTCTAAGGCCTCTAACATGTTGTGAATGTGATGCTTGCATGTTTTGGCATCATTTAGCATGTGATTTCAGTGCTTATAGCTTAGTCACACTCTCACATATTCTACTCTTTCATTATTTTTTAGGGTTGTGTTTTGTGCCTTGTTTGTGAGCCAATACATGAACATGATTTTCTTACTTTTCATGCTTCCATCTCAGCACATTTTAGCCTCTATTTTGGCATGTTTGAGGTTTGTCCAGATCTAGTTTGGCCATTTGAGCTTGATGTTGCATGGTTCTAGTGTAAAGCTCCTTACTAGTTTTTAATGCTTAAGTCTTTAACATGTTGTACATAAGTTGTTTGCATGTTATAGTCTTGTGTTTCATGCCATTTATGCACTGAAATTCTGCCACCTTCCTCATTTCTTCCTTTTTCTATTTTTTTTTTTTTTTTTTTTTTAGGGTTGGTTAGTCTTAAAGTTGTGTTTAAGCTTGAGATTGAGGCTTGTGCTTAAATGGCTTTAACCCTCTTTTGAGGGTTCCTCCTAGTTAAAGGCATGGTCTCTCTCATGTCTTAAGTCATCTTTTGGTTGACCCCTCTCTCATTAGAGGACTTTCGCGTTGGACAAATCAATTAAAGAATGGTTTGGTAACTTAAAATGAGTAAACAAGAAATGGACAAGTAAAACATGGCCAAGATAAGTATGTTGTTTGCATTGCATTGCGTTCAATCGGACGTTATATTGAACACAAGGTAGATTAGTCCATTTCATACTTAAAGTGATGAAATGAGCCAATCTACTTTGTCTCTGTTGCCTTTGATCATCCATGATAAGGTAGTGGTATTGAGTCTTGTTTTTTTTTTGTTTTTTTGTGCATTTATTGAATGTGTACAAGTTGGATCCTTGGCTATCATGTATTGAAAATGCTTGATTGTTGGTCTTAGACCCAATAGCTCATCTCCTTTGATGTTTTGAGATAATAAGGAGAAGGTGCAATACAAACATACCCTTGGGAGACCCTCCATTTTCCTCTGTTTGAGCTCTGTTGCAGAATGGTGATGCAGCACACCAGTGGCCGATAGTGTCTCATCAGTGGCCGGCAAGGCTTCATTTTGGCCGGCAGTGCCTCTCTTTGGCCGGCAGATGGTCAGCAGCAGCATCTCATGGCTGGCAGGCCACTGGTGCATTCCTCAGCATGGAATTGGTAAGGCAAAGCAGAAAGTTCTTGGAGTAACCCTGCAAACAGAGCCTCTCAAGAGCAAACCGGTGGGCTTTTCTGGGCGAGAAACCGAATGCATGCATGTTCAACTTTCTGAGGCAAAGTTGAAGTAGTGTAATTTAATGCTTTACTTGTTAGTTAGCATGAATTTGTAATTTAATTAATTATTTTGTTGATTAGTTAAAGTGTTGTAATAATTAGTAAGTAGTTTGCTAGTTATTCGTTTGTTGTGTAATAATTAGTCTAATTAAAAGTTTATTTAGATTAGTTAGCTTAGCATAGCTTAGATTAGCTTAGCTGATTTATTCGGACCCTCCTTCGAGAGGGCGCAATGTTGTAATAAGTGTGCGTGTGTGTGTGCACATCTGCCAACCCCACGTATTTCTCCCTTTTACTTAACTGCTTTCGATGATTAGTTTAGGGACATTTTCAATTAGCATACCTTATGCTTTGCATGTTTGCATCCATTTATCTGTCTTGCATGCACCGAACTCGGCGCATCATTCAAACTGCATCGTATTTTAATACCTATTTGAATACATGTATCAAATTATTGCATTCATATGCCATCATAGATAGCCGAGCCTATTTAGTTGCATTATTGCATGTGTTGCATTAGGCATTTTGTATAGTTAAGATCATGCATATTTCTAACTAGCTTTTGTTTTGGCTCGAAGTACACTGTAAGTGTTACGCTTTAGCATACTTGCATGAGTGTGAGTGTTGCTATGATAACATGCTTGCCATGAGGCAATTTGCTTAAGTGATTAACTGCATGAATACTTGTGGGTGGAGGCTTTGTTGCCTGAGTTGGAACAATTCGATGATTATGAGTTTTAAGCCCACTTTGCGAAGTGGCAAAATCATGTTTTCAAGCCCACTTAAGGGTGGCAAATCCATGCTTTAGCTCACTTGTGAGTGGCACTTTCAAACAATTTTCAACAACAAACATGAGTCGATTTGTTCTAAGTCTTGCAACTTAGTCTATACTTATATGTGTGCGTCACATAGTAAAGTTAGATTAATAACCGAATAAGGACACATGAGGTTTATAAAACAACATATCATGCTTAGTAGAGGCCGATCCTTTGATCGGGCGAGCGGGGGTGCTCATTGCATGACCTTTCCCTCTCGTACCCAAGTTTCCGAACCGAGGCAACTTTGGTGATGACGGACACGTGGCCTTTGGCACGAGTCAGAGTTTCCTAAATTTCCCAAAAATAAATATTTAGGTGGCAACTCTGTAATCTAGCAAAGCAATCCAGTTTTAGCATTATTTGATTCAAAATCGATTTTTCAAAATGATTTGCCGGATTGGACTCTTTGGTGTTTATTAGTCTCACATTGCACTTTGTGAGATTAGATTCAGAACCGAGGCAGTAGTCCAAACTGTAGTAAGACCAATTCACGCCTCTCTGAAAGGGGGGGCGTGAAGAAAGTCGGGTCGACATATGGCGACCCAATCCCTTGGCAAAGTGAAGGCAAATGGCAAGAACAAGGTAGGGGCAGCATTGGTCCCCATGAACACCTTCTATGGGCTGTTGAGGCTTTGAAGGCCGAAGGACTGAACAAGCAGCAAGTGTTGGCAGTTGTTGCAAAAACTATGGATAACACTTTTGTTGCTCAAGTTGGGGACATGTTGAATCAAGGGACAAGCCAAAAAAAATGGATGTCATACCAGAAACGCCCCTTTCAGCTCCAATCCTACACTCGAAAGAGATCAGCAAACCCAGTCAGCACCTGCCAACCCGTTTGCCAGTACATCCAACACATCCAATCCAACTCCACAAACCTCGAGTCATCAACCTCGAGGCCAGAAGGTCTTCACCCCACTTTATATGTCCTTATCCAAAGCCATGGGCGTGTTGATCAAAAACGGCCGTCTCAAACCCTTTGAGCCTCGGCCTCTCCCGGATCCCCTTCTAACAAAGCATGATGCTACCAAGTACTGTGCTTTCCATCAACAAACTGGCCATGAAACAAATAGTTGTTTTCGTCTTCGCCATAAAATACAAGATTTGATTGACAAAGAGGTCATCGCTGCACCGGGTCCTACAAAGTCTATCGGCACTAGATTGATGAATCTGGGGAGATAATGTGACTATGTAATCGGGGGATGAACTAGCTCCCGATGGCGCTCATTTTACTCCAGATGTGGTGGATGGCACACACTATTTTGAGCAATTTGCGAATACTGTTTGCTTTACTTTCTGACTTGGGTATTGAGTCAGTTCTGTTGTGTTGTATTGAGTCTGTCCTGTTGTATCGAGTCAACCCTATGGTGTTAGAGTCAGGTGATTTTGGGGGTATTACCTCGGACATCACTATCTTGTTTTGTGTTTGTCTTTTACACTCTTTCTTTTGAGTCTGTTTTTGTCATTGAGCTAGTTGTGCCAGAAGATCTGAATGAAACGGCAGAGATTTTCACCTACTTTTCTGTGCCTTGAAATCATTGCATTGACCTAAGTTTTTCAAACCTTTTTTTAAATGCTGTGATAAAAACAAAGAGGAAGGAATTCCTCAAGATTTGCAAAAATTTGATCAATTGAGAGAAAGAGAGGCATGATAAGCCCTTAATGAATGAGATCATGTTTGTTAATGTAAGTACTAAGAAGGATCCTGGCTTGATCCAGATTAGTTCTACATTGTCATCAGTGCGAGCGACTAGTCGCTTTCTTAAAAGATTTCAAAAAATGTTTTGCGTGGTCCTGCGAAGACATGTGTGGAATTGATCTTAAGATTGTACAGCATAGGATCGCTCTCGACCTCGAGATTCGACCCCTTTGCTTTTAAACCTTGAACCTTGACTCAGAATGTTCAATGATCAATCACAGTATGAGGCTTGTATGGCCGGATCAGAAGCAACCCTTGAACTAGGAGCAAGAAGGTCAGTTGTCATCAAAGGAAACTTGCAAAGCTAGATTAGAAGTAGCCCTTCAACTAGGGGCAAAAATGTCAGATGTGCTCAAAGATTCAAACAATGGGTCATTCCGCAAACCAATGAAGACTAGCAAAAAAGCTAAAATTCCAGAATTTGAGAGAAGAAAATTTATTGCTGAAAGGACAATCGAGTTCCTATCCGCAACACTAGGGGCAAATTCAGACTCTAATTGGATGGGCTCTCACATCATCAAGACTATTTAGTCAGAAACAACAACCATTCTCCTGGATTCTGATGGCTTCGAGATCTCAAAATCGATCAACATGGACAAGTTAAACTTTTTATCCTTGAGAAGCTTGCGGGGCCGAAAACCCGGAAGAGTGACCCAGGCAAAAGCTAGAGCAGAGAAAAAGAAAAAGAACAAAAAAGATGAAAAGAAAAAGAAGAAAATGAAAAGATGAAAAGAAAAAGAGAAAATGAAAAGATGAAAAGAAAAGGAGAAAATGAAAAGATGAAAAGAAAAAGAAAAGAAGAAGAAAATGAAAAGATGAAAAGAAAAGAAAAACAGAGCTCGCAAGGTTGAAAACCTGAAAGTGCGGCCTTGGCAAAAGTTAGAGAGTAAAAGGAGAGTGTCAACACTCGAGTGTACCTTAACTTGGAACTACGTACGGCCTGATTCCCATCTTTGGGATACATAGGCAACTTCATCCTGAAGTCTGGCCCCAATCATTTTCAGCCTGCTTGGCTCATCCATGTTGATTGGCTTATCTTTGTTCAACTCAGCTTCTGTCCATGTGAAGTGGCTCATCTTCATGATCATCTTTGTTCAGACTCGGTTGTCTTACTCTATTAGAGGATTCAGCTGCAAGACAATTCAAGTTCAAATATGAGGTTGTGCATCTCAAGAGTAAATTCTATGTTGGTCGAGCAGTGGCCATTTGCAAAAACAGTTTTTGAGCATTTTTAATGAGGTTGACTAGTTTTCTTGAAAATTATTCTATTTTTCCAAAACTGGACCATGTCTTGGACCCAAAAGAGGAAAATTTTTAGTGCTCACAACCTAACTTGCATGGTTTCAAATCAAAAAATCGAACAAGTATGTTAATCTAACTCTCATGTTGATCAAAATTGTTTTAGTAGAAAGCCAAAAACAAAAAATGGTCAAAATGATGAACTAGGGGCACAGTTGAGTTAGGTTTTCTATTTGTTCCCCATTATCAATGTATTCGCCAAAAAGGGCTCAATTGAAGCTAATAGTAGAAGGCCAAAAGCTCTCTCATCCTCCAAGTAGTGAGGTATCAAGCCAAGTACGAAGCATGAACTATAATGGAGCAGGATATTCTATTTCCTCATCTAGGCAAGTCTGACCACATCCAAACTGGCCAAGGGTATCATCAACTGATGTCAGTTGCAGATCTACTACACATCCAGTCGCACCCCAACTCCTTTGTGGGGCAGCTCACTAGTTGTGAATGAAAGAAGAAGAATCTGGTAGAATACCAAGGGCAAGAGCCCACAACTTCCTGCTTATTTATCAACAACCCAGGGGAGGGATAAAAAATAAGAGAGATTGAAAAATAGAGAGATGTGCGTTGAGAGTAAAAGTGAGAAAAAGGGCTTTTCAGAAAAATAGAGATTAAGTGCCAAAGTGATGTGAGAATCACAAATAAGAAAGGGTAGCAAACAATACCCGAAGAAACAGGCTCCTCGTGAATTGAGAGGTCTCTCACCATTGGAACACATTCGAGCGTTGTGTTGGTTATTTTTTGTTTGTCTCGATTCTTGTTTTGAGTCATTTCGAGTGCCAATAGATGTGTTTAGGTTGTTTTACCTTCGTTTTCTCTTTGTTGAGTCGTTTTGACTGTAGTCGGTCGTAGGCCTAATACCCAGTTGAGAACTCATTTCTCAATTTCAATTTCCAAAATAAATCGTTTTGTGCTTAGAGTGCTGTGCCATTCTCCACATTTGTGTAAAACAAGATTCTTTCTTTCATAAACATTAGGGTTCAACCCATGTCATATGAAAGTAACCGAACCAAGACCTATCTGAAGCTACATAGGTTCCGGACTGTAAAGCAAAAGAAAAGAGGGAAAATTGGAGCATCTTAGTGTGTTTCGACTTCAACAAAGTCCGAGACTGCATTCCAGGTGCACCTTCTCAGGCCTCGCACTTCTCTGGAGTATGAGTGTATCTCGACCCCAAGTTTAAGCCTGCTTCAAGTCAGAATGGCAATCCAAGCAGCACCCGTGGTTTTCACATGCAGATGTTACCTCTTGCCAATATGATCAGGGCGTGTCCTTTTTGAGTTAAGTACATTACTAAGTCCTTCGAGAGGTAAATTGGAGGCACCAAAGTACATATTTGCCTCCCTTCTTGCGTAGAATATGCTTGATTCTTGCATAGAATATGTTTTCAATGTTGCATAGAATATGCCTGTCTCTTGCATAGAATATGCTTTCAATATTGCATAGGTTATGCTCTTGTTTCATGCATAGAATATGCTTTCAGTGTTGCATAGAATGTGCTTTTGTCTCTTGCATAGAATATGCTTGTTTCATGCATAGAACATGCTTTCAATCAACATCATGCATCTATCGCACAAAAATCTCACTCAGTGCATCTATTTCACAATTTTGTATCACTCGCATTGTCTTGTGCACCTTGTGGTTGTGTATCACTCGCACTGTCTTGTGCACCTTATGGTTGTGTATCACTCGCACTGTCTTGTGCACCTTGTGGTTGTGTCTTACTCGTACTATCTTGTGCATTCTTTGGTCTAGGAGACCTTAAAATCCTGTATTTACACTTGCGCTTTCTTGCGCATCACACTTTTTTTGTGCAGTTTACACTCGCGCTTTCTTGCGCATCACACTTTTTTGTGCAGTTTACACTCGCGCTTTCTTGCGCATCGCATTATCTTGTGCATTTCATTATATGCTGCTATACTTGCATGGAAAATGCTCGTATCTCTTGCATAGAAAATGCTCCCATACTTGGATAGAACATGCGTTCTATCACGCTATTTTCGCACCTTACCTGCACTTGTTAGTGCATTCCATCGCACTATTTTGCGCACCTTACCTGCACTTGTTAGTGCATTGCATCGCGTTATTTTTCACACCTTACTTGCGCCTGTTTGTGCATTGTATCGCACTATTTTGTGCATTCACATTGTTCGCACTATGTTGTGCATTTGCATTGTTCGCACTGTCTTGTGCACCTACATCGCACTGTCTTGTGCATCCTCCTCGGTCTAGGAGACCTTAAATCCTGCATCTTGGTTCGCACTGTCTTGTGCATTCATCTGGTCTAGGTGACCTTAAATCCTCTAAAGGTGTAATTCCTTTGGTGTTTGTCGTGCCTGAACGATTTCCGGTGGTCTGGTATAGCCACTTGCCTGTGTTTGCGATGAGTTCCTTGGAGACCAACTGAGACGGTGAAAACTAGAGTTCGAATGGCTGATGCCTAGAACGCAAAGGTTTGGAATTTCCAAGACTAAAGTCTGGTTTAAATACCCAGGGGTGTATCCCCGGCTTGAAATCTGTATGGAAGCCCCATAAGTTGAGGTAGCATGTATGCACCTCAATTCTGGATACTGAACCAACCTAGTCTGTCACCCTGTTGGAGAATAAGGAAAGTTGCGAACATAGTCAGGAAGAAAATTATTACTGTGGTTCAGAAACACAAGATACAAAAGCGGAAAATCCCCAACAGCATGAGGTGAGTTATTGCTAATTACCCCTTGTAAGGTACTTACATTTCCTAGCTACTACATCATATCTATCATAATCTATTACGTCTATCGCATTGCATATAGCATTTATTGCATGCATCTACTGCATTATCTATTTTATCATATGTCCTTTCCATGTTAAGTTTAGTTCGGCATGTGCTCATACATTTTCTTCGTTGAAGCATGGTTCTGTGCTAATGTGTATGTGCCTATTCTACTAAGAGAATTATGGTCTGATGGTGTCGGCACCTTTTCTATGTTAGACGTGGTCTGTTTTGTATCCATACCTTTTCTAGGCAAGATGCGTTTTGGCCGCATGCCTTATTCACCACATCCATTGCGTCTATTGCATTATACTTTGTCGAGTTGTATTCAGCATGTCGGATCACGATCTTTCCTTTGCAAATCATTCCTTACTTATATCATCCCATCCAATTATTTGTATTTCTTCTGCGAAACACATAGTTCTGTATGTGCGCACTCCTTTTCCACTAAGAGAATTGTGGTTTGAGGGTTCCAGCACCTTTTCTGTGTTAAATGTAGTTTGATTTTGCATCTCCATCCCTTTATGATATTTGTGTGGTTTTGCACTGCTTGTGGTTTGGTTATTTCATTGCATTGTATATCATTCGCATTGTTTTGTTACATTGTATATCATTTGCATCTTGCCCCAGAACTACGCTGGTTTGATTCCTTGCAAAGGGATACGTAGGCAGCCTGTGGGTGCAACCGTTCTTTGTTTTGATTACTTATTTGTCTAAGTCTTCGGCCTTGTCAAAAATGGGTCGTCTCTAGGCTTTGACATTCATTCCCATCATTTCATGACTTCCAAGTTCTGTCAAAGAGGAGCAACTGTAGAAACCCCATTTTTTACCGTCCTCAAGACTTAGACGTCATCATTTGAACACCCGATGATTGTACTCACTTATGTTCATTTTGAGTCCCTGAAGGTCTCAGCTGAGCGCCTTGCCTTGGAGTCTCTAATCTTGTCTATTTTATGCTTGGTTGTGGGCCAAAAGCTTGTTGTTTCTTTTCTGGAGGAGAGGGTGACCTGTCGGCCATCCTCCTAGCCTGCCGGCCACGACTTGTGCCTGTAGGCCACCAATGGTGGCCGGTTGGCTACATTGATGGCCGGTCGGCCACTAATGATAGCCGGTTGGCTATTTTTCTCCTTTTTCAAATATTTATTTGCCAGTTGTGCCAGCTGTTGTTCACTGATACTCATCTCCATACACGTGTATGGAGGGATGAATACAAGCCTTTGGATTGATTTTCTATATAAAGGTGGGCTCTCCCCCATTTTAGGGGGTTACACAATTTGGAGCAAATTTGTCCCTCTCTCTCTAGAATTCTCTCTTTCTCTTCTTGTTTTATGCTTGAAAATGAGAATTCTCTACACTTTTGCACTAAGACCCTTAACCAAACATCTTCATCTTGGAGCTGAGGTTCTTTGAGGCTTGGTTTGAGCTCCTAAGGCTGGTTTGAGCTCAGAATTGTGGCTGTTTAGTATTGTGCTTCAAAGGTATAAGGCTTACCTCATTTAAGCTTCGTTTTAGTTGCTTGCTTGGGTATCTTTTTACACTGTTTTGACCTGGTTTTTCAACCATAAAAAAACTCTATTTTTAAGGTTTCAAAATGGTGGTTTTGGTCTTGGTAAGTTAGGGGGTTGTCTCCTCTTTTTGCTCTTTGGCTTGTGAAGCCTTTTTGTGCCATTTCTTACCACCTTTAAATCAAACTTTTTGGGTCTTTAAACCACTGAAATTCAGAGTTATTTCAGTGGTAAAAAGTATGTTTTGAAGTCTAAAAATGGAGAGGGTAGCCTCCCCTCCTTGTGTCTTGCTTCCATGCCTAGTTAGCTTTACATATTAGCTTGATTTTGTAGCTTGTGTAGCGTAGCTCAAGCATGTTTTAGGCCCTGTTTTTGCATGTTTCAACTCTGTTTTGGGTTGGTTGGAGCATTTGTTGTTTGTTTTTTGTACTTGTAGTGCAATTGTGTTTACTAGTCTAACACGCCTAATGGTTTAGCCTATTATTCTAGCTCATGGTAGCTTAACTTCAGGTTATTTTAGCTACTATTTTTGCCTACTTTTTGGGTTAGTTAAGTCCTTCAAGGCTTGTATTGCATGGCTGTAATGTAATGGTCTTCATTAGCTCATTGTTTTGAGGCTTTAAGCATGAAGTGTTTGAGTGGCTTGCATGTTATAGCATCATTTTACATATGATTTTAGTGTATATAGCTCTGTCACACTCTCACTTATTTCACTCTTTCATTGCTTTTGAGAGTTGTGTTTTGAATTTTGTTTGCAAACTAACATGTGAGCATGTTTTTCTAGCATTTTGTGCTTCAATCTCAGTATGTTTTAGCCACTGTTTTGGCATATTTTAACTCTGTCCAGAGCTGGTTTGGTCAATTGAGCTTTATGTTGCATGCTTATAGTGTTGTGATCTTCACTAGTTTGATGCTTTAGGCTCTTAAGCATGTCTTACATGTGTTGCTTGCATGATTTAGTGTCTTTTTGCATGCCATTTCAGCACTGAAATATCTGCAACCTCCCCATCTTGTTCACTTTTTACTTTGTTTTGAAAGTGGCCTTGAGCCCCTTGTTGGCTTGAGTGTGGAATTGAGGCGCTCATGCCTAATGGTTTTAATCCTCTCTTATGGGTTTCTACTAACCAACAACATGAGGCCTCTTTCATGCTCAAAGTACTTGTGGCTTAGGCCCTCTTTCCAATTAGAGGACTCTCACTTTGGACTTAATCAATTAAGGAATGGATTGGTAATCTAAAATGTGTAAACAAAATGAACCAAGTAAAACTTAAGCAAGATAAGCATGTTGTGTTGCATTGCATGTGTTTGGATCGGATGTTAATCCAAACACAAGAAAAATGGGACGTTTCATACTCAAAGTGATGAAACGTGTCATTTTTCTCGGTCACTGACACCCTTGATCATGCATGATAGGGTGGTGGTCCTTTGAGTCTTATTTGTGCATTCATTGACTTTGTACAAGCTTGGTTTTCTAGCCATCATGCTTTGAAAATGCTTGGTTGATGGCTTGAGAGCCAAGAGCTACACTTCTTTGAGCTTGAGAAATGATAAGGACTGTAACAGTACACATATTCCTTAAAAATGCTTTGTTTTGCCTTTGTTGCTCTCTGTTGCAGCAAAAGCAAAAGTCCAGAAAATTGGGGTGGCCGACCGGCCACTTGCAGTAGCCGACCGGCCACTTAAACTAGCCGACCAGCCAGTTAAGGTGGTCGACAGCCACTTTTTGTGGCCGACCGACCACTAGTGAAGTTTTGTGTAAGTGTTCCTGTGTTGGAGCAGAGGCAATCTGAAAGTTGGTGCAATTTTCCAAGATCAAATGAGTGCAAACAGAGGCATCCGATGGCAAGGCAAGAGCATTGTCGAGAGGAAGCTACCGAGCATGAATGCATCCCTTGTCCCCCGAGGCCGTTTAAATTGCTTTACTAGTTAGTTAGCATTGCTAATTATTCGATTCAAGTGTTGTCCTTAATTAGCTTAGCATAGCTAGTTATTCAATTCGGTTTGTAATAATTAGCTAGAATAGTTAATTAGTTTCATGTTGTAATAATTAGCTTAGCTTAGTGTAGCTTAGCTTAGCTTATTCATTCGGACCCTCCTTCGAGAGGGCGTAATGTTGTAATAAGTGTGCGTGCATGTGTGCATGTCTTCCGACCTTACGTCTTTCTCCCTTTTATTTAACCGCTTTCGATGGTTAGATTAGGGACATTTTCAATTAGCATACCTTATGCTTGCATGTTTGCATCCATTTATTTGTCCTACATGCACCGAGGCTCGGCGCATCATTCAAACTTCATTGTAATTTCAATACACTTCTTTGAATACGTGTTTCAAAACATGTTATCAAACCAAATCATATGCCATATTAGTAGCCGAGCTTATTAATTGCATTATCGCATGTGTTACATTAGGCATTTTGTATAGTTAGGACCATGCATATTTCTAACTAGTTTTTGTTTTTAGCTTGGAGTACTCGGTAAACTTTTACGCTTTAGCATACTTGTATGAGTGTGATTGCCATATTGCCATGTTTCGCATGTTTGCCATGAGGCTATGTGCTTAAATGCTAAACTGGATGAATCTCTGTGGATGAAGGCTTTGTTGTTTGAATTGGAATGATTCAATGAATGTATGTTTTAAGCCTACTTTGCGAAGTAGCAAATCATGTTTTAAGCCCATCATGTTTGATGGCAAATCCGTGTTTTAGCCCACTGAAGGGTGGCAACTTCAAACCATTTTCGAAAGCAAACATGAGTTGAATTTGTTCCAAATCTTGTGACTTAGTCTATATTGCTTGTGTGCGTTACATAGTAAAGTTAGCTAATAACTAGAATAAGAACACATGAGGTTTATAAATAACATATCATGATTAGTAGAGGCCAATCTTTGATCGGGCGAGCGGGGGTGCTCATTTCAGGACCTTCCCCTCTCGTACCCAAGTTCCCGAGCCGAGGCAACTTTGGTGATGACAGACACGTGGACTTTGGCACGAGTCAGGGTTTCCTAAATTTTCCAAAAACAAAATATTTAGGTGGCAACTCTGTAATCTGGCAAAGCAATCCAATTTTGGCATTATTTGATTTAAAATCGATTTTCCAAAATGATTTGCCGGATTGGACTCTTTGGTGTTTATCAGTTTCACATTACACTTTGTGAGATTAGATTCAGAACCGTAACAGGAGTTCGAACTGTAAGACCAATTCGGGCTCTTCGAAAGGCGGCGCGAAAAAGTCGAGTCTACAACGTGAAATTACAACAATAATAATATTTACAACAATAACTTACAACAATAATGAGAGCATTAATTTACAATAGTTGATAAAACCAAGAAGCACAAGGATGGCATGCACGTGATGGTTTGCAACTTTGTCTGTCTTTCTTGGAATTTGCCCTGTTTCACTTTCAGTCACTGCCCTCTGTTTCTGCAAAACACTCTGTTTACCAAACATTGGATCCCAGCCGGCCCCCAATGAAGGCCGGCTGGGCCCAAATAGGGCCAGTTGTGCCCTAATTTCATGCAAAACTCTGTTTTTGTGCTCTGAGGTGAAAACAATGCAGACAGAGTTTTTCTGATCCCTATTTGCCCCTTCTATCCTTCTCTGTCTTGGAAATCCTCAAGAGAAGAACGAAGTCATTTCTGAAACCATCAATGAGCAAGTTGATCGCTTGATAATTTCGGACATGATTTTGGACAAAAATTAATGAATACAATGAACAATGACCACCTCTCCTTCCTATCATGAAGTGAGCTCAAAGAGGGAGGTAGAGACGCTTCAAGGTTCATCAAAAACATCATGAATTAACGTATGACGACCCTTGACACAATGGACTCGACATAACATTCGGCCGAACCTAGGCAATACGACTCATCTTCTTTATGTTGGTTGGTCATTTTAAGCCAATTTTCTTAGTCTTTACCATTCTTTAATCCATTTGCCCAAGGTGATGATTAAGTCTACTAAATGAGAAGAACGTCAAGCGAGAGATACTCCTAAATATGAAGAAGAGACCATGCCTTTGACAATGAACCTCCGTAGAGATTAAGCCATTGAGCATAGGTCTCTAGCTCATATTTTGAATAACCATCGATCAGTAAAAATAACTCTCAAACAAGAGAAGAAAGGAAGAAATGGGAGAGGTTGCAAGGAAGAAATGGGAGAGGTTGCAGACATGATTGTGAGATTGATTCTTGATTAACCATAGAAGAACTATCAAAGCATGTATAACACAATAGAACAAGCTAGATGTGAAGACTTACAATGCAACAAGCTAGATATTCAAACATATACCAATTAAATAAATTACAGCATCCCTAAAACAGCCCCTAATATGCTAAAAACTGTGACCAAAAATCATGTTAGAAAGCATAAAAATATAGGAAAGAATAAGGCAAAGCAAAGCTAGTGAACAAAAAGTAAGGAGAGGTGGGCAACCTCTCCATTTTTGAGACCTCAAACCATGTTTTTTTTAGCCTTTTCCAAGCTTTCAAAATCTATTTAAAAGGCAAAGAATAGAGTGTAAAAACAAGGGCTTGAGCTATGAAATAAGGTGCAAGAGAAGGTGTTAACCTTCTCTACCCTTTGGTAGCTATCCAAACCCAAGTTTAAACACTTGAAATGGAATCAAGACAACACAAAAACACAAGAAGTAACTAACAAGAGATAGAAAAAGAAGTAGAAGAGAAGGTGGTAAGCTTATACCTCTCAAAGAAGCAAGCTCTTGTTTGTAACACAAACTTGGTTCAAGTACACTCTCAAGCTTGAATTGTGATGCACAAGCCTCAACTAAGGCTCTAAGGTTATGATCTAAGGTGGTGTATGATGTATGGATATTAGTTAAGAGAGATAGGTTTGCTCAAAGGTGACTTGTATAGGAAGAAAGAGCTCTCTCTTGTGTGTATAAGCTTTTCAGAATTTGTTTCAACCCTCAAAACAGAGATATAGCCTCGTTTTTATAAAATTTGAGCAAAACAAGTCAAAAATATCTTCAAAAAAAGACAGTTGGTGAGCTCTCTCCCAGAAGAGTGTGTATCGCCAGCAAGGCACGGCCGCGCCCAAATAGCCACGGCTGACTCTCAATGGGGCACAATCAAGCCCTATTGTGCTGCCTCATTCCCCTGTTTCAAACTCAGTGTAAGGTGGCACAATATCCAAAAATGAATCTTTGAGGTAAGAATAAGACAAGTAGGAAGGGTTTAGGATTATTTCAGGACTCGACCTTGGATTCCCTCATCGAGAACTTGAATCACACAATGCAGTTTTCATCATCGAGTGCGTTGGACCAAGCGCCTAAGTCTTACGGGTGGTCAAAAATGGGGTGTCTACAGTTGTCCCTCTTTGACAGAGTTCGAAGTCATAAAATGATGTGAGTGAATGTCAAAACCCAGAGACAACCCATTTTTGACGAGGCCGTAAGACTTGGGCAAACAAACAAAATGCAGATGCAGTTGGTTGAACTTGAAAGTTGCCTATGTATCCCTTTGCAAGGAATCAAACCAGCGTAGTTCAGGGGCAGGATGCAAATGATACACAAGGCAACAAAACAATTCAAATGATATACAATGTATGTATATAACGAAATCATCAAACCACAAGCAATGCTTCCCACACAAATATCATAAAGAAATGGGGATGCAAATCACACTACGTTTTATATAGAAAAGAAGTGTGGGCACGAGCTAAACGACGCTTAACACAGGCTAGTGTCTACATCCTCAATACTGGCCTCAGCATTGCATGGATGCTTACACATAACAGATCCATGTTTTAACGTGAAAAGGGTGAGAGCACATGCAAAACTATGTTTTTCATAGAAAGAGAAAGAGTACAAGTAATTGGGTGGTATGATATAAGTAATGAATGATCTGCTGAGGAAAGATAATGATCCTAAGTGCTGAATGCAACAAGACAAAGTACAATGCAATGAATGCAATGGATGAAGTGAATAAGGGGCGTAAGCCGAACCACGTCGTACCTAGAAAAGGCATGGACACAAAACAGACCACGTCTAACACAAAAAAGGTGCTAACATCCACAATACTAGCCTCAGCCCAGCATGGGTACTTACACATGACAGAACTATGTTTCAACGAGGGAAAGGTATGAGCACATGCCAAACTAAGCTCAACATGAAGAGGATACAGGTGATAAAATGGTACAATGTAATGGATATAATGGACAATGGGGTAGATGCATGCGATAGATGTTATATGCAATACTATAGATGATACTAATATGATGTAGCAGATAGGAAATGGAAGTACCTTACAAGGGTAATTGGTGATGACTCACCTCACGCTGCTGGGGAGCTTCCTCTTCTTATTGGTTTTAAGGCTTTTTCCTTCATCTTGTGCTTCAAAACCACAGGTACTACTTTTCTCCCTGGCTATGTTTGCAACTTTCTCTATTTTCCAACAAGAAGAAAGACTAGGTTTATTTTCCAGAATTGAGGCGCATATAAGCTACCTTAACCTATGGGTTTGCCATACAGATTTCAAACCGAGGATACACCCCTGGGTATTTAAACCAGACTTTAGTCTTTGAAATTCCAAACCTTTGCGTTCTAGGCATCGCCATTTGAACTTTAGTTTCCACCGTCTCAGTTGGTCTCCTATGAACTCACTAAAAACACAGTCAGATGGCTATACCAAATCGCCTGAAGCCGTTCGGGCACAACAAACACCAAAAGAATTGCACCTCTAGAGGATTTAAAGTCTCCTAGACCCAATGAGTGCACAAAACAGTGCTAGGCGAAGTGCAGAAGACAATGTGATGCAAGTGGATGCACAACGCAGTGCGATGCAAGGTGAATGCAAAAAAATAGTGCGATACAATGTGCACAAGACAATGTGATTCAAGGTGAATGCACAAAACAGTGCAATGCAAAGTGCACAAGACAGTGCGAACTCAAGGTGCACAAAACAGTGTGATGCGAGGTGAATGCACAAAACAGTGTGATGCAAGATTGTAGACACCCTATTTTTCACCGTTCTCAAGACTTGGACGTCATTGTTTGTGCACTTGATGATTGTGACTATTTGTGCTCATTTTGGTGCCTGAAGTCCTCGGTGGAATGCCCTGTTTTGGACCAAAATCTTCAAGCCTACAACCCTTGGTGGCTGCCGGCCACCAATTAAGGCTGTCGGCCATCACTGGTGGCCTACCGGCCATTGATGCATTTTTGTAGATATTTTCTTAACAGTTGTTCTAGCTGTTGGCATAATGGGCTTGATCACCATACACGTGTATGGACTGATTTAACTCAGCTGAAAGCTTGTTTTTCTATAAATATGGGACTTTCTCCCCTATTGTAGAGGGTTAGAAAATTTTGGAGCAAAATTCTCTCTCTCTCTCTCTCTCTTGCAATTTTGTACACATTTGCTCACAAATCCTATACTTTTGCATACACTTCCTTAATCAAACTTGATCACCTTTGAGCTGAGGTCCTCAAAAGCCTTCTTGGAGCTATGGAGGGTGTTTTTGACTTGAATTTGTGCCTAAAATTATTGCTTGCTTCAAGAAGTATAGCACTCCGTTTTTACACTTGTTTTGCATACTTGTTTTTCTATCTCTTTCAACTGTTTTTGGCTTGATTTTGAATTGTAAAAAACTCTATTTTTGTGGCCTAAAGGTGGTGATTTGAGGCCATTTTTAGTTAGGGGGTGGTTCACCCTTCTTACTTCTTTGTTTGTAAAGCTTTTGTACCTTTGTTCACCACTTTTAAACCAACTTTTTGGCCCTTTTAACCACTGAATTTCAGAGGTTTTTTCATGGCAAAAAAAACTCATTTTGAAGTCCAAATTTGGAGGGGTTAGTCTCCCCTCCTTGTGTCTTGTTTGCATGCTTAGTTACCTTTATATGTTAGCATGTTTTTCTAGCTTAACTTAGCTCAAGTCCAGCATATTTTAGCCTTTGAAATAGCCTGCTTTAGCTCTGTTTTGGGCTGGTTAGTTCATTTGAGTCTTGTTTTGCATAGTTGTAGTGTAATAGTCTTCACAAGTTGGTGTTTTAGGGTCTTAGACACCTCTTGTTTGAGTTGATAGCATCTTTTGGTGTTGTTTTTCACTCTATTTCAGCACTATAAACTCTGCAACCTTCCTCTTTGCTTCACTCTTTCATTTGCTTTTGAGGGTTGTTTCAAGCTTGGGATCCTTTAAGCTTGAGATTGAGGTCATACTTAATGGTTTAATCCTCTTTGAGGGTTCATTATCAATGGCATGATCTCTCTCTTTCCTTACATTATCCCTTGGTTAACACTTCTTTCATCTTAGAGGACACTCACCAAGGCACAAATTGATTAAAGAATGATTTGGTAACTAAAATGTGTAAACAAAATTGGCAAGTAAAAGTGGCAAGATAAGCATTTCTTTGTGTTGCATTGCATGTGTTCAAATCGGACATTAATTTGAACACAAGGGAAATGGGACATTTCATACTCAAAAATGATGAAATGTGCCACTTTCCTAGGTCTCTGTTGCCCTTGATCGTGTATGATAGGGTGATGGCATTTGAGTCTTGTTTTGCACTCATCGAACTTGTACAAATTGGTCCCTTAGCCATCATGCATGGAAATTGCTTGATTGATGGTTTCAGGACCAAATGTATCACTCCTTTGAGCTTATGTTGATGATAATGAGGGATACACACTACAAACAACTTGTGAGAATACCCTCTCTTTTCCATGTGTGCTCTCTGTTGCAGCAAAAAAAATGGTGTATTATCAGTGGCCTGCTGGCCACCAGTGTTGGACAGCAACCCCTCAATAGTGGCCAGCCGGCCACCACTTCTGGCCTGTTGGCCACCAATGAATTTTGAGCAGTGTGCTTGTGAAGCATGACAGAGTTGATCTGGAGAAGGAAACAGTGCAAGGTTGTGCAAACAGAGGCATTCGGGGGCAGACAGCGAATGTTCTTTGGGTAGAAACAAAGCATGCATAGGCCTCCCTCGCATCCCGAGATGAGTTATCTTGTTAATTAGTATAATTTAATTAGCCTATGTTGTAATTCAATTAGTTTGTGTTGTAATTATTTAATTAGTTAGTTGTAGCTAATTAATTTGTGTTGTAATAATTAGTTAAATTATTTTAGTTAATTAATTCAAGTTTTGTAATAATTAGCTTAATTAGCTTAGTTTAGCTAGCTAGTTAGCTTTTATTCATTCGGACCCTCCTTCGCAAGGGCGTAATGTGGTAATAAGTATGCGTGCGTGCGTGTATGTCTTCAACCCCATGTCTTTCTCCCTTTTATTTACCTGCTTTTGATGGTTAGATTAGGGGCATGTTTCAATTAGCATACCTTATGCTTGCATCCATTCATTTTGTATTGCATGCACCGAGGCTCGGCGCATCATTCTAACTGCATTACCATTTCAATAATTCTTTGAAAACGTATTTAATCACATGTTGTTTAAATTGCTTCATATGCCATATTAGTAACCGAGCCTATTAAATTGCATATTGCATGTGTTGCATTAGGCATCTTGTATAGTTAGGAATCATGCATAGTTTTCTAACTCATATCTTTTTGGCTTGGAGTACTAGGTGAGTCTTTATGCTTTAGCATGCTCACATGAATGTGAAAGTTGCCATGATTAGTATGCTTGCCAAGAGGCTAAATGCTTACATGTTAAACTGCTTGAATGCCTGTGGATGAAGGCTTGTTGTTTGAATTGGAACGATTCAACGAATGTAAGTTTTAAGCCCACTTTGTTGAGTGGCAAATCAGTTTTAAGCCCACTATGTTTGGTGGCAAATCCGTAAACTTTAAGCCCACTTGAGGTGGCAAATTCAAACCATTTTCACAAAAAAATAAACATGAGTTGAATTGTTCCAACTTGAACAAACTAGTCTATACTTGCTTGTGCGCATCACATAGTAAAGCTAGCTTAATAACCGAAAGAAGAGCACATAATGTACATAAAAATCATATCATGATTAGTAGAGACCGATCTTTGATTGGAAGAGCGAGGGTGCATAATTCATGACCTTCCCCTCTTGTATCTAAGTTCTCAAGCCGAGGCAACTATGGTGATGATGGACACGTGGATTTTGGCACGAGTCATGGGTTTCCTAAATTTTTCTAAAATAAAATATTTAGGTGGCGACTCTATATCTGACAAAGCAATCCAATTTTGGCATTTTTGATTCAAAATCAATTTTCCAAAACGATTTGTCAGATTTAGACTCTTTGGTGATTATCAATTTCACATTGCACTTGTTAGATTAGATTCAGAACCACGGGAGTTCGAACTGTAGGGCTTTCTTTTCAAACCTTCCGAAAGGGGGCGTGAAAAAGTTGAGCTATAAAGATGCACAAAACAGTGTGAGACAGGGTGCACAATACAGTGCGAACAGTGTGATGCAAGGTGCACAAAACAGTGCGAACTCAAGTAAATGCACAAAACAGTGTGAACTCAAGGTGCACAAAATAGTGCGATATAGGGTACACAAAACAGTGCGAACTCAAGGTGCACAAAACAGTGCAATACAAAGTGAAGGCACAAAACAGTGCGAACTTAAGGTGCACAAAATAGTGTGATACAAGGTGTACAAAAAAGTGCGATACAAAGTGTATAGGATAGTGGGATACAAGATGCACAAAATAGTGCGATACAAATGGCACAAAATAGTGCGATACAAAATGCACAAAACAGTGCGATACAAAGTGAAAGATGCAAAGTATGTAGAGGGAAATGAGCAATACTCAGAGTAACGTGTCATGTACCTTATGAAATGAGTGTAGGACAACTTGCAACAACTCATTGAAATGTAACACAAAGGGAGACAACTTGACAAAACTCTGTTAAGTATAGAACAGAGTCAAGAGTAAGTAATCACATTATGAGCATGTATGCATAAAGCACAAGTATTAATCAGAGGGAAGATGGCAATCCCAAGAGAGTTTTGAAATGGTTGGAGACCACTTTCGAAAGCTAAATCATATCAGAATCATCATGGGGGTGAGCTACCCTAATCCAGGGGAAAGCGCCCAACAAATGGCTTTGAGGGAACCGACAGAAAGGTTAGGTTCATGCCTCTTGTTCAATTGATAACCCGATCAGGCACACTGAAAATTGCCCCTCGTATCTAGTCATTGGCCACCGGTTGGGTTTATGCCCTTTGTTCGATGGATGGCCCAATCAGATGTACTGAAATTGCCCCCCTAGTGTCCAGTCATTGGCCACCTTTTTCAACATCATGCAGACACGTGTGATGGGGATCATCAGATCCTGGGATGGTTGCTAACCAATCAGACTCATGCTTCTCCTGTCCCAGCATGTTGAGAACTTACTCTAGTCTCCTCTAAAGCAGTGATGGATTCCTCATATATACTTTGCAATGATCATGAATGTGATGCCCCTTGTATGGGCACTCTCAGTTTGTTTATGAATTCCACATGTGGACTTGTTTTCGAGTTTGGAACGAACACTCGTGTATGGAATTTTGACCATGCCACTCTGTTAGACTTTGAGCGATAGACACGCTATAGTGACTCGATGAAGAGCATTTTTGAGCAACAAACACGCTATGGTAACTCAATGAAGAGCACTGACTGAAACAAACAACTGGCACGACACAACAAAACTCATAACTGATCCAAAAGCAGAAAAAGACTCAAAGTGACTGATCATTCATAGTGCCTTTAGTATTACTTTTGTTCCCTTTAAAACTCAATTTTCCAAAACCCGAGTTTTGATTCATTTTTTGCTCGAGTTGGAGATTCAACTGATAAGTTCAAGTATTGAAAATTTCTCCACTTGTTGATTCAAGCTAGTTCTTTCTTACCCAACGCAAGTATGATATGTGCAGTAGTCGATGTAGCTCATGGATTGATGTGAAGCTGACGATATGAATCGGGCAAGATGATTTGGTCAAGATGAATGTGATAGATATGGTTGAGACCGAACTTCCGGATGAAGTTGCCTACGTATCCCAAGAATGGGAATCAGGTTAACGCAATTCATGGTTGAGGTTCACTCAGGTGTTGACACTCTCCTTTTGCCCTCTAACTTTTGTCAAAGTCACCCCTTCGGGTTTTTAACCTTGCAAGCTCTATTTATTTATTTCTCATTTTTCATGCTCTAACTTTTGCCTAGGTCGCCCTTTCAGGTTTTCAGCCTAGCAAGCCTCTCAAGGATAGCGTTACAACATTTACAGTGAATTTGATCAATAGTCATCACTGCCCTGACACGGGAATTGGCTTCATTTTTATTTGAGTTTGGTTCTCTATTCTCTTATGCATGTCTTCTTTCTTTCTTTTGCTCCATTTTCAATGTTGATTGCTTTCATGGTACTTCCTCTCATTGGCTTTCCCGAATTCAGACAATAGTTCATTTCTTCACAATTTATTGGATTTCAATCCAATGAATACCCCTGGTTTGATGGTTGACTTTTTCTTTTTCCCTTTTTTTCCTTTTGTTATTTTTATTTCTTCTTTCCTTCCCTTTTTTTTCTTCTTTTTTCATTTTCTATTTTTTTGGCTTTGCTTATCCATTTCTTTCTGAAATAATGAAAACACCAGGGGGAGAAATTCTATGATTGTGAGGTCTGAAAACCATCTTGTGCTTGCCAAAATGATCGCCTAAAGGTGAAGAGCATCTCCAGGACAATACAGAATACCACGCACAATTCTAAATCTATCTACATAGGTTTTACAAAAGAAACAGCTTAAAATTTTTGAAATCATGAAGGACTTTGCGCCGATAAGTCAAAATTCACTCAAACCATTCAGGGAATCCTTTTCAACACTCGTGCTTATTAATAGAATCTCATTCAAAAAAACAAATGCAAAGCTTTTCTATTTTTAAAAGGTCACACATGCATTACTATAGGCACAACAAAATGGTCAAAAACTTGACTCTTTCTTTCTTATTGAAAACAAAGAAGACCTGAGGGTATGTAAGAGCGACTCAAAGGAAAAGACTCAACTAACGCAACAATGCAAGAAAAGACAAAGAAAATAAACTCACAACTTGATACACAACTCAACTATTTGTAAGAAAATAACTCAAAACAAAATTAGTACCCTTGAGACAAAAAGGGTTTTTAATCTCCAAGTCTATTTACGGAATTCAAAAACAACTTCAAGTAACCCATGGGAGGGTTCAAAACTGCCTTCAATTCAGCAATGCTAACATCCACACCCAGTAGGATTGATTTTAGACTTTCAAATTGAGTCTCACAGATCAAGCCTCATAATTACCCCGGTTGTCCCCACACATCTCCTTGGCCGTGCTGGCTGGGGTCAATGTTGGTTGTTGGAAAACCATGGATGGGATTTATGCTATAGGGTGGCAATCTATTGTAGTTAGGGAGAGTTTTATTGACAACTTCGGGTTTTGGTCGGGTGATGACCTTATTGTCAATCAGGTCTTGAATTTCATGGCGAAGATGAAAGCAATGGTCAATATGGTGACTGTACTGCTGATGGAATGTGTAATATTGGGTAGGGTCATGTCTAGATGGGAAAGGATTAGGGAGAGGTCGAGGATTGAGCGGTTTGAGATACCCTTTCTTTATCAGTACTTTTAATGCACAGGTTGGGCTCATATGGAGATGGGCGAAGGTTCGTTTTTGGGAGGAGAATGCATTAGGTTTAGAAATATTGGCAAAGGGATTAACAAGTGTTGGCTGGGTATTCATAGGCTTGGGACAGTAATCAGGATAAGTGTTTTTGGTAAAGCATCCCTTTTCATTACTTGCCCCCTAATTCAAAATGCTCTTAACTTGAGCAACAAAAGTATCATCCACAGTCTTTGCAACAACTGTGAGCACTTATTGCTTATTCAACCATTTGACCTTCAGAGTCTCAATAACCCACCGAAGGTGTGCATACGGATCAATAGTTACCCTAGCTTTATTCTTGCCACTTACTTCAACTTGGCCAAGGGATTGGGTGGCCATATCGAAGTGAGGCCCATTTGTTGTTGGTATGTCATCACCCAGACTTGAGATAGCTTCGGGTTGGCCCTTTTCAACTGCAACTCGCCCCAAGATTGGGGAGCTTTTTGACGTGAACTTTTTGGCATATGATGTGGTCGATGATGGAGCCAAGACCCCAAAGGCTAAATCTGCCATAGTTTTCTGAAGATCTTCAATCATACCCAACAACTCAAGAGTAGCAGGTTCAGTCATTGGTGCCCGCAATGTATTTGAACTGACTTAGTCTTGATGAATTGGTTGGGTTAGACTCTTTGGATTAGGCTAGACTAGTTCAAGTTTAAGTTTTGGGTTTTGAGACGATTGGGGTTCAAGTGCATCCATCATGCACAAATTCGTGCTTTCTGGAATGAACACCTCAGGCTTGGGTAAATGGTCTGGGGTGATGTATATGCTGGGTTTGAAGGTAGGAGGTAGTGTATGGATGAGGTTAAGGTCAGGACGAGGTACTTGGTCAAAATTGGGAAGTAGTTTGGTGGTAACATTGGGTTCTTGAGGTGGAGGTATTGTCTGGTTGTCGATGAGATTCTGAACCTCATGATGAAGGCGGCAGCAACGATCGGTGCCATGACTGCGCTGCTGATGGTACGCACAATATTTGGTGGGATTATGTCTAGCGGGAAGTGGGTCAGGAAGAGGTTGGCAATAAAGAGGTTTGAGATACCTTCTTTCCATCAGGAATTTTAGCGCGCTAGTTAGGCTCATATGGAGGGGGGTGAAAGTTCTGCCTCGAGCTTGGGTCAGGCTAGCTGTTTGTGGGTTGGTATTGGCAAAAGGGTCGGTAGTTTGTGGGTTGGTGACGACAGTATTGATTTCAGTGGGTTTGGGAATACTGCTACTGCTAGCATTGGTACTCTCAGAAAACACCCTCGTTATTGGTTCGCTTGCCTTAGGAATAATCCCCCTGTTAAATGCACTTTCAATGTTAATCCTTAATTCATGCAAATTTTTGAAAGTGAACTGTGGAGCGTCTATTAACTTTTGTAACATATCTGGCTCAAGGTTCTACACCACTATCCACACTTGGTCCCTCTCAAAAGGTCGATCTGTCATTTGTGCTGCCTTCGCTCTCCACCTTGCAACAAATTCCACAAAAGGTTCTTTAGGATTTTGATAAGTTGCTTCAAGCTCTTGGGTGGTCATTTCAATTTGGGTATTCTAAGAATACTGATTGACAAATGCCTTAGCCAAATCTTCCCAGTTCTGCTTCACTTTATCCGCCAACTTGGCGTACCAAATGGCTGCTATACCCAACAAGGTTCTTCCATACAAAGAGAGTTTCTGAGGCTTAGTCAGATCCATTGGTTTCAGGACGTCCAAGAAAAGTCGGATATGCGCCATAGGATCTCCAGACCTGTTGAAACAGTCAATAGGTGCCATTTTGAATCTGTCTGGGAGCCTTATGACAGCCTCGGTGTACCCATCCTCAATGTCTGGTATGGAGCTAATTCTCTATGCCTTTTTGAATTGCTTCTCAAGGTTAACAATTTTTAACAAGGTCGGGTCGAGATCATTAATATCAAGGGGAAAAAGCTCCTCGTTAGGCTGCACCAAGGGTCTGAAAACTCAAGCTTAAGCCAACCCTTCTCGAGGATTTGAACCTTTCAAATCTTCAGCTAGTGGAGGTGGGTCAAAGTTCGGCTGAGGGCCCAGGACTGGATGTATAGTAAATGTCCCAGATGGGCGTTGCATTTCAGCAATGGTTTCATCCTGCATGGCAATTCCCTGGTTTAGAGCCATTATCATGGTCACAACTTCTTTTGGACTCTAAGCCATTACGGGTCTGCTGAGTTAGCAATCAGGGAAATAGATTAGTGTAAGCTGAGAGCTAACTAACAAGGATTTTGACCGGTTATACTTGATGTATCTAAACAAGATTAGTCGCTTTTTGGAATGGATCTTTTGGCATTTGGATGGATCTTTTCTAAGTTGGCCTTTGGGGATCAAATGGATTGGACCTTTGCTGAGTAGGTTTTTTTTTTTTGGTTTGGATGGACTGGGCCTTTGCTAAATTTGGTACGGCTCCTTCTTTGGCTCAGACAAACCTAGCATTAGAAACAAATGCTCCATCAGATCAGGATACTGGGTATAACAGTCAAAACAAAGCAAAATACAATTTTTGGCCCTGGTTCTGGTCTTGCTGACAATTCACCCATATCAAACACAAACCTCTGGATTTTGACCCAAATTATAATTCTGATATGACCCTCAAGTTTGGAAGGAATTGCCTCAAGATTAAGACTCTTCCAGGATTGCATCACACATTTCCAAAGATTTCACATTTTGCACAAAAGCACTCAAAACACCTCTATAAGAGGTTAGGGTTTCCCTGTCCTAGCTTTTGGAGTGATCTACAGCTTTACTATTCAACCAAATGGTATCACAATAGCCTAGTAAATAGGAAGGCATCCTGTCCTATGTTTGAAAAGTCACTAAGGCTGACTATATGCAGTTAGGCCGATTAGTTAAAACGGGTACCTCAGCAAGACTACCTAATATACCTCTCACACCTAACACCGAGAAGTGAAAGGAGGATCAAACGGTATAGCGGTAATCCAAATCCAAGGGTTGTGTTTCCAACATGGCAGAGTCTATGACCGGTCAGCCTTTTGGCAAGCTTTTGGGCAAGCCTCTGGAAAACCGTCCAGGAATAACAGATGGAAAACATAATGACTTAAAGTAACAATGCCAATACAATGCAAAGAATATATATAGGTAGATAAAATTCCACATCATGAATTTCAAGTCAAGTTCTCTAAATCCCTAGCAGAGTTGCCAGAAATTGTAACTTGCTTTTCGTGCTCCTTTCAGATACGACTAGCCCTACAATTCGAACTCCTATGGTTTTGAATCTGATTTCACAGGTGTAATGTGAAACAGTGAAAACACAAAAAGAGTCCAAGTCTGGCAATTCTTTTGGAAAATTGATTTTGAATCGAATGCCAAAAATATACTGCTTTGCCAGATTTCAGAGTCGCCACCTAAATATTTTTGAAAAATTTAAGAAAGCCAAGACTCGTGCCAAAGGCCACTTATTTGTTATCACCAAAGTGTCTTAGCTCAAGAACTTAGGCATGAAAGGGAAAGGTCCAAACCCAAGTTTAAACACTTGAAATGGACTCAAGACAGCACAAAAACACAAGAAGAGATAGAAAAAGAAGTAGAAGAGAATGTGGTAAGCTTATACCTCTCAAAGAAGCAAGCTCTTGTTTGTAACACAAACTTGACTCAAGCACACTCTCAAGCTTGAATTGTGATGCACAAGCCTCAACCAAGGCTCTAAGTTTATGATCTAAGGTGGTGTATGATGTATGGATATTAGTCAAGAGAGATAGGTTTGCTCAAAGGCGACTTGTATAGGAAGAAGGAACTCTCTCTTGTATGTATAGGCTTTTTAGAATTTGTTTCAACCCTCAAAACAAAGGTATAATCTAAAAATATCTTCAAAAAGAGACAGCTGGCGGGCTCTCTCCCAGAACAGCGTGTATCGCTAGCAAGGCACGGCCGGGTCCAAATAGCCACGGCCGGTTCTCAATAGGGCACAGTCGGGCCCTAATGTGCTGCCTCATTCCCCTGTTTCAAACTTAGTGTAAGGTGGCACAATATCCAAAAATGAACCTCTGAGGTAAGAATAAGACAAGTAGGAAGGGTTTGGGATTATTTCGAGACTCGACTTTGGATTCCCTCGCCGAGAACTCGAATCACACAATGCAGTTTTCATCATCTAGTGTGTTGGACCAAGCGCCTAAGTGTTACGGGTCGTCAAAAATGAGGTGTCTACAGACAAAAACCTGAACGGGCTGGACTTCTCTCTAATCTGTAATTGAATTGGAAAGTATTATTGGGTCTATGGGGGCTCATTACGTGTCCCATTTCGACAATCCGAACCGTTGAATATGTAAAAATCGTCGAATACTATATGTTTGTAAAAAATTATATTGATCTGATATCGATAGTTATCTCATTGAATTAGATTTCTGTCAACTGTCTATTTCTTTACCGTATATTTTGATCACGTAACTATCGATATACGAATAACGTGATTTTTTATAGACATATAATATTCGACGAGAGGGACTCATGATAAACTCCCACGAACCTAACAATACCCTCCAATCCGTGGATAGGAGGAAAGCCAACTCCAATATGAAAACTATTCAGTGTGTTTAGTTTCAGTTTTCTGAATTTAGTTTTTTAAAAGCTGAGTTTTTTATTTTTCGTGTTTTTTATTTTTTGTTTTCAGTGAATATTTTTAAAATTTTAAACATTTTTTTTATACTTTTTTAGGCACACCTTACTTAAATGTATCTAAAAAGTAAAATATTTGTGAAAAAATATTTTAAAAATTAATAAATATATAAAAATATGAAAAATATACTGAATTTTTCTATTTTTTTATTTTAATATTTAGTGAATTTTTTAATAATTTTTTTACAAAAATTATACTTTTTAAGTATATTTATGTTAGGTGTGTTTAAAAATTAAAAAAATTAATTAAGATATTTTTTAAAAATTCAGTAAAAATAAAAAAAATACGAAAAATAAGAAAATAAAATTTTTAAAAAAATATTTTCAAAAAATTAAAAACAAAGTGATTGGGACCAATACCATTTCAGCACAAGGGTTGAAATTTGAACGAATCAAACCAACTTTACCTAGTCTAACTTATTTCCTCACAGTGTCGACATTCCTTGTGGACATTCCTCGCCATAAAGGAGAAATCGAACGATTTTGGAAGGTAGTCAATGATGACTCAATCATTATATTATTAATAAATTTTTAAAAAATATATAATTGTCAAAAGTTATAAGGGACACGTTATATAAATACATTTTTTGATTTTTTAATTAGAGAAAAAAATATATATATTTGAAATAATTTTTTAATTTTTTACAAAAAGATATGTAATAAAATATTGTAGTAAAATTAAAATTACTATTCTACCTTTGTTGACTTTTTAACTTTTGAATAGTTGAGTTCAAAGGGCAAAATAGGCTTCCCTCACAAGCTTCTCTCAAATAGTAAGATTTTTTTTAACTTTTTTAATTATTTTTTGTCTTTTATAAATTATCCCAAACCAAGAATGTTATCTCTTAAGTACTTGCATTCTAATTAATTAATAAGATATGATTATATTTTAATAAATTTTATTATTTTAAATATTTGATTTATCAAATCTTAATTTTTATATTTAAGATATTTTATAGACAATATCATTATAAATATTTTTTAAACCTTTTCTAACTCGGTGATGTAAATATTCATATTAAATAAATTTGACAATGTAAATGTTGACGTTGACAGTGTGATGTGAATGTTCATATTATAGAACATTCACACTGTCAATATAAATATTAATACGTGTTTCACCCTATTATTATTAAGGGTATTTTGTTAATTATGTCACTTATTGAACTTATTAGAATATAAAAAAATTATTTAAACTAACTGAAATATGAATAAGGGAAGAGAAATTTATAAATAAATATCCCACATTTTAACTTAATTAAATAAAATCTCAATTTATTGTTTAATCTGAACCCTTTAAAACATCTTGACCCGCTATTGAAGATAGTGATCATGCAACAAGTCCCCTTTTGCCTCATCACACTAAAATTTTAGGTAGCTCTGTCACTTTTCTATTGGAAAGTTACATGTTAGTGCTTTTCCAGCTTACATTGAGCAAATTGCTAGCAAGAGTATATCTGAGAGCATCTTTTAAAAGTTTGTTATAGTTATAATTGTTGGAAATAGTTATAAATTCTGGGTAAAATCAGAATTTTTTCTTAAGTTTGGTCTAATTTTTATTATAAGTACTAATTTTTTTAAATAAAACATTTGAATTTAATCCATTCAAATTAAATCTTGGAATTTCTGCTCATCCAAACAAGGTTCTTTTCAAAAAAATTAAACTGGTTTGGCATTTTGGTTCATCCAAATTATCTGTTTGAATAGTTAACCAACAGATTCAAATCTTGAAGTTCAAACCCAACAGTTTCATACATGTTCAATTCAAATCCTACAACCCACTTAACATCTATAAATAGACCAAATTTGGATTTACACACCAATTTTCGTATTCCATCTCTTTTAAATCTTATTGTTGCATTTTATTTCGAAAGAAAGAGTGTAAACACTTAATTAACAATTAAATTGTAGTTGCATTTAATTGTTGATAAGATCATTTCATCCCTGAGATTAAACACCGGACTTGATCGTAAAGTTATTTGAAGAATTTAACCAAGTAAGTTGATTAAATTATTTTCTTTTTATTTGTTTATTAAAATCAGATTTTAATTTTGTTTTTGTAACAAAATAAAATTTTATTTTGAGTTTGATTTTTGTAATCAAACAAATTCTCTCATTTTCTTTATTTCTTTAAATTCTAATTGTTGTTTTGTACACAATAGAATTAATAAATCGTTTAAATACAGTGAAGATTGCCTAACAATAATTTGACATATGACAATGTTAAAATATTAAAATTTGATAATATTGTTTATTGATACAAATGCTATGTTGACATATTTATGTTTGGTTGGAGGATTTAAGGATGAATTTGAAAAGGGAAAAAGAAAATGTGTGTGAAACTAGGTGAAATATAGACATATTTTATTTATATTTTACCTCTATTTTTTATATCCCTTTTCAAATTTTTTTTACAAATTTTCTAATCAAACACAGCATTAGAGAATTGGGTGTTTCTTTTCGTTGAAAGTCTGATATTCAAACTATTACATCAAAACTCTCTTTTAGATGTGCATTTATTATTTTATTATTAGAAATTTGGTCAAAAAGGCTATCAACAAAGTTTTTCAAAGTAAAAAAGAAACAATTCAATAATTTTTAATGTATAAAGACTTTCAAAATAGATTTTCATTCCATCAGCACACATATACCATGCGCCTGTAATTTTAGATCCGATTTTTCCCTTGACCTTTTTTGAATTTTTTCATAATTATAATTACATCCCTAAAAATTTCTAAAATGACGCTAATCTCTCGTATGATTTATTTACACATCACATACTCCCTCATTTTACACATCGCATATTCCCTCATTTTTACGTCTACATTACTAGCATTATTGGAAAATGTTGAGCTAGTCAACTTATTTATAATAAAAAAACAAATTACAAAGTAGTCCTTGCATTTCAGTTTTTATATTATTTTAGTCCTTATAATTTTAATTAGTTCAATTTTAACCTTGAATTTATGGCTTTGTCACAATTTGGTCTAATTGGTTACAATTCTTAGCATTTTTTTTTTATATGAAAAATATGTACATAAGTGTCATGTGTCATAATTTTAAGAACAAAATTAAAAACTTATCTAACTCACTTAGTTAATCTCAACCAGTTTAATAATCATTTTTCTTAAAAAACATTAATAATATTATTAATTAGGCCAAATTGATACAAAATCTAAAACTAATAGTCAAAATCGAGTCAATTAAAAGTGTATGAATCAAAATAATACAATAAGTAAAATGTAGAAACTACTGGTATAATTTGTCCCAAAAAAAAAAAGAGCACTTTCATGGTTTAGAAGTTTGATAAACATTTTATAGAAAATTTCATTATCCACTGTTTAGGTTTAAAACAAGTGGATTAACCTCTCCGAAGTTTCTAAAATGATAATAACACTTCGAAAAATTAAAGAGATTTTCCACCGAAGTTTGTCTCATACTTTGGAGCTTCTATTTATTTTAAGGATAAATTATAAATGTACCTTTTGAGATTTGTTTCAAATATAAATTATTTCTTGTGATTTAAAATTTTTTAAATACCCCATTATCATAATTTTTTATTTAACAAAATTAACTAAAAGAATGAAATTCATAATTGTTCTCATATACGATAATAAAATTACCTAAATTATTAATTTAAATATATTTCTAGTATTATTAAAAATTGTTAATTGACTTCATGATTATTAATAAAAAAAAGTGATTTGTTATGAAATTAGAAATCTCAGGGGGTAAATTGTAATTTATAAAATCACAGGAGATGATTCGTATTTTAATCAAATCTTAAGAGATTTATTTGTAATTTACCTTTATTCTAATATAAAATTTATTTATTATAATTTTATCCCCTAAAATTTTAGAATCTGAATTGCTCAACCCACCAATTCTCTCCCCCCTCCCCCGGCACCGGGGATGAAATTAGGAGAAGATTATGGGTTGTCATAATCTTTTGTTTCTGTAAAAAATTTTATTTGTCATTTTTAAAAATATATATTTTATTTTATAAATAAAATGGCTTTTTATTATAAAAGGCATGTATCCCATTATTTTCCCAACTTGTATTCTCTTTTTATTTTCTATCAAAAAAAATTTATTTATCTTATTAGATATTGTTTATATGGTATTTAAATTTTTTTATGGGGCACTTACCAATAAGTCTCATACACAAAGTTTAAAATCCATTTAATCCCAAAACAAAATACTTGCACCAATTAGTTCTACATATTTTTAATTGTTACCAAAAACCTTTTTTTTTTTATAACTTTAAAAATGCTGCTACATCCAACGACTTCTGTCAGACTCACCGAAGACTCGCTAGAATATTCAACATCACCAGAAGTCGCTGAAGCATCACATGAAGTTCGCTGGAGTATTTTGAGTATCGTCGGAAGTTCGCCGAAGTGTTTTAAACGTCACTAGATAATGTCAAGAATATCATTGGAGACTCACTAGAATATTCAGCATATTGCCGGGGAAAAAAAAAAGAATAAATGGAGAAATTATAGTTAAAAAACATAACAACAACAAACAACAATGGAAAAAAATATATGTTATTTTTCAATTTTTATAAGGTTTAAGCAAATAATTTGTAATATTGATCAAATTAAAAAAAAGTTTTGAAACTGTAAAATGTTATAGTTTCAAAGCATTATTCTATTAAGCTGAAAAATATGTTATGAAACTATAAAATTTTACAATTCTAAACAATGTTATGAAACTGTAAAATTTTATAATTTTAAAACATGATTCATTTCAGTACCAAAAAAGCTGAAATTGTAAAAATTTATAGTTTTCACCGCCTGTAACTAAAATTTAAAAATAACTTATTCAAAATTTGAAATTTTTCTCAATTAAAATAGAAAAATGGACGTGTGTAATAGAGAAAAGATAGAAACATTGAGAAATCGAAGGAAAGAACATATATAAAAAGAATATTGTACTCTGACGACTATTTTTTATTTAGATTTAGTCAGATCTCATGTAGATCTACATCAGATTTGAGTAGATCTACTCATCTTTTTCGCCGTCGATGAGAATAAAGTAACGAGTTGATGTTGGTGGTTGCCGGTGAATCCTAATCAATGGTGGTCATCGATCACTGGTGACTATATATTAGCAAGAGAAAGAGAATAAGAAATGTGTAATCACCGGTCGTCGGACATGACAAAAAGAATGAGAGGAAAACGTAGAAAAAAAAGATAGGAAAACATAAAGAATGAGAGAAAATGCAGAGAGAGAGAGAAGAAAATGTGTAGGACTTTTGGATCCACTCAAAAAGTTGTTAGATTAAATAGTGTACACATATTTCAAACAGGACCTACGGGTAATTTTTCATTTTTTTATTTGTATATATATAATTTACATATTGTATTGTACATATATATGTGTTTCAACTCCTCCGATAATGAAATCTTAATTCCGCCCCTGTCACCACCCATTCTTTAAATCCCTTTCTCTTACCAAACTCTTCCCTATCATCTCCTTTTCGTAATACTTGCCATCATTTTTTCCAATTGCAACCCAATTCGCCTTGCCTCCACTATCAATAACCCTTCATCTTCTTGAAGAACACCATTCACTCCCCTCTCATACCCTGCAACCCCACTCTTGTCTTCCACCAGTTACAAAAATCATACTTCCCGCCACCTCCCACCATCTTTAAAACCCTAATTGCTCCCTTCAAAATTTGAGACGCATGAGACGTATATAAGAGAAAAAAATAAAACAAAACAAAACAAAACAAAAAGAAGAAGAGAGGAGAAAAGTGAGAGAAAATAAAAGAGTGAGTATAGAGAAAATGTGAGAAGTTAAGGATGGTGATAGATTTGTAATGGAATAATAGTAAAGAGTCATACATTTTATATTTATAAATTCATTTATAATGATGTGGCATGGGAATTGAGCTCACTATCATTAGGTATGTAATAAATCAAAAATTGACACATATGTAAGTACTTTTTGAGGGTCTCAAATATTTTTCATTTGTGATATTGAAGGTTTTATTAAAAAATAAAATAAAAATCTAAATAGGTGTAGTGAGATAAAATAGTGTTGTAAATAAAAGCTTCCCTTATAGGATTAATGCAAAAAATATTAATCACTTTGTTTGATTTTGATTGCTTTTTTTAAAATTAATTTTTTTATTTTTTTTATTTTTAGTTTTTTTTAATATTTTAAATTAAATTTTTATTTTCTAAATGCACATAACTTAGATACACATAAAAAGTAAAATATTTGTAAAAACATATTTAAAAAATTCAATAAATATACAATAATATGAAAATGTATTAAATTTTTATATAGTTTTTGTATTTGATAAATTTTGTAAAGATTTTTTTTAATAAATATTATATTTTTTAAATATATCTAAATTAGGTGTATCTAATTTTTTTATTTTTTAAAAAAAATCTTCAAGTATTAAATTTTTTGACTAAAAAAACAAAAAATTAAAAATTAAAATTTTTAAAATGACAACTCAATTTTTTAAAATCAAACAAGATTTTTTGTGTTTTTTTTGTGTTTTTGTTTTTGTTTTTTTTTTTTTTTTTGTTACTAGAAAATCCTCCCGTAGGTCCAAGACAAGCTTTGCTTAAGTCAGACCCAAGACAAGCTCCAAGGCAAGCTTCACTTAAGTCAGACCCAAGACAAGTTCCGCTTAAGTCAGGACTCGCACAGCGGGGAGCATTAAACCCACACCAAGTACTGACCGTTTAAGTCAGGACCAAAGCAAGCTTCGCTCAAGTCAAACCCAAGACAAGCTCCGCTTAAGTCAGGACTCGCACAGCGGGGAGTATTGAACCCACACCAAGTACTGATTAGATAATTTGAGGTCCAACTTCCTAACAATCAACTGTGCTTCACCCAGGAGATTGACTCAAAAGAAATGAATTGAACCTATAACTTTAAGACTTAAATCCCAAGTCTTAACCACAATGTCACCTACTTATGAATTATTTTTCGGTAGTGATTGGTAGCTCGAAAGTGAGGCTCGAGTTTTGGCTCGAGGGTCAAAACGACGTCGTTTTGACCCTTTTTTCTTTTCTTTTTTTTTTCTTATTTTCGACTTCATCTTCTCTCCGCCATTTTTTTTTTGCAGAAGAAGACCAGGAACTGGAGAGGGGAAGGGAGGAAGGGAGGGAGGGAGGAGGAGGAGGAGGAGGAGGGGGGAGGAAGGAGGAGGGAGGAGAAACTGGAGGGGGCCATTAAAATGGCGGTGGCGAGGCGAGCAGCGGCGGAGGCGAGGCAGGCCGGCGATCGCTAGTGCTGCGACGATCGGCGACAGCGAGGCGACGGAGGAGCTGCGACGAGGACGGCGGCGAAGGCGGCGGAAGGCGACGATGAACTGGTGCTCTCTCCCCCTCTGCTTCTCTTCTCTCCCTCTTTCTCTTTCTCGAGCCATTTCGAACCTCGTAGTAGTCGAGCTACGAGGCATTTTCCATTATTTTTTTTGTTTTTATATAAAGATAATATACTATTAATTTTATCCAAGTGTTTAGCCGACAGTTTTGACGGAGAACGTCTTTGTCATTTCGTAACCTTTATTTGGAATTATTATTATTATTATTATGTTTTGTAATTTTCTTAAGGCAGTTTCCCATGTCAAATCCAACTTATTGTTGAATTTTTGTGGTCTCACTACAAAACACATATTAATAATTTGAATATTTTAATATGTAACATTTGTTAAATATTTTATTTATGTAAAAAATTATGTTAATTGAATTTCGATAGTTATTTGAGTAGATCAAATATGTATCAATTGTAAGTATAATTTTAAAAATAAATTATTAACACAAATGTGTTATAATCAAGTAATTATTAATATCTAATCAACATAATTTTTTATAAAAGTAAAATATTTTATAAATTTTATATATTAAATAATTTAAATTATCAAAACAAGCTCAAAATGAGTTGGACTAAACTGTTTAATTAAAATACCAACTAGAAACATCCAGTCCCTTTTTTTAAAGCTCAAAGGATGTGATAATTAAGAAGAAAAACCGAAGAAACAAAATTTACACTCTGTTTAACTGCAGGGATTTGGTGAGGGGAAAAAATGGCGAAAATTAAAAAACTTTTTACTGGTTTAGATGGAAAAATAAGATAAGAAATGATAAGAGATGGTAAGAAATAAATTCCCACGAAACCTATGTTTTGTTTCTCATTAAAAATTGTGAGATTTGGTGAGAAAAAAATCGAGTTTAAAAAAACTTGTTTAAAATATCAAAATTATTCTTATGAAAAAAATATAACTTATTAATATAAAAGGTTATTTTAGTAAAATGAAATAAAACACTTACCTACTAGATAGGTAAGAAATCACAATCTCTCTTCTTTTATTCATCAAAATATAATTATTATTTTCATTTTTATTTTTTCTTTTCTCATCGCCTCTCACTATTCAAATGGAATATTAATTATTCGGGGGAGGGAAAAGCAAACAAAATATTAGGCTCATTTTGGCAACATATTAAAAAAGCCAGTTTTTTGGCTTTTTAGATTTTTTAGTTAAAAAAATCAATTTTTTTACCCAGAACAAGCCAGTTTTTTTTATCAAAAAAGTCAAAAAGTCAATTTTTTACCAACTTTCCAAAACACTCCCTAATAAGGCTTTGTTTGGCTATCTCAGTGAGGCCTAAAAAAGCACAAAAGATAAAATAGATTAAATAAATTAATAAGATAAAATATTATATCCAAACTATAGTTATTTTAATTTTTTTCTCATAAAATTGAAAAAATTTTAAAAAATTGTCAAACAAACTTTTTAACTCGAAACTAAAAAAAGTTTCAATTCCAAAAAATCAATTAATTTTTAATTTTTATTTTTTATTATCAAACGGAGGCTAACATTGGATCACAAGTAATAGATATGTGAATTAAAAAAAATAAAATAATTAGTATGTTTGGTTTCAGTTTTTTAAATTTAATTTTTTTTAAATTGATTTTTTTATTTTTCATATATTTTTTGTTTTTAGGGAATATTTTTTAAATTTTAAGCAATTTTTTTATTTTTATTTTTTAGATTCTCCTTATTTAGATATATCTAAATAATAAAATATTTGTGAAAAATATTTTAAAAAATTAATAAATACACAAAACTAAGAAAAATATACTAAATTTTTGTATTTTTGGTATTTAGTAGATTTTTTAAATATTTTTTTTATAAAGATTATATTTTTTAAGTGTATTTATGTTAGATATATTTAAAAATTAAAAAATTATTTAAAATATTAAAAAAATTTAATAAAAATAAAATACAAAAAATAAAAAATAATTAAAAATAAATAAATTCTGAAAATTAAAACATGGTCTAATTTGTTTCATGTTGAGATCAAAACTGGACCTGTCTAGTCCAACTTATGGGTCGATTTTTGAGCCACGGTTCGATAGTTTAATTCGTTTAATTTGTAGAACTTGTTGAATACTATATTCATGTAAAAAATCACGTTGATCAAATATCGATAGCTATTTGATCTGATCAAATTTGTATTAAAAAAATAAATGGTGAAAAATATATTATTGACAGAATTCTAATCCGATCAAATAGCTATCTATATCTGATAAATTTGATTTTTTATAGAGATATAATACTTGATGAGTTTTACACATTAAACAATTCGAATTATCAAAACAAAACTTAAAAATAAACTCATGAGCCGAACTTGGACGAATCTAATCTTTAGAAATATTTTGAAAAGTTAGTAAAAAATTGATTTTTTTATTTTTTTAATCTATTTTATCTTTTTATAAATAAAAAATATAAAAAATAATATGACCCAAAATAAATAAAAAGCTAAAAACTTAAGCCAAGTTTGGCAATTTAAAAATAATACATATTTTTATTTTTTTATCTTTTTTTCATCACATTCCCTCTCTACTTTTCTACACATCTTTTTATAAAAAACTAAAAAAATATACTTATTTAAATCATCTCAAACAATCCGTAACTTTTTATCCCGTTTCCAAAAGATAATCTCAACGTAAGAGAAGTTGAGCCCAATAAATAATAAAGTACAGCCACAATGTATATAAACAATTCTAGAGAGAGAGAGAGAGAGAGAGAGAGAGAATGTCGACACAATATCACTCATCCTCCTTGCAAAACGTCATCACCTGTTTCGAGTTTCAACGATCTAACCCACCGATGCCCCTCCAAAGTTATCAAATATGTCGACATTTTCCCTCTCTTTCTCTCTCTTCATCAACTCGAATCAAATCCCTTTCTGTGGCGTAGTTCTTTGGGCATTCTACGATCACCATCCCCAATCGACCCATCTCATCGTGTCGCTCTCGCTCTCGCCCTCGCTCAAACCAACCGAGTCTATACACCACTATATAGAGATTCGTGTTGCGTTCTCTCTCAAATTGATTAACCCCCACAAAACCCAAAATCTTGTTCTCTTTTTAATTCCTCAACCATGTTATTGATTGAGGTTTGCTTTTCGATACCCACTTCGTCATTCATCACCATCTCTTCTTTCTATATATATATAGATATGTGTGTTGTGTTTTGTGATTAACGAGTTTTGTCTTGTTTAGGATATCTTGCCTTTCCTGGGTCTCGGCGAAATTGGTGAGAAGGCTCTGATTTTCTCAGGTAAGACGAAATTTTCCCACTTTTTTTGAATTTCCCAGAAAATTTGAGGAGAATCTGAAGTCAATTTGTGTTTGAATTAGGGAGGAATCTTGTTCTCTGAATTCGATTTTTTTGTTTAATCTAGTAAAGATCACATGAGCTCTCATTTTAAAATGAGGTTTGCGAGTAATTTCAAACATTTTCTTTTTAGCCAAATTGGTTAGAGAGAGAGTTTTGCATTCATATCGATTTAATGTTATCGGGTGTTTAAGGAAATTTAGGCTTTACCCTCTGCATGTATTTTCTTTTGCCGATTACGTTTTCTCGGTAACCAACCAGGGGATTTGGAAACTAACTTCCAATTGTATTTAGGGTTTATTCCACAAGAAAGTTTGTCACTTTCCTAGAAAAACGTCCATTTTCTTTTCCTACATTTTCTTAGCACACATGCAGAGCAGTAATCACCAAAATTTTCATGGGTTCTAAAACTTGGGATTGTCTTGTTTTGTGGGGGCCCAAAAAAGACTCCTTTTTGCAGAATCTCTCCCAATCCATGTCCAACTCCAGTTGCCGCGGTGGTGATGGCGGCACTGCCGCCTTAGAAACCTGCCGGGACGAGTCCGTTGCTTTTGTCCTCAAAATGGTGGCGATCGCCGCCATCCTCACTGCCGGCGTCGGCGGCGTCACCATACCCTTGGTGGGCAAGAACCGCCGCTTTCTCCGCACCGACTCCAACATTTTTTTCGCTGCCAAAGCCTTCGCCGCCGGTGTAATTCTCGCCACCGGCTTTGTCCACATGTTACCAGACGCCACAGCGGCGCTCACTGACTCGTGCCTACCCATATACCCCTGGTTGAAGTTCCCGTTCTCCGGGTTCTTTGCTATGATGTCTGCACTGGCGACTTTGCTGGTGGACTTTGTCGGAACCCAGTACTACGAGCGGAAACAGGAGAAGCAAAAAGCAGGTCAACTTGCCCGGGTTGACTCGGTCGACTCAGCGTCCCAAGCCGAGTCGGGGATTGTGGATGTGGAGAGGAATGGGAAGGTGTTTGGAGAAGAGGAAGGCGGTGGTATTCACATTGTGGGGATACATGCGCACGCAGCGCACCATAGACACAACCATCCACATGGGCAGGATGCGTGTGAAGGGAATGTGAGGGAGCATTCGCACGACTCACACATGCACTCACACTCGCACGGGTTTGGAGATGGGGACGAGGAGGGCGGTGCGAGGCATGTTGTTGTTTCGCAGGTAATTTTGCATTTGCTCTCTGAATTGTCAATACTTTATAATATTACTATAGTATATGCTTATTGGAGATGTGGCATTTTGGTCTAATAATTTTGCATTCGATCTATTATGTGTCAATACTAATATACTATATGCTTGATGGAGTCTTTTTCACTAAATTAATACGAATTTTGAGTAGGAAGGACAAACTTGCTTAGTGGGTATCACATTAGTTTAATCACTTTGACCAAAGTTGATATTGCCCCTTCACTAAGTTTGTATTAACTAGGTGCCAAACAAAGACGGGCCATTTTCGTGCCTTGATAGTGAAAAGTAGCAATTTCATAAAAATATTCAGCTTAGTTTATTTGCATCTATATTTGGATTTTTCTTAGTTTAGACTTGCAAAATGTTGTTTATTAGTTTCAAATGAAGTGAATAGAATTACGACTCTTTCTTTCGATTCTTGGAAGTGTCATGCAGAGAACTATTAGTTATTTTGCTAAGACACACCACAACAAATTAACGTTCAGAATTGTCAATTTGAGCTAAGTTTTTGGCTACATTTACCCTTGGAAGCATAAGAATAGATAGCCAGAGAGGCATGTGGTTGTAGATGGTATCCAGAATTTTGTTGCCTGCTCCAAGCTAGGGTTCAAACCTCGCCCAGTGAGTTGCCTAGAAGTAGGCTTTAGGTAATATACGTGTAGAGTTAATGCAGTTGATAGGGACACTCTTCATGTTGATTCAACAAATTTTGGTGCTTCGTTTTGCAGTTTTGATTGTTGTGATTCAAAAATGCCTATGCACTCAAAATACTTCACAGAAATTTACACAAGTTCCACAAACAATTTTGTTCATGACCGTGTAACTTCTGTGAAAAATTGTGTGCATGTAGAATTACCCCTTGTGATTTATCCTATGACATGATATTTTTAAGAGTCAACTTTACGATAGGAATTGCAAGGCTTTTGCTGACATTGACGTGCATTTAGTTACTTGCTTCCCATCGCTTGTTATGGTTGGTTTGATTGGAGTGTAATCGACGCATTTTTCAGGATTTGTGTCGCTCACTTCTTTGGTTGGAAAGTAGGCTTCTTATGGTGTTGCATAGTTGGGTTACTGGTTCGGTAGATCCTAATGTTTTGACTTTCGTATATCTTTTGGAGGATTTGATTAGTTAGCTTTTGCGGCCGGCGTGGGCTGCTGTTTTCTTTGTATTTTTTGCATTGCCCTAATGCTTTTTTAATGAAGTTTGCTTATTTGTCAAAAAAAAAAAAAATGTTTTGATTTCATCGAAACAATGACTTGTATGTATATATAGACCCTACATTTTGCATTGTAAGGGATTGGATTTTTTTATTCAGTACCTTCGAGTAGAAATTGGTTTGAATTTTATCTTAGATGGATGAGTTCCATTCTCAATGGCTGGTTAAAAGAAATGCCCGAAAAAATAAATGACAAGAAATAGTAGTAGTTAGATGCTCGGTTGACGATCACTTGACATTTGTCAAACGGGACTTGGTCCAATGCAAATAAACTCAATTCATCTTTCTTGTTTTCTTTATTTGGGGCATCCGGTATTGGTGGTTCATAAACTCACTTGACATCTGTTTTATTGTATTCAATGTTGTTTTGTGATTTGTCTTCGACACAGTTATAGTGCTGGTGTGTTTTCTAAGTACTGATCTTCATTGCTGCTCAACCAATGTCCGTTTGAATTTTTCCACACATCTAGGATCAATTTTTTGCGGAGTCATTGAAAACCTGGCTTTTATAGACTTGTATTGAGCATTGTCCTCTTCTTTTTTGCAGGTTCTTGAACTTGGGATTGTATCACATTCAATCATTATCGGGCTTTCACTCGGAGTTTCACAAAGCCCTTGTACCATAAGACCCCTGATAGCGGCACTATCATTCCATCAGTTCTTTGAAGGATTTGCGCTCGGAGGATGCATATCCCAAGCACAGTTTCAGACCCTCCATACAACACTAATGGCCTGTTTCTTTGCCTTCACAACCCCGATGGGGATTGCGATTGGAACCGGGATTTCATCATTTTATAACCCTGATAGCCCCCGAGCTCTGATCATTGAAGGCACATTGGATTCCATATCTGCCGGAATTCTAGTCTACATGGCTTTGGTGGACTTAATTGCAGCTGATTTCTTGAGCAAGAGGATGAGCTGCAATGTGAGGCTGCAAGTAGTATCTTATTTTACACTCTTCCTTGGGGCTGGATTGATGTCTTTACTTGCAATCTGGGCTTGATTGTATTATTAATTTCATGCATTTATTTTTATTTATTTATTTCCATCTTTTAGGAGCAAAAAATTATAGGAAATGACAATTTTTATTTTTATTTTTATTTTATATTTTGGTTTTTAGTGAGGGCTAGGTGGGGGAGGGTGTTGTAGAGGAATACAATGTTGAAGTTGTAGTTTCTCATAGAAAAATTTTCATTTTTGAGTAGCTTCCTTTTTTTATAATTTCGTTACCCACAAGGACATGTCTGAAGTTGAGGGTTGACCCTCCAATGACATCAAATGCAATTTTTTTTCACATTTATCATTATTTTACCTTTTGAAAAATATCAATTTTTTTAGCTGAATTTTCTTGTTAGATTGCAATTTTGGTCCTTGGAAAATTCTTCTTGTATTATGTAATTTTTGTTTGGGATGTGAGTTAACTTTTTAGATATTTTATTTTGGGATTAAAAAGCCGTTTCAAATGAGGTTTTTGGTTTTTCAATTTTTTGAGCTGAATTTTCTTGTTAGATTGCAATTTTGGTTCTTAGAAAATTCTTTTTGTATTATATAGTCTTCGTTTTTTATGTGGGTTGGTTTTTGGATATTTTAATCTAGGATTAAAAAATTGTTTGAGGTGAGTTTTTTGATTTTTTTGACTTTTGTAAGAGAAAAAAATAAAATAATTAAAATTTAGATGTGATATTTTATTTTATTAAGTTAAAAAATTTATTTTACATTTTTATGACTCAAATAATTTTAATCCAACTCAAATTTTCATGCCAAACGAACTCATAAATACTGGCATATGGGAATATAGCTGTGCTTACTGTACCTTTAAACGGCAACGTTCTGGCTGAGGCCTTGGCTATTTTCTTGCTGTCTTTTTGTGCAAACCAAAATGCTTTCCATGGTTTGAGTAACCATTTCATGATGGTTTTGTGCAGTCATGCACAATCAACAACCTTGCATTTGTATAATATTTATACAATCTAGCATACTCAAGTATTCTAAGCTATGTTTGAATCAGAAGATTAATAGTGAATGTATTAATAATTTCATTAAATTATTGTAGTATACACTATCAATTAGATTAGTAGGATAAATTATTCTTTTATCCATTGTTTGATTTATATTGAATTAGTAAGTAAAAGAGTCTTTTTATTTTATTTCCTAACTCAGGATATATAATCTTACCCCTATTCCGTTATTAATAATCCTATAAATTTGTTAAATTAATTATCCATTGGATTAATAATTCTGAAACAAAATTTTAAAATAAACACAGAATTATTAGGCCTACGGATTAATAATTCTAATTTCATACTCTAATCTTGTTAATCAAATATGTCCTAACTATATAAAATAAGAATTACGGGTATAATTTACTATTGCAAGGTTTAGAGGACCAATGTGTGTGCATAAAAAAATTTAACTTGGTTTTGGTACATGATCTGTCGAATTGAAGATAATTTTTTATATAAAATATTGTGAAAATAGTATTTCATAAAAATAAATATACAAATAAACTTAACAAGTCTTTTTTTTTATACTATTATTCTTTTTTAAAATTTTAAATTGAACACATCACAATATGAATTAAATAAAAGGTAATACTATCATATGCAAGTTATTTTATTTATGAATTTAGGGCCATTTTGAGAATAATGATAAAAAGTTAATTTTTTGAATTTTTAGTTTGTTTGGTCAAAAAAATCAGTTTTTTTTTATCTAAAACAATCTAGTTTTTTTGTCAAAAAAGTCACCAAAAAAGTTAAAAGTCAAATTTTTAGTAACTTTTCAAAACATTACTTAATTATCACAAATGACATAACTCAATATTATAAAAGTGATAACTAAAAAAAATTTGAGTTATAATCAAATACCATATAAAATATAATAAATTTTTTTTGAATTATAATTAATATTATAATAAATTATAATTAATAATATACTGTAATAAATTATAATTAAAGACACAAAAATTATAGCTAGAATTGTGTAAAAAAAATTATTTGTTATGTGGTCAAGTACACTCGAGTTAATAAATTGCTCAAACCGTCCCCAAGTAAATCAATCAAATCTTGAAAAGTAGTGGCCCTTGAGGCAATTCTGTTGCATATGTTGTCTCTATCATATCATGATCATGACACATATGTAGCTTCAACTATGCACAAGAGTGGCTCACAAATTGCATACGTACAAAATTTGTTCTCAATTGTGTGGTCAACCAATATCATCGAATAATGTAATGAAATGAAATGACACGATATGTGATTTATTTATTTATTTTGAGTGGTGCACAATTAGTCAATGCGTTTAATTACTTACCGACAAAATAAAAAATAAAAAAATCAAAGAGTTTTTGATTTAGGGTTGATTTGGAATGTGTATATTTTTTGATTTATTGGTGAATTTAGATTAGGTTTAGGTTGGATTTGATGTGATGTGTTAGAGAAGTGATATGATTTAAATAAGATGATATAATTTAAATAAGATAATAATTTTTAAACTTTTTGACTTATTTAATACATGTCAAACTAGCCCTTATTCATAGCTTGGCTTAGCTTTCTCACACTAATGGGCTACATTGGTAAACAAACGTTTAATAGCAGTAATGAATGATAAATCATTCTTAAAAGTAATGAAAAATAATATCATCTAGAAAAAAAAAAATGCTTAATTGCAAATTTAAAAATAATATTATAATGATGGTAATAACAGTGATGTTAAGGTGGGGGGTGGTGGCTGGTAAGATAGTAGTAGTGACAATAAGATAGTGGTTATGATAACAATAGTAACAAATTCAGGGTGGGTGACATTGTGGTTAAGGCTTGAGGTTTAAGCCTTAAGGTTACAAGTTCAATTCCCTCCCTTTGGGTCAATCTCTTAGGCGAAGCACAGTTGATTAAGAGGTTGGACTTCAAATTATCTAACCAACACTTAGTGTGGGTTTAATACTCCTCCGCTGTGCGAGTTCTAACTTAAGCGGAGCTTGTCTTGGGAGGTCGGGGCAAGTTCGCAAACAGTTGATTAAGAGGTTGGACTTCAAATTATCTAACCAACACTTGGTGTGGGTTTAATACTCCTCCGCTGTGCGAGTTCTAACTTAAGCGGAGCTTGTCTTGGAAGGTCGGGGCAAGTTCGCAAATTATAGTCTCCTCGCTCAGAACGACTAACAGGATATCCTGGTGATCTCTGTAAGGGGCGCTGCCTTGGACCTGCGGAAGGGTAGGGAGGATTTTCCTATAACCAAAAAAAAAAAACAATAACATTTTAAAACTTTCATTGAAATGTATCATAACTGGATTATTTTAAAGCATTAATAATTATTATTATTGTTTTATCAAATCAGGCCAAATTAAACTTTATGTGTTAAACCAATCTATGTCAAAATCTTTATCTTAATATTGTCCCCCCAATTAAAATTCTAAGTCCGCCACCAGTATTAAGTAGGATTGTGGAGGAACTCTACTGTTAGCACGTTAATATTTGGGAGTTGGCGGCGTGACATTTAGTGGCACTTTGCACTTATGTCAGGCCTAGACCGCAGCATGAGAGAGGTATGTTAAGACAATCAGTTGTGTCTTTCAGCGGCGGCATTTAGGGCTGTAACTTGGGCGGGCTCAATCGGAGCAACTCAAACTCAGTCTGAATTTTTTTAGGACTTGGACAAAATATTTTTAAATTCAGTATGGGTTTGGACAAAAATTTAAAAGCCCAAATTAAATTTGGCCAGGCTTAGGCAAAGACGTCAAATAGCCCAAGCAATCCAAAACCTGAATTATACATATATAGATATATAAAAATATTAAAAATATATAAATTATTAGCCATTACATGATATTAAAGTAATTTAAATTATTAAATCATATTGAATATATATTATGGAAAATGATTTGGAGCCCTAAAATGAGGCCCCCTAATCCCCCTAATTTCCTGTTTTGGAAACTGTTTCCTTTTTCTTTTTTTTTTCTTACTTGATATGGAAATTAGGGGGATTAGGGGGGATATTTTTAAGGAGATGTAGCATGACCGATATATTATATAGAAAAAAGATTTGTAGCTCGAAAATCTTGGCCCCGAATCCCCCTAATCCGTGAAACAACGTCGTTTCACGGATTTAATTTAAATTTTTTTTTTTTCTTCTTCCTCGTGTCTGAGGGGAAGAGAGGAGAAAGGAGAAAGGGAGAGAGAGGGAGAGGCGAGGAGGAGGCGCCACGATCGTCGCGCCACTCCTCCTCCTCCTCCTCCTCCTCCTCCTCCCTCCTCCTTCGTTTTCTTCAAAAAAAAAAATGGAATTCGGGGGATTCGGGGGAGCTCGGATTCGAGCTCCCAATCGCAGTTGTATTATATATATAAATAACATAAAATCTTAGTCTGCGTTTGGTAGAGTTTTCTAAATATGATTTGAGAATAGAATTGTATTTTGAATTTGTGAGTTTTGAAATTATGATTTGAATGTGGAAAATTTGTTTAGTGAATGAGTTTTGAATTGAGTGAGAAATTTTTGATATGACATATGATATTTGATACAAAAACTTACAACTCATAATTAAACACACAACTCAAAATTCTATTCAAAACTCATAAAAAATTTTAAAAATTTTCATTTTTTTATTTAAAATATAAAAAATAAAAGGTGGCAAAAAAAAAAAGTACTATTCTAGTCAACCGCCGGATGTTCGGAAGGACGACCGGTTAGTCCAAATTTTTCCGCATTGGACACAGTTTTCAAAAGTGAGTGTGAAATTAATTTTTGAAAATCATAAACAAATATCACGTGTAAACCAAAGAGTGGAACTAAAGTTCCAAAACTCTACCAAATAGAGCCTTACTTTTTCTTCTTTTTTTTTATTCATAAATTGTGAAGACTACTATAGCAGCATCTCTTACATTATATAAATTATTTATTTTGATAGTATTAATGATTTTCTATAATATATATATATATATATATATAATCAAATTTTAATAGTTTAATAATGTAAAAAAAAATTGAAATTTATTTATAATTCAGGCAATTTGGGTATAATTGGGGTCGGGCTTGGGCAGGCAATCTCGCGTTACAATTTGGGTTTGGGTGGGCCTAGACAAGTTTTAGCATAACTTGGGTTGGGCTTGGACAACCTTTTAATCTGGCTGAACCCACCGGAGTTGCACCCCTAGTGGCATTCGACCTTTAACCAAAGTATGGACAACATGGCATGTGCAAGGCATAATATGACCTTAATGCTAGTTTGCAGCATACTTGGGGGTTTCAACATAATCAGACGACTTGACTTGGTTAGACAGCAAGGCATGGTGCACAACTTGGTTGGGTAGCAAGGCGGTTAGACTTGACTAAGGCCAACAGATAGTACTTCGGGCTCTGTTTGGCTAGTGTCTTAAGAAATTCAAAATTGTCTAAGCCAAGACAAAAGCTTCCTAAGATATATGGACAGTTGTGGACGGTTAAGCACAGAACCAGACATACTGGCAAAGAACAAGGAATGTTAAAATAAAAGAGCAGTTGGTGACAGTTATTTCTGTAGGCCTATTTTATATCTGTCTTAACTCCTTGACAATTGGGAGTGTCAACTGCCATGCCAGATAGCATGTGTCCCTTATGTTTTGTAGCCTATATGAATTTCAAATGTTCTGATTATAGCCTATATATAGGTATAGCCATGCAAACTCGAAATCATAAAGTGTTTGAGAGTTTAATATTTGGTTTTCCTTTGTAAATTGTTGATTGAATAATAAAGGTTAGATTTTTCCGTAATTGCTGTGTTGCTTAATTCGTATGCTTGATGAAATTTAACTTGTGTGTGTGAGTTGCATATATTAGCTGAGACTAAGTGTTGAGATTTAGTGTCATCGTAGAAAATTTTTATAAATTAAAAATTAGCCATGTGACACCTACCAACACATTAGATGTGGAAGCTAGATTTTTATTAGATTTTACTTGCAAAATGTACATGGGTCACTAAAGAGAGTAAAAGTTCTATAAAATAAATGATATCACTACACATAAAGTTATTTCTTACTAAATATTTTAACAATAATGTTTTAGAGCTTTAAATTAGGAGCACTAGAGCATCACTAATGATGTGGCACAGGGGGCCCCACCAAAGTGATGTGATGTTTTGGCTTGAGTTTGTTTGTTTGTTTTTTTTTTTTTTTAATTCATTAATGCTATTAGTGGTCCAAAAATTAGTGGGATGAATCACACCCATATTTTAACTACTACATATAAAGATTTTAATATTTTATTAAATAACCGTGAGATTTATATCTTTGTATCTAGTAATATAAAAATTAAGAAAGAAATTATTTATTTTGATTTTCAAGAACTGTGCTCCTAACTTGTTCTTTTTTCAGGTTTTTTTTTTTTGGTTTTGGTGTGTGTGTGTGTCCATAGTAAACTTCTTTTATATTTTAGTTAAAAAAAATTTTAAAAACTTATTAGATGCACCTAATTTATATTCATATAAAAATTATTTTTTTTTCTAAATTATAAAAAAAAATTAATTGAACACAAAAAAGTATGAACATATACTCTCTCTTTTATTTTTTATTTTTTTATTTTATTTATTTATCTTTAGTAAATTTATTCAGATTTCTTCATAAATGCTTATTTTTAGGAGCATCTAAAAAGAATTTTTTGATGAATATATAAAAAAAAAATAAACAGTCCATCTACGTAGCTCGAAAAATTAGAAGCTCAAGTGGTCCAAAATTCCAAAATGACGTCATTTTTTTTTTTTTCTTCTTCTTTTCTTCTTCCTTTTTATAACTCGCAGAAAAGATGAAAAAAAAGAAGAGGAGAGGAGGAGGAGAGGAGAGAGAGAGAGCAAAGAAAAACAAAGGGTGGTAAAATTTTATTTAAAAAAGAAAAAGAAAAAAAGAGAGATAAGAAAAATGGAAGGGTTGATGGGAAAAGGTGTGGGGACTAAAAGAGTTGTCATTGTGCCCTCTGGCTGCTCAAGCATTTGATGCATTTTGGCGCGACACTAGCAAGAGAAAGATGCTCCCGTGCAAATCTCTCTTAAAATTCCTCTTCATTGCTCCCAAACATCATTTATTTTTTAACCAATTAGATTAGTTCGTTACCATGGCTATTATAACGACATCTGAAGAGGGAATTAAATTAGCAGACAAACGCTTGGTGCTTTGCGAGGGTGAGAGAGCTAATTCTCTCATATGCGTTAATTTAATTATTGATAACTGATTTCACCGATAATAAAAAAAAAAAAAAATCATTTATTTCTGAGAAAATCATATAATGCTACATGGGCATACATATAACAACACTACTCACTGAATCAGCTCAGCAACCATCAATTCATTTATTCTTATTTCCCCCAAGCCCTAGATCCAGCTATGGCTATGGATTCTTTACTCAATCTCAATACATTTATCCAATGCATTTTTCGCCATTGGATCTCAAAACATAGTAATATTGAGAAATAATCTAGTATGGTTAGATTGCAATGAGATAAAAGAGATTTGGAATGAAAAGATCTTGTACCCTCAGGTATAGAAGAAAATAATTTTTAAATTTCTGGACATTACATACTCGATTTTTGACTTCCGATAAATATATCCCTAGAAGTAAAAATACATGGGTATCATTTGTTTTCTAATATATATATATATATTGGGAATAACTTGTGCCTGAAGGTACTGTCAATAATTTTTTTTGTATTACGTGCTACGAAACTCAATGGTAATAAATCAATTCAAAATGGTAATATCACTCCGATTTAAAACTTCACATATTAGAAATTGAAATTGTTTCTACACATTGAATTAGCGAAAGTATTTAAAAATTTCAAATAGCAAATTTCAAAATTAAAGTCAAAAAAATGAATTATATATTTGAATGTAGCAGAAGTAAAGAATCTAGAAATATTTGCTAAACTTAAAGTTCAAATAGCAAATTTTAGATTTTTATCCACGTCAAAATGATACATCTATACACTATAGCAAGTTAGAATGGGATAACCTTCAATAAAAGAATGTTATTGAATTAGTATCATAACTGGTAACCCTTTCGCTTTATCAGGTTTCAATGCCTTAAAATAAAGATAAGTTTTTGAAAATCAGTATATGAAAATTGATTTTAGAAACCCATTCAGAAACCCATTTTAATAATTGTGCTGGTTCATTTATCATTTTAATATTTTTGGAATCAAAACTATTTAGAAACACATTTAAATCTAACCTATTTTAAAAAATCATTACATGAAGATGGGTTTCTAAAATCTAAACCATTTCAAAAAAATCATTACATGAAATGCATGGCTTTTTCTCACCTGATACCCTACACCACCTTTGCCACACAGAAAAAGAAAAAGGGATTAGTTGGTTTGTATGCTTTCTAGGTGATTGATAACATTTTGTATACTCCACATCAATCACCAAGAATTTGCCCACAACATTTAAGATGACACTTCACCAGCATTAATGGTTGAAAGTGAAACCACCTTCTTCTTCACTTATGAGGTATCATCATGCATAATCATTCAATTAAAAGTATAAAGTAGGTTTAAACTACTTCAAGCATAAAGTAAGTTTATGCCATCACTCATTACTCTAGGATGACTAACTAATAACATAGATGGTCTACTGAATTAATTTAGTTCCAAAATCAAATATTTGAAGAAAAAAAGAAACAGCCAATTGGATTAAAATTGGCTTTTGTTATTTTAGACCTCTTTACTATTTTTCTTTTACAAATTCTTTCTAGACCTTATTGAGCCAATCTCAGCATTTTTTATAGAGTTTTACAAAATAATTGACAAAGCTGAAAGTATTATTATTATTATTATTATTATTATCATTTCTTACACAGCTTACGATCCTCACTCTGAAAGTAAAATAAAAAATGAGAGGAGAAAAAGAAGAAGAAAGAAAGAAAGAAAGAAAGAATAAAAGAATAAAAGAATAAAAGAAAGAAAAAAGAAAGAAAAGAAGAAAGAAATAATAGGCTTAGCTCTTGTACAAAATAATAGATGATTTTCACCCAACGAAACTAAAATATATTAAGTTAAGAGTCACAAGGGTAAAGGAAAGGGGAAAAAAAAAAATTGACTATTACCCATCCAATCAAAATTTTATTTTATTATAATCATATTTGTTTGCACTAACTATTTTAAAATGAATATATAATTGTGCCTACAGTGTTTAAATTTTAAAATGAAAATTTTAATTGATTATAAGTATTGGTAGAGTTATAGGGAGTGGAAAAAGTAATCGGCAAAGTTATTCTATTGAATCAACCTAATCTAAATTTCTTTTCCACCCCCAAAATCACCTATATCAAGAAGAAAAATTCCAATAAAAAGAAACTCAATAAATAAACTTCTAGTTGCCCAAACAAAAATATAAAATTGTGAAGAAAAAAAAAATGCCCAGTTGTTAAATGGGCCGTTGTGCCATTGTTCTTTATTTATTGAAACATTCACTAATAGACCCGCACAACACTTTCATTCATTGTATAACCTGGATTTTTCAAGTCCAAAACATGTTATTTTTGAAAAACAATAAAATCAAACATATAAACATTCTAAACAATGCTGAGTTTTAGAATTATAGTAAAAATTATCACAATGATTATCATCAAAATTGCATGAAATTTAAAAATTAAAATAGAAGACTCAAATTGTTACCATAAAAAAAAAAAATCAAGTACTCGCTCTTCCTGGTTCTTCCTGGTTCTGAACCTAACTAATAATCCAGAAGATAGCCAACATATAAATGAAGCCTAACTAATAAAAGTTTAAGATTCTTAATTTTCACAACATGTAAAATGAAACCAAGTTTTTATTTATTTATTTATTTATTATCAGCAAAACAAAAACTTTATTGATAAAAAAGGTATAATACATGCAAAATTACATCAACAAAGCATGGAAGTGCATAAAGCATCATAACTAACCTTAATAATCCCAACTAGGTTGGTACCGCAAAGGAAGCACAATCATATGATAGCACTTGACCCAAGATTGGTGAGAAATCAATCAAAAACACCCAACGAAGAACAGAACAACTATACAATCATAACAACAGAAAAGCTTCATCAGTCAGTAATAGTAGGAGATCAGTGAGGCCTATGCAGGCATCAACAGTGCATCACACAATCATCAAACCAATCAGCACAACATCAGCACAATCATCAAACCAATCAGTATAACATCAGCATTACAGCATGAAAGCATACATGAAAAACAAACCAGTAACTTTGCTACCATGGACTCCATTCAAATCAACAACCATTGCTAAACAACAAACAACCCTCTATTTAGTGACCTTGCTATCAAGCAACAAACACCAACTAGTCAAAAACAGAAAGCTAACCTAAGCAGAGCATCTGTTTTAGGTCTTAGAAGTGAGTCACTCCATTTATAGACTGATGAACCAGTACAAACTCTTATGGGAAAGCAGAGTACTAACAGTAAACAATACACCTAACCAAGCAGCTATTGTAGACCACCAGACTTTATCCAGATCAGTCAACCTCCATTTCTAATACAATACTTCACCTGTTGCAGGTTAAAAACCAAGTCATTTATAGAAAACTCCACCTGAATTGACAAGGCTTTGAGCCATATAGCTACTCTAACATTCACTATTTCACACAGATCTTCCAAATTTGGTTGAGAGCCATTAAAAACACAATCATTTCTATGCTTCTATGTAGACCAGAGAATAGCCAAAGGTAGAACCATCCAAATTTTCTTCTCCAGTTTCTTCATTCTACAGCCAAACCACCAGTGCAACAGTCCATTCACTGAAACTGGTAATACCCACTGCAAACCCCACTATCGTGCAATGTTAGACCAAAGCAACCAAACAAAATGATGGTGAAGTAGAATATGTTCCACAGTTTCAACCTTATTATGATAGAACACACAATCCAGATTTGCACTCCCTGCTAGTATTCCAATTCTATTGAGGAAACTAGAAGTTTTGATCTTAACAAGCCAAGCCAGCTAACCAAAGAATTGCACTTTGGGAGGAGAAAAATTGTTCCAGATTGAGGCAGCTATTAGTACTACAGGTCCCAACAGTGATTCACTTTAATTGTTGACTGAGGAAACAGTAAAAAGAGCAGACGGTTCTATACCCCACTTGAGCTCATCAGTTCTAGTATTACACAGTATTGGTGTAGTGCTTAGCAGATTGAAAAGTTTATTAGCTTCTTGCTCCTCCTAGACCGGCAAAAGTCTTTGAAAGACCATGTTCTAGCCACCATCCTCTGCCCTTCTTTCAAAGAACACACTAACCACACCATTTTTATCATTAGATAAGGAAAAGACCCTTGGGAATTCATCCATTAGGCATACATTACCCACTCACTTGTCCCTCATGAATTGAACTTTCCTTCCATCCCCCAGAACTATTTGAGAATTATCGATATAAAAGTCATGTAGCTTTGGATTAGACAAAACGACTTGAATTATATCAAACTAGATCTTGGATCCTCTACTTATTAGTTTTGGAATCCATCTTCTATCCATTGGCACATACTTTGCATTCCAAAGGGACTGATTCTCAACTCCAAATCTCCACCACTATTTTAGCAAGAGACATTGATTAAAACTTTGAATCCTCCTCAAACCTAACCCACCTAAATTCTTATTCTTAGCAACCACCTTCCACCGGACCACATGTACCTTTCTTCTGAGGTCGGAGCCAGCCCAAAGGAAAGCTGATTGCATTCTCTCAATTTCATTTGCCACTCCAACAGGGATTCTAAATAGTGAAAGATAATAGATAGGCTAATTAGACATTACAAATTTGAATAGAGTTAAGCGCCTAGCAAAAGATAGTAACCTTCTCTTCCATGTGGACAATTTCTGTTTGAGCTTATCGAGAACAAGTTTCCAAGTACTCCTCCTGTTGGGGTTAGCCCCCAAAGGAAGCCCCAAGTATTTGAAAGGCAACTTTTGATGGAGACAATTTAAACAAGAAGCAAACTCATACAACAATCCCTTATCTACCCCAACCCCGCAGATGATGCTCTTATGATAATTAATTTTTAGGCCTGATGAAATCTCAAAGCATCTTAAAATTCTTTTAATGTTCCTCACCTCCACCCTATTCACATTACAGAACAAAATCATATCATCCGCAAATTGCAAGTGTGAGACTCTTAATCTATTAGAACCCACCTCTACCCCTTAAATTAGGCCCAACTCTTTAGCTCTGCTTAGCAAAATATTAAGTCCTTCTGCTACAATGTTGAATAAGAATGGTGACAACGGATCTCCTTGTCTAAAGCCTCTTTGTGGACAAAACTCAGATGTTGGTGACCCATCCACCAAAACAGAGATCTTAGCAGAGGAGATATAAGATTTCATCCATCTTACCCATCTAACTCCAAAACCAAACTTTGATAGCATATCAAATAAAAACTCCCAATTAATAGAGTCATAGGCCTTTTCAAAGTCCAATTTAAGCACCAAGCCTTTTCTGCTAGATTTTTTCCACCCATCCACTATTTCATTGGCTATCAGAATGCCATCTAGTATATTCTTTTCCCCAAAAAAAACTGACTGAACCTCACCAATAATCTTAGGCATCGCTTGTTTCATTTTGTTAGCTAGCACCTCAACTTAAATTTTATACAAGGAGTCAATCAAACTGATGGGCCTATATTCATTCAAGCAATAAGGGCTTAAAACTTTTGGAATCAGACCTATAAAAGAATTATTTAACCCACCAACAAGCCTTGTATTCTAATGGAAATCTCTCATAAACTGTAACACATCAACCCTCATAATTTTCCAACATTTCTTGAAGAATGACATGTTAAAACCATCAGGCCCAGGGGGCCTTATTACCATCACAGCACTTGACAACAAACTTAATTTCCTCCTTTGTAAATTCTACCTCCAATTATGCCACAACTTGAGCTCCACCTATGTTCTTGAAAGGGCCAAACAGTTTGGGTCTAGCTTTCTAATCTTTAGAAAATAGCCTCATAAAATGAGCCTTTTACTGCATCCCTAATTTCCAAAGGCTCCTCAATCATTAACCCATTCACTGCAATTGAACATAGAGAATTCCTATTATTTCTGCTACATTCCATAATGTGAAAGAACCTTTTATTTTTATCCCTTTTAGATACTATAGACACCCCATTTTTGACCGACCTTAAGACTCAGATGTTATCGATTGAGCGCTCGGTGATAGTGCATGTTGTGTTTGTTTCGAGTTTCCAGAGTTTTGGCAGAGAGCCTTGCCCCCGGGCCTCTGAACTCTTTGTGCTTCGGCTCGGTTTGTGGACCGAACCTTGTTTCTCTTCCCTGAAGGGAGGGAGTGGTCTGGTAGACCATCATTTTGTGGTCGTAGACCACTTTACTCGTTTGGAGACCAGTTTCTGATTTTCAGAGTCTTCAGTCGCGCGCCTTAACTTGGGACCGTTTAACATTCTCCGTTTGGCGTGGTTTTTGAACCACACCTTGTTGCCTCTGCCTAGAGGGACACTGTGGTCCGGGAGGCCACTTTTATGGTCGTAAACCACTTTTGATGCCAGTAGACTAGTTTTCGAGGCTTTTGGCTGCGCGCATTGCCTCCCGAACTTTCGTCTTGCATCCGTTTTGGTTTGTTTTTGGTACAAACCTTGTTTTCCTTGTTTGGAAGATGGTATAAGAGTGGCAGACCAATTCTTCCCCTTGGAGACCACTTTTCTTCCCGCCAGCCAATTTTCTGGTCGGCCAACTGGTTTTCTTGGTCTTTGGGCCACCTTTTCTGGTTGGCCACCACACCACTGCATTGTTTTCATGCTCTAGACCTTCTCCCACCATGGTCGACCACTTGTTGTCTTGAGAGACCACTTGTGGTGGTTGGCAGACCACTTCAAGTAGCTGGCCGACCACTTCAAGTGGTCGGCTGCTTTTTGTTACCTTTTTGGAGATATTTTCATCCAGCTAGCACAGCTGGAAGGCACTAAAGCCATCCTCCATACACGTGTATGGAGGGATGGCCTTGAACCTTAAGCTTGTCCAACAAGCTTGAGCTTTGGTTCTCTATAAGAGAGAACCTCCTCCTCCCTCCTCTATGTTCACTTCTTGAGGCTTGAGAGTTATACATACATACTTGTATCTATCTTGCTCTTGTTCTTCATTTTGTGCCTTAAAAGTGTTATTTTACCACACTTTAACACACAAACACACACTCAAACACCATACTTTTGTTGCTGAGGCTTCTTGAGGTTGTTTTTGGTGCTTTTGGACTGGTTTTGATCCAAGAAAGCTACTGGAGTTACAGCCTTGAAGAGGTTATACAAGGGTGAGTCAACTAACCCTTTAACTCTTTGTTTTGCTTAAGCTTTTAGACATGTTTGCATGCTGATTTAAGCTTAACTCTTAACTACAAAAAGTTTTGTTTTTTTATGCTTAAAATGTTTGTTTAAGGTCACTTTTTTTTTTGGGGTGGTCTACCCCCTCTTAGGCCTTGTTTTGAGCCATCCCTTTTGGCTCTTGTTGTAGCCTTGGCATGACCTTTCTACCACTGAAATCCAGAGGATTTTCAGTGGTGGAAAGGTGGTTTTGGGGTCCCAAGTAGGAGAGGGTCATCCCCTCTCCTTATATTTTGAATACTAGCTTCATTAGCCACTTGTTTGAGCATGTTTGTTAAGCTTATGTTGGCCATATCTTAGCATATATTTGGGCTTATTTCAGCATGGCATACCACTATTTTTACTTGGTTTTGTCATCGCATGCATGCCTAATACACTTGTAGTGTAAATTTCATAAACTAGTCTTGTATGCTTCATGAAGTATCATGTCTTTCTAGCTTATGTTGACTCCATTTCAATAGGTTTTTGGTGTTATTTTAGCATGCCATGACTCTGTTTTGGGTGGGTTTGATAGCCCCTTGGATGTTCCATGCACTTGTAGTGCAATTCCATGAAATAGCCTAATGTGTATCATGCTTTAACATGTCATTCTAGCATGATTTTGGCTTAACTTCAAGAAGCTTTTGTCCATGTTTTAGCATGCTTTAGCTCTGATTTGTGTTTTTTTGGTCATGCATGCCATGCTTTGTATAGCTATAATGTATTCTAGCTTGTTAGCTTTGTGTGTCAAGTCCGCTAGCATCCATTGATTGACCTATTTCCATGATTTGGCATCATTTGAAATGTGATTTCAGTCCATGTAGTGTGGCCACACACTTGCATCTGTCACTTATTCAATGCGTTGGAGGGTTGGTCCTTTATGCCTTTAAAATGAATCATTGTGTATACCTTCATGCCTAAGCTTGCGAGCTATCATTTCAATGTGTTTTTGGGGTTATTTTGCCATGATATAACTCTGATTTTTGTTGGTTAAGTCATCTCATACTTGATCTTAGTAGGTGTAGTGCAATCCACTTTATTTGCCTTACATGCATCATGCCTTATACCCTTCATGCTAACTTATTTTGGCTTCCTTCCATGCATGTTTTAGACTCATTTTGACATGTTCTAGGACTGCTTTGGGTTGCCTTTGCCATATGCTTCATGTTTTACATAGCTGTAGTGCAAGTGCCTATGCTAGCTTCAAGCTTCGGGCACCATAGCATGCTTCATTTGTGTTGTGTACATGATTTAGCATCACTTAACATGACATTTCAGAGCATGTAGGACTGCCATGTTCCTACTTCATTCACTCTTTAAGTGCCTTTGAGTGTTATGCATTGTTGCCTTGTTTATGGCCTAGCATGTATGCCATCTTGCCTAGGCCCTTGAGCCCTCATCTCAGCATGTTTTGGTCTTTGTTTAGACCTATTCGAGCTCTGTCCATGATTGGTTCAATCATTTATGCCATGTATTGCATGCCCTTTGTGTAGTCCCTTTAATGGCTTTGTGCTTTAGGCCCTCTCGCATACTTTACTTGTGTTGTTTGAATGATATGGCATCATTTCACACTTGATTTCAAAGCCTTTAGTGTTGTTACACTTTCATGTTTATCACTCTTTGAGCACTCTTGAGAGTTGTGCTCTTAGGCCTAGTTGATGGGCCATTACATTGAGCATATTTGCCTTGCCTTTTGTGTCTTAGCTTCATCATTATGGCCACTGATTTGGGCATGGCTGAGGTCTGTCCATCTTGGTTTAAGTCCATTGAGCATGTTTGATTGCATGTTGTTTGCATGCTTACATTACATCGCATTGTGTATGCTTAGGTTACATCGCATTGTGTATGCCATGTTGGCTATTGCATTGAGTATTCCATGTTCTTAGCATTTAGCATTGTGTATGCCATGTTCATCGCATTGTGTATGCCATATATTTTGCATTGTGTATGCTTAGGTTACATCGCATTGTGCATGCCATGTTGTTATTTGCATTGTGTATGCTATTTTATTGCTTTGCATTGAGTGTGCATGCCATTGGCATTGAGTATGCTATGTTACATTACATTACATGTTTGCATGCTTGTCCCTTGCATATTGTTCGCATGCTCGTTTCATTGTATTGCATGTTTGCATGCTTGAGTCACATTGTGTATGCGATGTTTATGTTGCATTTTGTTTGGAATAGGTGTTAGTCCAAACACGGGAAACGAGGGGCGTTTCATACTTGAAGTGATGAAACGTGCCTTAATTCCCGGTCGCCGATGCTCTTAATCATATATGATAGAGTTTTAGGCTTTATGTGTTTGTGTGTGTATTCATTTAATATTGATTGTGCAACTTCGTCTCTCAGCCATCATGCATTGAAATGCGCGATTGGTGGCCCGAGGGTCGAAAACCATACTCCCTTGAGCTTATGAAATACTAGGGAGGGTGGTTGTGCACACATACCTTGCAAATACATTGCCATGCCTTTTCTTGCTCTCATTTGCAGCAAAGTGGAGAAGTGCAGCAAAACTGGCTGGCCCACCAGAAAAACTAGCTGGCCGACCACTTTTTCTGGTTTGCAGCAATAGAAAGTGGTCGGCCAGTGGCTAGAAACACCAACAACTGGTCGGCCACTCTCCCACAGGTCCTCAAGGTGTGTTAGAAGCTTTTTGGAGCTTGGTGCAAGGTTCTGAGGTCAATTGAAAATAGAGGCAAATCGGGGCATCGCGGTGGATTTCCGAACGAAGCAACCGGGCATGCATACTCTTCTCCCTCTGAGGCTCCTGATTTATTGCTTTACTTAGCTAATTTGCTTAACTAGTTTATGCTTTGGATTCTGTACTTAAGTAGTTAATGCGTTTAGCTACTTAATTGTTTTGTAATAGTTAGTTAACTAGGATTAGTTAATTAGCTTTATTCTGTAATAATTAGTTTAATTAGCTTAGATTAGCTAGTTAGCTTCTTATTCGGACCCTCCGTCAAGAGGGCCAATTATTGTAATAAGCGTGCGTGTGTGTGATGCATGTCTTCCAACCCCCATTTCTTTCTCCCTTTTACTTAACCGCTTATGATGGTTAGTTTTAGGGCATATTTTGTTTAGCATACCTTATGCTTGCATACGTGCATCCATTCATCTATATTGCATACACTGGGCTCGGCGCATCATACTAATTGCATTGTATTTCAATACATTTACTTGAATACGTGTTTAACAGCATGTTATCAAGTTGCATTTCACATGCCATCTTAGAATAGCCGAGGCTATCTGAGTTACATTCTCGCATGTGTTGCATTAGCCATCTTAACATAAACTAGGATCATGCATTGATTTCTAACTAGTTCTTTGTTTTGGCTCAGAGTACACTGTGAGTGTTTACGCTTTAGCATACTGCATGTGTGTTAGTATTGCCATGTAAGCATGCTTGTCATAAGGCTGACTGCTTAACTGATGTAACTGCCTAAATGCCTATGGGTGAAGGTTGGATTGCTTAAATTGGAACAATTCATCAAAATCCTCATTTTAGCCTACTTGCAAGTAGCAAACTTCAAATCATTTTCATAAACGAACATGCAATGTTTTGTTCCAACTCAGGCGATCTAGTTTATACTTGTATGCTATGCGTATCACATAGTAATTCTAGGTTAATAACCGGAATAAGAACACATATGTTTTCAAAAATAAAATATCATGCTTAGTAAAGGCCGATCTTTGATCGGGCGAGCGGGGGTGCTCATTGCATGACCTTCTCCTCTCGTACCCAAGTTCCCGAGCCCAAGCAACTTTGGTGATGACAAACACGTGACCTTAGGCACGAGTCAGGGTTTCCTAAATTCTCCAAAAATAAAATATTTAGGTATCGACTCTGTATCTGGCAAAGCAGTCCATGTTTGGCACTTCTTTATAAAAATCAGTTTTTCCAAAACAATTTGCTGGATTTGGACTTTTTGGTGATTTATCAGTCTTGCATTGCACTTTGCGAGATTAGATTTAGACCCGTGACATTAAGTCCGAACTGTAGTAGCTAGAGAACAAAACGGATTTCGCGCCTTTGCACCGCGGAGCCCGGGGAATGCTCGGGGCACGTCTATAGATGTCCAATTCACTCGAGATTTTTGTAGCCAAATCCAATAGATAAGCAACAAATTATTGACAAATCCATCAATGGACGGCAGACCAATTACCTAATCAACCACTATAGCAAACAAAGCCACAATAACTTTTTATGAACTAATCAAACACTCCTTCAAGCCAAGGCATATGTACCTAAAACAAAAGGAAGAATAGAAAGATAGCCAACATGTAAATGAAGCCTAAATAATAAAAATTTAAGATTCTTTATTTTCACAACATGTAAAATGAAGCCAAGTTGAACAATAGATAAGCAACAAATTATTGACAAATTCATCAATGGAAGGTAGACCAATTAACTAATCAACTATTGTAGCAAACAAAGCCACAACAACTTTTTATGAGCTAATCAAACACTCCTTCAAGCAAAGGCATATCTACCTGAAACAAAAGGAAGAATAGAAAATATAAGTAAGCAATCTCCATTATCCATTATCCAAAATCAACCCCCAAAAAATTGTCCATTATTTGTTATTAAAAATAAGATCCAACTCCCATTGTTTGATTCACCAATTTGAATATACATGTTTTATAGAGGGGCCAATTTGAGAGAGAATAGACAATGCATGCTCTTTAGTAACCAAATAAGTGTGACATTTCAATCTACAAATGTGAGTGCCAAAAAGCATGAAAAATCATTTCTATGAACATATGAAGAAGAAAACGAAGATGAAGGTAGAAAAAGCGTAATCACTGTTTCAACCTTCCATGCTGAGCGACAATTTTTGAACATAAAAGATCCATTCAAAGAAAAAGACCTATTGTTGGAAAATTGGTTTTTTATAGGCTTATTTTGGGCCAACTTTGAGCCCAAAATAGAGAGGGCTCCACACGTCTTTTGAGGTGGGTCCAAAGGGGTAATGTGTTTCTTGCCGTATGGCAAGTCACATGGTGAAGACGGTTCGTCAAAACTATTTATGAGTGAATGGGAACTTGACATCATTTTTGGGTTCGTGGAATAGAAAATTGAAGAAAGTAAAATGTGAGTTTCCTCGAAATGGTTATCCCACATTAGAAACTTAAGAGAACTTATGTGTGTATATAAGTTCGAGGTGGCAACACTTGGGTTGGGCTCCAAGGGGCACCCTAAGTTTGTAGAAGAAAGGAGTTATGAACAAAGTGAACCTTAGCCCAAACCACCACACATGCGCGCCACCACCACCATCCGTCCGGTCGTGCTGGGTGCGGGTATGGGTCGGGTCGGTTCTAACATTAATTTTTTGGGAAAAATTTATTTGAATTTTTTCAAAATTCTTGGAGGAAATTATTTGAATTTCAAAATGAAATTTAATTCAAATTTGAAATCATTTTTTTTTTTGGTCCAATAATTGTGCCTCTTTTCAGATCCAAATTCCACAAACAGATTAATCAGTCCAAAAGTTTTCAATCTGTTGAATTTTGGATAGATTCATAACTGCCCAGAAAGATTCAAAATCTGGACAGTTTTGTAACTGCAGTAGCTGCAGATCTGTCCAGTTTTCAAACAGAATCTGTTCAAGGGTTTTGCACCTGTTCAAGTTCAAAAACATACCTGTTCGGACAACCTTTGCATGTCTATAAATACCAGTCATTTCAGCAGTCTTTGGCATCCAAAAAATAGATTGGAAAAAAAAAATTCATTTTCTTGCTCTGTTGCATATATTTTTCATATAATTTTAGGAAAAAATTTAGAGAGTATAGAACCCAAGTTTTAGTTTGCCATACAAATTGTTTAGAGTGCTACTACAATTTGTGAAGATCATTGTATCCTGGGAGATAGACGGGGCGAATCTGTCTTAAGGACAGAGTGTCACATACTCGACTTGATCTTTTTGTACTTTTACATTTCAGTAAAATAAATTATGTAAGTAATTTATTTTTATGTGTTTGATTTATTTCAAGTTATTTATTTTACACAAAAGATTGTTCCAACAATCTTAAGATAGATTCGAATTATTATGTTTACAGAATTTTTCGTTTGTTTCCTTTCTTCTTTTTTTCTTCTCACAAAGATTATTTTCTGTGGTTTTACAAAATAATATTCTGACTAGAAAAAAAAATAGTAGTAATATACTATTTGACAGATAGTAATAATATGCTGTCTATTTTCTTTGACAACTAGTAGTAATATACTGGTGTCATTAACAATTCAGAATATTTATTTGTGAAGTTTGTCAGAAATTAATTTTGATTTTCAGAAATAATTTATGAGTATTTATTAATTAAAATTTTGTTTTCAGTATTTTAATTTTTGAAGCGTTACAGAAATATTTTTCCGTGTGAAATTAATTTGTTTAAATAAAATTTTGTTTTATTTTCAAATTAATTAAAAATAAAAGTTATAATTCTTGTTTCTTTTATTTTTACAAAATTTAATTCAGTGGTTTTGGTTAAAATTTTATGTGTAGTATAAAATTTTAATTATAATTTTGTTTTATAATTTAGAATTCATGGCTACTGAAACTGATCAAACTAATGCTCAAATAAGTATTAGTATGGTGGCTGTAATTACGCCTACCCCACCTCCTATTGTGACTGTGCCAGTCAATCGCGGTGAGAAGCCAGAGAAGTTCTCAGGATCTGATTTTAAAAGATGACAACAGAAAATGCTGTTTTATCTTACTACTGTCAACCTGGCACGTTTCTTCGTGAGGATGCTCCTATTCTGAAAGAGGATGAAACCGACCGGCAAGTGGTTGTTGCAGTCAATACCTGAAAACATGCTGATTTCCTTTACCGGAACTACATCTTGAACGGACTTGACAACACATTATATAACGTCTACAGCCCTATCAAGACAACAAATGAACTTTGGGAGTCTTTGGAGAAAAAATACAAAACAGAAGATGCTGGCTCAAAGAAATTTGTGGTTGACAAATTCCTAGATTTTGTGATGGTTGATTCTAAGAATGTGATCAGCCAAGTTCAAGATCTCCAACTCATTCTACATGACATTCACGTAGAAAGCATGTCTCTCAGTGAATTCTTCAAAGTTGCAGCCTTAATTGAGAAATTACCACAAAGCTGGAAGGAATTCAAGAACTACCTCAAACACAAGCGTAAAGAAATGACTTTAGAAGAATTGATTATGCGTTTGAGGATTGAGGAGGACAACCGCAAATCAAAAAAAGCGAGCTGGTAAGCCTCTAATGGAGTCAAAGGCAAATATGGTGGAACATGCTCCAAAAGCAAAGAAACGAAAGTTTTCTGGAGAAAGTTCCTCACAAGGCTCTAAAGGAGGGGAAACTAAGAAATACAAGTTTAATAGCAAATGTTATATCTGTGACAAAGAGGGACATCGGGCCAAAGATTGTCGTAGCAAGAGCAAAGGCAAAGGAAGAACAAGTAAAAAGCATGCTCAAGCCCATATGACCGAAGTGGACAATATTTCCAATGGTGTAGATGACATAAATCTTTCTACAGTTGTTTCCGAGGTAAACCTTGTTAGAAATCCTAAAGAATGGTGGGTGGACACTGGTGCTACTCACCACATTTGTGTTGACAAAAAGATGTTCACATCTTATTCCGTAGTGGACATCGGTGAACAACTCTTTATGGGTAACTCCTCAACTTCTAAAGTTGAAGGACAAAGAAAGATTATTCTAAAGATGACATCTGAAAAGGAACTTACTCTCAACAATGTGCTGCATGTACCGGACATTCACAAGAACCTTGTTTCCGGATCTCTGTTGAGTAAAAATAGGTTTAGGCAAGTTTTTGAAAATGATAAGTTTGTACTTGCCAAAAACGGGATGTATGTAGGAAAATGTTACATGTCTAATGGCCTTTTCAAAATAAATGTAATGACTATTGTACCCTCTATTATTAATAAAGATACATCTTCTTCTTACTTGCTTGAGTCTTCAAATTTATGACATGGTAGACTTAGACATGTTAATTATGGATCTTTGCGTAGATTAATTAATATAGAATGTTTACCTAAATTTGACATTGATTTAAATCATAAATGTGAAATTTGTGTTGAGGCAAAATTAACTAAAACTCCTTTCCATTCAATTGAAAGAAGTACGGAACCATTTGAATTAATTCATAGTGACATTTGTGATTTTAAATTAATTCAAACTAGAGGTGGGAAAAAAATATTTTATCACTTTCATAGATGACTATACTAGATATAGTTATATTTATTTAATTTGAACAAAGGATGAAACTTTGGAAACTTTCATTCAATATAAGAATGAAGTTGAAAATCAACTTGATAAGAAAATTAAGAAATCTAGGAGTGATAGAGGTGGTGAATTTGAATCACTTTTTGGTGAATTTTGTAAAGAACATGGAACAATTCATCAAACCACCGCTCCTTGCTCACCTCAGCAAAATGGAATTGCTGAAAGGAAAAATAGGACTTTAAAAAAAATGATAAATGTCATGTTAATAAGTTCTGGATTACCTCAGAACTTGTGGAGGGAAGCAATATTTTCTGCTAATTATATTTTAAATAAAGTACTCCGAAAGAAAGTGAATCAAACACCTTATGAAATGTGGCATAGGAGAGTACCATCCTACAAATATTTAAAAGTGTGGGGGGTTTGGCTAAAGTGGCTATTCCTAATCCTAAAAATACTAAGATAGGTTCTAAAACTATTGGTTGCATTTTCATTGGTTATGCCATGAATAGTAGTGCATATCGATTTTTGATTTATAAGTCAGAACATTCCGAAATGCATGTAAATATTATTATTGAATCTCGGAATGTGTCATTTTTTGAACATGTATTTCCAAATAAGACTGGACATGAGACTAATAATAATAAAAGATCTTATGATGCTATTACTAGTCATGATCAATAACAAGAGCAAGAGATAGATTAAAATGAAGAAGAGGAACCTAAGTGTAGTAAACGTACTAGAACCTAAAAATCTTTTGGTCCAGATTTCCTAACATTTTTGTTAGAAAATGAGCCTTTAACTTTTAAAGAGGCTATGTCCAATGCTAAAGCTTCTTTATGGAAAGAGGCTGTAAACAATGAAATTAAATCCATCCTGCAAAATCACACTTGGGAATTGGTAGATTTACCACCAGGGTGTAAACCTCTTAGATATAAGTGGATTTTCAAAAGAAAAATGAAAGTGGATGGATCAATTGACAAATACAAGGCAAGACTTGTGGTCAAAGGTTTTAGAAAAAAAGAAGGTCTTCATTACTTTGACACATACTCACCAGTTACTAAAATAACATCCATTAGAATGCTAATTGCTATTGCATCGTTATACAATTTAGAAATTCATCAAATGGTTATAAAAACCACTTTCTTAAATGATGAGTTAAATGAAGAAATTTACATGGAACAATCAGAAGGATTTTCTGTTCCAAGAAAAGAAAAGAAAGTGTGTAAATTAGTTAAATCATTATATGGTTTAAAACAAGCGCTAAAACAATGGCATGAAAAATTTGACAAAGTAATGATGTCAAATGGATTCAAAATTAATGAATGTGACAAATGTGTTTATATTAAAAACACAAACAACGGTTATGTTATAGTATGTTTTTTTGTGGATGATATGCTCATCATAGGTAGTAATAATGATATGATTAAAACTACCAAGAAAATGTTGAATAAATATTTTGACATGAAGGACATGGGGATTGCTGATGTAATACTTAGTATGAAAATTACCAAAACATCAGAAGGTTATGCTTTGTCACAATCTCATTACATTAAGACAATACTTGACAAATTCAGCAAAGATGATGATCATCTTGCTAGAACACCTGTGGATGTTGATTTGCTTCTTTCGAAGAATGTACGGGAAAGTATTTCTTAATTAGAGTATGCCCAAATTATTGGAAGCTTAATGTACTTGATGAACTGCACTCGCCCGGATATAGCTTATACATTAAGTAAATTAAGTAGATATACGAGTAATCCAAGAGTAGAACACTGGAAAAGCAATTATAAGGGTTCTAAGATATCTCCGATTTACTCGTAACATTGGGCTAAATTATACTAGATATCCAGCAGTACTTAAAGGGAACTGTGATGCAAACTGGATATCGGATACTAGAAACTCGAAATCCACCAGTGGGTATGTTTTTACTCTTGGTGGTGCGACTGTATCGTGGAAATCTTCCAAGCAAACTTGCATTGCTAGGTCTACTATGGAATCAGAATTTATAGCTTTAGATAAAGTTGGAGAAGAAGCAGAGTGGCTTCGCCACTTCCTTGAAGATATTTCAATGTGGCCAAAACTGGTGCCTGCTATATGCATACATTGTGATAGTCAATTAGCAATTGGTAGAGCATAGAGTCATATGTATAACGGTAAGTCACGACACATTCATCGACGACATAACACCGTAAGACAACTACTCTCTAATGGAATTATTTCCATTGAATATGTGAAATCTAAAGACAACATAGCGGATCTACTAACCAAAGGGTTAGCAAGAGAGTTAGTTGAGAATTTATCGAGGGGAATGGGACTTAAGCCTATTAAATAAGAGTTACCACAACGGCAATCCAACCTAGTTAACTGGAGATCCCAAGATCTAGGTTCAAAGGGACTGATGAGTTGTGTATGACTCATAAGGATCACTAGGGAGTTAAACTCCTACCCATTTCTATGATGAAATAGTGATGTCTGTAGCGTTTTAGGTTAAGTAATATTTTTAATGATTCTTCTATCTAGGTATACCTAGTGAAGTATGGCATGATACTCTTTATAAGAATCACCCATATGAGTGTGAACTGGGCCGGTTCTATGAGATTTGTGAAGGGCTACAAGTCTTTAGAGCACTCATAAAAGACCAGGTTGGTCGGGGCCAAAATGAACACAATAGTGAGAACTAAACTGTGTCTGGTAATATACTATATCAGTTATATTGTCTTGGTTTACACAAATGGTTCAACACTTCAAGACATCATGTTCATTGATTAGCTAGTAAATCTGATAATGTCTCACAAGGGAAGGTTCAAAGTTAAAAGCTACCTATCATTTGCAGAATATTCTCAATTTATGTACTCTCTGTCATTAGATCATGTTGTTACATTTTTTCTCCGTCAAATTCCATTCATGTGGAGGATTGCTGGAAAATTGGTTTTTTGTAGGCTTATTTTGGGCCAACTTTGAGCCCAAAATAGATAGGGTCCCACATGTCTTTTAAGGTGGGTCCAAAAAGGTGACGTGTTCCTTGCCGCATGGCAAGTCACACGGTGAAGACGGTTCGCCAAAACCATTTATGAGTGAATGGGAACTTGACGTTGTTTTCGGGTTCGTGGAATAGTAAATTGAAGAAAGTAAAATGTGGGTTTTCTTGAAATGGTTATCCCACATTGGAAACTTAAGATAACTTATGTATGTATATAAGTTCTAGGTGACAACACTTGGGTTGGGCCCCAAAGAGCACCCCAAGTTTGAAGAAGGGAGGAGTTATGGACAAAGTGAAAGCCCAAACCACCACACACGCGCACGCGCTGCCGCCATCCGTCCGGCTGAACCGTGCCTGGCTCGGGTGTGGGTTGTGGGTCAGGTCAGTTCTAACATTAATTTTTTGGACAAAATTTATTTGAATTTTTTGAAAATTTTTGGAGGAAATTATTTGAATTTCAAAATGAAATTTAATTCAAATTTGAAATCATTTTTTTTTTGTCCAATAATTGTGCCTCTTTTCGAATCCGAATTCCACAAATAGATTAATCAATCCGAACAGTTTTTCAATCTATTGAATTTTGGATAGATTCATAATTGCACAGACAAATTCAAAATCTGGACAATTTTATAACTACAGCAGTTGCAGATCTGTCCAGTTTTCAAACTGAATCTGTTCAAGGGTTTTGCACATGTTCAAGTTCAAAAACATACTTGTTCGGACAGCCTTTGTATGCCTATAAATACAGTCATTTCAACAGTCTTTGGCATCCGAAAAATAGACTGGAAAAAAAAAATTCATTTTCTTGCTATTCAATTTTTGCCCTGTTGCATATATTCTTCATATAATTTTAGAAAAAAATTTAGAGAGTATAGAACCCAGGTTCTAGTTCGTCGTACAAATTGTTTGGAGTGCTACTACAATTTGTGAAGATCATCGTATCTTGGGAGATAGACGCTTTTTATCCATAAACACCGTAACGGGGCGAATCTGTCTTAAGGACAGAGTGTCACACACTTGACTTAATCTTTTTGTAATTTTACATTTCAGTAAAATAAATTCTGTAAGTAATTTATTTTTATGTGTTTGATTTATTTCAAGTTATTTATTTTATACAGAAGATTGTTCCAACACCTATCTCATCTTGGAGCAAGAAAACAAATATAAGTCACCCATTCATAGAAACTCATTTCATTGAAAAAGACTTATGTCATCTCATAGTATCCAATTTCATATTCATATAAATGAAATCAAAACCATAAAGAAACACAAACAATTATGCTTAACTTCTCTGCACTCCTCTTTCAGTTATCTATAAAGAAATTGAAGGGAACAAAATTCAATCAACACTACATAAACAAACCTGCTATAAGAAATAAGTATAGTAACTTAGAAATAACAATATTAAATTTTAAAAAAAATTTGTAAACTAAAAGCAGATTGAACAATTTAATTCCCAATGGAAGCCAAACATCCTATTAAAGAATTAGGATACCTTTAATGGGTTAACATGATGCAGCTGCAAAAAGAATAAATAAATAAATAAAACAATCAAATAGCTCAAACTATTCAAATTCGCCCATAAGCAAAATATGAAACCAATCTTTTGAATCCCATTTAATTTGCTCATGGAAAACATCCAACCAATTTATATAAATGAAATCAAAACCATAAAGAAACACAAACAATTATGTCCAACTTCTCTGTACTCCTCTTTTAGTTATCTATAAAGAAATTGAAGGGGGGGGGAAATTCAATTAACACTACATAAACAAATCTACTTAACTTTGAAACATAGCTATTAGATTGCAGCAAAGCCATTTTAATCCTCGTTCATGCCTATAGTCTTAAGGCTAATGAATTACCCATAAAAATAAAAAGGCATTTTAGAAGTTCTTTTAGTTTTATCATAATTTTATACATGCATTGTTTCCCCTCCAAAATTCCAAGTCCCTTTCACACAATTCCATCCAACCTTCCACCATTGATCAAAATATATTAAGGTTTCTAGAACAGGCATTGTTGTTAGGAAAAAATCGTGGAATATTTCAACAACAACAAAGGTCAATGCAACAAAAAGGCTATCTACTAAATTTAGATGTACAAAGACCCTTACCAGTAGAAGCATTTTTTTGAAAGAAACTGTTCTACCACTTCTTCATTCTGGGCAACTGTTAAACTATTCCACCAGAAGGTAAAAGCAAGTCAAAACAAACATTAGTTGTTTTAACCAGGGGAAAGAGGCAGAAGAAAAGAATATAAAAGAAAAAGAAAAAAAAGAAAAGAACAGCCAACCTTTTGAATCCATTTAATTTGCTCATAGGAAGCAGCCAACCCATAGCAAAATAGTTTTAATAGTTAGCAATCAAACAGAGAGAGAAGGGGAGAGGCAAAACAAACAGACACAACCTAAGAAATTCTAAACAAACCCCAAGAATTCCACGACTAAACCTATTTTTCATAAACTATAGACTACCTCAAGATGCATTATGGTCGAAAATGAATTAAAATCAATCAAATTTTTTTGTTTTTTTTTTTTCCCAAAAAGTAAGAAGTGAATTCACAGGTAGAAAAAAAATTCCTGAATGAAGACATGAAACTCAAATGAAACTCCAATTTATAGTAACCCAAATAAACTCCAAATTCAAAAAATTTATTAACCGATAGAAAAAGTTGTTTATAGAAACAGAGCGTTGGTTTCCTAAGGAAACACCAGCTTTATCAGGACTTCAACTAAACCCTCAATTTTGCCAACGGCCCCACCCAAAAACGTCATAGTAAAACAATCCAATTCCAACCCCAAAATAGAACATTTCACATCACTAACACTAGAAACATTCCCAAAAAAAAAAACATGAATTTGAACAAAGAAAACTAGACACATACAAATAAAATATACCTGGAAGAAATAAATAAAATATGCTTGAAAGAAGTCAGCAAACTTCATACTCAATTACCTAATTACTCTTCATACTCTTCATTCTTTTTCTTTTTTTCTTTTTTTTTTTGTAGAAAATGTGAACATAGCTATTCCAGAAAGTAGAGCCAAAAACAAATAGAGATAGAGAGAAAGGGAGAGAAAGAGAAATCAAATTACTTGGTGGTCATGTTGATTGAACGGTAGTGGTGACTTCCAGCCGTACAGTGACGATGTGGTTGTGGCTGGAATACATAGGTAGGCTTTAGAAAAGGAGAAAGGGAAATAGAAATAGAGAGTAAGGGAGAGAAAGAGAAATCAAATTACCTGGCTAACAGGGGTTAGTAGTAGCGAAATGGTCGAGTTCGAGAGCAGCATCAAAACGGTCTACACAAAAATTAACCTAACAATATTAAAGCTAATGACCTATAATAATAGTATGGAGAATGGAAACAATATGGATTCAAGAATATTAAAACAAAGAGCTGAAGAACTGACCCACAAAATAGTCAAGAGAGAGAGGAAAGAGAGGATTATATAGGTTTTTTTGCGATCAGAGGAGTATCAGATCGTAGGTGATTTACGTGAAGGATGAAGAAAGGGAAATGTAAGAACAGTGGCTTAAAATCGCCGTCGTTTGCTAATGTCGTGTCTTAAAGGAGTATCGAGTGATCATTAAGACTCTATCTACTAATGCTAGCATCGTCGTTTACTCCGCCGGTGCTTTCATTACTGCTTCTATTTCTTCTGCTTTCGCCGATGATCGCAAATATCAGGTTTTTTTTGATTTTGAAGAGAGAATGTGAGAGAGAAGATGTACATGTAGAGAAGGAGTTAAAGAGATGTGTTTGGGCAGACGTGTGAGAGAAAGAGTAAAGAGTATTTGGGTAGGAAACAAATTGATCTCAACCGTTAGATATTGATTAGGAATCATCTTAGCCATTCAAATGAAATGTATATTTGATACATTTTAACATAGTTTCAAAAACTGTTTTGTCTTATTTTATATATATATATATATATCAGTTTATATTTGATTCACAATTAATACGATCAATTCTAAAGGAAAATCCATATTCCCAACCGTATAAGTCATTCAGGATACAGGGTGGTTCTTTTGGGGACATAAGGACCAGTTTATTAAATTTGTTGGTCAAAAGTCCATGTACAAAGATTTCACAGAGTTAGTTCCATAAATAACACCTATCTGTCCAAATTTTTATTTATCTGTGTAAATTATATTTTTAACCTATTTTTACAAATTGAATCTATATGCCTAGTATTTTTTACTATCTGTGTTACTATTTTAATCTATCTGTGCAAATTATATTTTTAACCTATGGAAATTATATTTTGACTTATCTGTCAAAATTGAATCTATATATGTAGTATTTTTTGGCTATTTGTGTTATTATTTTTTCCTTATCTGTCTAAATTGAATCTATCTATCGAAATTTGAAGGAGATAGATATAAAGAAAGGGAGAGAGATGGCAAGTGAAGGGACTAAGAGAGAGATGGGTTCTGGTTTTGTGAGAGAGAGAGAGAGAGAGAGATGGGTTTTAAAGGTAACAAGATGAGTGACAGCACGAGCCAAAGCTTTATACCAACTGGTGTAGCTTCTTCAGCACAGTGATGACCATGAACCTATGCTTCAAGTGCTATAGAGACCTTCTAATCACAGAAGAGCAAGCCGCATCGACCAAAGCTGCCATGGACAAGTTGGTTAATGGGTTTTGTGTGGTAATAAGACGGTGCAAGATTTAAAGAGATATGCCCGTTCGTAGAGCTAGAAGGCGTCCTTCAACTCTTCTAGATCGTCATCGTCTTTGGCAACTCTGGTGATAACAATGAGAGAGAATAATCGAGTAAAGCTATTTTTGTGAGATTATCGACTTTGGCTTCCTCATCATCAATGGAAGAACAAGTATGTGATGAGAAATGCGTGGATCTATATGGCCTACGATTGTCCTTATGAACCCAAACAAAAATAGCGTGGATCGATTTGTACTTCGATAATGCAAAATTAAAGGTTGGGAATTGGGAAAGAATTCATTTTCTGGACTGATATGTGGTGTAATAATAGCAGGCTCAGTGAGGAGTTTCTAAGACTGTTGAGTCTATCAGAAAAGAATGAGGGTTCTTTGTTGTAGTACAGCTAGAGTAGAGGGAGTTCAGGGTGTGGAGGCCAAATTGAATTAATAAGGAAAGGCCAAGCCATCCAGTTAACATCAGGACGAAGACAATTCGGTCCTGACCAGGGGTCATGAAGTTGAGTATATGAATCGGTCATATAAGGAGCCGAACGGGAGCCAACACTTAACTGGAAGGCTGACTAAGTAATTATGTCCAAGGTCAAGAGTGGGCCCGACCCTTGGGCCTAGACATAATATAAAAAGGGAGGAATGTCAACCAAGATGAGGTATGTGAAAACAAAAAAGATAACTTGAACTATAAGTAAAGTTGAGAAGATATTAACTTGTCCGTCGAAGTACTAATTCCGGCACCCCAACCGAAGTGTTCATCACTTTTTCAAGTAGCAATTAGAGGATCAAGAGCGTCTAACTGGATACAAGAGTATTTCCAAACCACTTCACCACAATTGGCGCTGTTTGTGGGAATATTCAAGTGCATCCATAGTAAGCGTGACAGATGATCCTTTGATAGTTGTTGACGATGTTACACCAAGAGATGACATTACTCCAAGAAACATGCTTGGACTGAAGAATATCACTGCACGAAGGGCCCTGAACTTCAACCCAATAGCTCAAACCTCACCCTCAACTTTCATGCAGGAGACTGTACAGACAATCATGGATCAAGCAAAATGAAACAAACAGCGTCTGGAAGATATGATGGCTGAGAACGAGCGCTTACGTAAGGAATTGGCCTTATAGGTAGCCAAATCCCAACAGGCCGCACGTCATGACCGAGGTTGGTCCTTAGAAAAAAAGAAAGATGATCGATGATGTCGACTATGGAAACATGATAGTGGCAGTGATTCTAACTCGCCATCTTAGGAACCCAGAAAGAAGGGGCGAGTTGGTGTATCGAGCTCATCCAAAAGAAGTCCATATGTACGGCACATGCGAGGAAAATGAAACAATGGTTTGGATGAAGAGGATAGGTGTGACCTTTTTGTACGACGCATTGCAAGAGTTGTGCTACCTAAAAAGTTCAAAGCACTGACATTCACCCTGTATGACGGAAAATCAGATCCCACAGATCACATTTGTCACTACAAACAAGCAATGACGTTGCATGCTGATAATGAAGCCCTCATGTGTCAAATGTTTCCAAGTAGCCTGGGACTGTTGGCAGTCAAATGGTACTATAAACTGGAGCTGGCGTCAATAAGAAGCTTTCATTAGCTCCAAAAATCCTTCAGGGCAAGATTTATCACCAACGAAGTTCAGCCAAAGCAAGCCGACTCTTTCTAGGCGATGCAAATTAAACCAAAAGAGACTCTCTGTGAGTATTCGGCGCGCTATTGGGAATGTTTCAACTTAGTGGATGATGCCTGTAATGATTCCATAGCCATTACCGCATTTAAGATGGGGTTACATCCCAATAGTCCTCTCCGCAGTTCGTTGACTAGACAGCCTCCCAAAACAGTTTGGGCAGTAATGAAGAAGGTTAAGGAGTACTGTAAGGTAGAAGATGATGTGCTATGGGTCAAGGCCAGACAGAAAGTCACTAAATCGGCTTTGTCTGGCCTGGTTCAGCCAATCAGCGTCGTGCCACCAAGGAGCCCTGAACCTAGGACTCGAGTTAAACGAGACAACTGGCCTAACTCTTGCCAATCAAGCGAGCAGTGTTCGCACCGTTTGAACAAATAGTATCAAGTGGATAGCAGGCGCACCAGACGTTCAGACAAGAAGTATACGAAATTGGCGGAGCCGATCCGTAAGATCCTACCCAAAATCCAGCATCTTCCATTCTTTAAGTGGCTGTCCAAGATGATAGGGCCCCTGATACTAGGAGAAAGGATAGGCGGTGCGAATATCACAAGGACCATGGCCACGACATTGACAATTGTTATGCACTAAAGGACCACCTGGAAGAATTAATATAAGACGGCTGGCTGGCGCAACATGTCCGAAAGAACAATCCACCGAACATAGTAGCTTTATGGCCAGATTCACCTCCACTCGGTGTAATTCACATGATATACAACCTACCGTCGTCAACCCAAGTACATACAATTCAGTTACAACCTAGCCTATCCAAGCCGATCACACTAACCAAACGGCCCTATGAAACTGGCAAGATCAACTTCGACGACACCGACCTAGATGGAGTAACTGTCCCTCATGTTGATCCCCTCGTCGTCGAGTTACGCGTGAACCGATTCACAATCGAGCGTGTTCTCATCAATTAGGGAAGCACCTCAAAAATAATGTATTATAAGATGTTCATTAAACTCAGCTTCACTAATTCAGATCTATTACCAGCCGATTACCCATTGTTTGGCTTCAACGCCAACCCTGAGTATCCCTAGGACAAGATCATACTACCAGTACAGGCGGGTACCAAATCAGTCGATGTGGAATTTCTGGTTGTCAAACTCCCGTCGCCATACAATCTTATCATGGGAAGGACCTGGTTGCACGCTATGCAAGCTGTGCCAAACACCTACCATCAACTACTCCACTTTCCAACTAAATATTGCATTAAACAAATTCGAGTCTCTTAAAAATCGGCACATGCATGTTGTCTTATTGCTGCTGCAAAAAGGCCAAAGGAACTAGGAGTGAACTCGATTGAAGTACCAGATCAAGAGAGTCTTGAGGACATTGGGAAAATCCCCAGCGAGAAGGCAACTGAAGACCTTGATCAGATTGAAATCAATGGGAGCCCTGACAAATTCTTCATGATCGCTACTTCTTTGAACGAAGTTGACAGACGTTAGTTGGTTTCCTTCTTACTCGGCAATCTCGACGTGTTTGCATGGACACCATACTATAGACACCCCACTTTTAACCGCCCTTAAGACTTGGGCACCATTGATTGATCACTCGATGATAAAAGTTATACCGTGCAAACGTTCAATTTCTTTAGCAATGAGAGCTCTAAATCCCAACCTTACACCCCATTTTTGGACCAAAATTATTTTAGACCTCAAAGCCCTCTTTTTAAAAATATTTTTTCCATAAGTTTCTACGATGTTCCGAGGCTCGCATTTCGTTAAAAATTGCACTTTTCGGTAAACCGAGCAAGGTCAAAGTGGAAATAAATGAAAGGGAGGTGAAATCTTTGAAAAAATCTTTAAGACATCTTATTTCGAGGTATGGTGTTGAAGAAAATAGGAGGCTAGGGACGAAACTAGTTAAGGAAGAAGTTAGGCATCGATCTGTTTGGACAAAAACTGAGAAATCTTCACTAAAATAGGCATATCTCTTTTCACACTTAGAATTTAGATGTGAGGCTGCCACCATTGGAAATTAGATTTCTAGGGCTTCAATTTAGACTCAAGAATGACCTAAAACGGAATCTGGATGAAAGAGATATGCCCATTTGAAGTAGGGTCCAAAAATAAATTTTTGTGGCCGGCCACTGATGTGGCATGCTAGCCACTAGTGTAACTTTTGCCCCTTTTGAGTGTTTGCCAGCCACCAGTGATGGCCGGCCGACCATTGGTGTCAAAAACCAAATTTTTTTGCAGATATTTTCCTCCAATTGTTTCCACACTACTCCAGCTGTATGTATATAGATATTTTCGACTTGAGGCTCATTTTTTCTATATATACTTGACCTTCTCTATTGGTTTTAAGGTTGGAAAATTTTTGGGAGCAAAAATATCCTCTCTACAATTTTCTCTCTCTGCAATTCTCTCTCTCTCTTTTACAACTTGCATAGCCTTTGCTCAAATACTCTAAACCAAACCTAGAGAGCTTCTTGCTGAAGTGATTTGAGCTTGAATTTGAGCTCTTAAAATACTTGAGAGTGTAAAATTGGTGGTTTATGACCTAAGGGTTTATTTCTCTCCAAGAGGTATACCTTCTCTTGCTTTTGCATTATCTTTACACCACTTGTTTTTCATCTTTTCCCAATATTTTTGGGCTACAAAAACTCTATATTTTGGATTGAAGCTTGGGTTTTAAGGCCATTAAAGATTGAGGGGTGGTTCACCTACTTTTACACCTTGTTTTGGAGGCCTTTGCCCTTGTGTTTCACACCCTTGAATCATCTTTTTCTGAGCTTTTAAATATTGATTTTTAGAGCTTTTTCAGTGGCCAAAATCATGTTTTGAAGTCTAAATTTGAAGGGGTTAGCCTCCTCTCCTTGTGTCTTACTTACTAGCCTAGTTTGTGCCATGTTTTAGCATATTAATCTAGCTATTGTTAGTTCAATTCCAGCACGTTTTAGGACTTATTTTAGACTGTTTTAGCACTATTTTGGGTTGTTGGTTGCATTTGAGCTTTGTTTTGTATGCTTATAGTGTAATAGTCCTCATGAGTTTGGTGTTCTAGGCCTTAGACACCATCTTGTTTGAGTTGATAGCATTTATTTATGCTTTTCTCACTCATTTTCAGCACTTAATCATCTCTACAACCTCCCTCCTTTCTTGGCTTTTGTTTTTCTTTGAAAGTGGTTCAAACAATTTGTTTGTTTAAAGCATGAGATTGAGGTGTCATGCTTAATGGTTTAATCCCTTAAAGGGTTCATTACCAACGGTATGATGCCTTTTTCATGCCTAGAACAACTCTTAGTTTGAGCCCTCTTTCCATTAGAGGACTTAAACTCACCCTTTGGACTTAATGAATTAAAAGATGTATAGTAATTTAAAATGGAGTAACTAAAATTGAAGTTATAAACGATGCAACATAATAACTTTTTTGTGTTCAATCGGACATTAATTGAACACATGGAAGCTTGAAGCATTTCATACTCACTCGTGATGAAATGATTCAAATCACCAAGGTCAACTACTTCCCTTGATCTTTCATGAAAGGGAGGGGGTTAGAGTCTCATTTTGTTACATTCATTGAACTTGCACACTTTGGTTCACAAGCCATCATGCAATGAAATTGCTTGAGTTGGTGGTTTGTGGCTTAAGCTCACTACCCCTTTGATTTGTTCATGAAAAAGAGTGAGTTGTGCAAACAAACCCTTAAAATACCCTGTGCATGCTCTGTTTGTTCTCTGTTACAACAAGGTAAACTGGGCAGCAATGGCCAACAAGCCACTTTACATGGTCGGCAGGCCACCTTTGATGGCCAACAGGTCTCATCACTGGTCGGCCGGCCACTAATGCAAAATTTGGCTGTGTGTTTCTGAGGCAAAGTAGAGTTATTCTAGAAGTGGGCAACAGTGTTAGTGTTCTATTGTGCAACAGAGGCTCTTCGGAAACAAAACAGTGGCTTTTCAGGTGGAAATCAAGCATGTGCATGAGCATTCCTCAAGTGCCGAGCATGTTTTAAGTTTAAATTTGTTGTAATTAACTAGTTGTAGCTAGTTAATTTTGTAAGGTTTTGTAATTAATTAGTTAGTTAACTAGTTATTCAATTTCATGTTGTAATCATTAGTTAACTAAAATGGTTAGTCGATTCATTTGTTATAATGATTAGCTAAATAGTTTAGCTAAATTTCATTTGTTTTGTAATAATTAGCTTAATTAGCTTAGCTCTAATTAGTTAGTTAGTTAGCTTAGTTCATTCGGACTGTCCTTCATGAGAGCGCAACGTAATAATGTGTATGTCTTTCAACCCCACGTCTTTCTCCCTTTCATTTACTAGCTTATGATGGTTAGTTTAGGAACATCATGTTTTATTTAGCATTCTCCCTATTTGCATTCATTTGTATTGCATGCACTGAGACTCGGCGCATCATTCTAACTACATTGTTAATTCAGTACATTCTTTGAATACGTGCTTAGACCGCATGTTATCAAATTGATTCATGAAAAATGCTTGGGAGCACTAATTAGTGCTCCCACTAAATGATGTGATGTTTTGGTCTTGGAGTTGTATTTTTTTTTTTTTTTTTTTACTTTTTTAATGCATTAGTGCTATTAGTGGTGGTGTTTTTAGTGGGATGAATCATTGTTGTTGATTCATATGCCATATTAGTAGCCGAGCCTATTAGTTACATTTTTGTATGCGTTGCATTAGTCATATTGCATAGCTAGGAATCATGCATTTTTCTAACTCATATTTATTTTGGCTTAGAGTACTAGATGAGTCTTTACTCGTTTTAGCATAATTGCATGAGTGTTGATGTTGCCATGTTTAGCAAGCTTACTATGAGGCTAAGTGCTTAAGTGATAAATTGCTTGAATGCCTGTCGATGAAGGTTTGTTATTTGAATTAGAATAATTTGAGTAATGTTTATATGCGATCACTTTTTCAAGTGGTACATATTCGAAACAATTTTGTAAACAAACATGAATCGAAATGTTCCAATTCTTGCAATTTAGTCTATACTTGTGTGTGTGCGCATCACATAGTAATAATAGCCTAATAAACCGGAATAAGAACATATGATGTAAATAAAATTCATATCATGATTAGTAGAGGCCGATCTTTGATCGGGCGACCAGGGGTGCTCAAATGTATTCATGACCTTCCCCTCTTGTATCTAAGTGCTTGAGCTGAGACAATCTTGGTGATGACGAACACGTGACCTTTGGCACGGGTCATGGGTTTCCTCAATTTCCCAAAAATAAAAAATATTAGGTGGCGACTTTGTTTCTGGCAAAGCAGTCCATTTTTGTGGCAATTTGATTCAAAATCGATTTTCCAAAAGATTTGCCAGATTTGGACTGTTTGGTGTTTATCAATTTCACATTGCACTTGTGAGATTAGGTTTCAAAACCGCGAGAGTCCGAACTGTAGTGTTTATTTCAAACTTTCAAAAGGGGGCGTGAAAAAATCAGGCTACACATACAAAATGCCAGGGGTGGATCCAAACGTGACCTAGCATCGTTTAAACGTCAATCCAAAATTCAAACCAATCATTCAGAAAAGTCAGCGGTCAGCCGTGAAGCATGCATCGGCTGTTGTTGATGAAGTTGACAGGTTGCTTGATGTCGGGGCAATTCGTGAAGTAACTTATCCCACATGGCTGTCCAATACCGTGGTTGTAAGGAAGAAGAATGGATCCTGGCGAGTCTGTGTGGATTTCATGGATTTGAACAGGGCTTGTCCTAAGGATTGTTTTCCTTTTCCCAGAATCGACCAACTTGTAAACGCAATGGCATATCATCAACGTATAAGCTTCTTGGATGCCTACAGGGGTTATCACCAAATTGCCATGCATCCGGAGGATCAGGAAAAGACCGCATTCATTACCCCAAGAGGAACCTATTACTACAAGGTCATGCCTTTCGGGCTGAAGAATGCAGGGGCAACATATCAGAGGCTGGTTGCCACTATGTTTAAGAAACAACTTAGCCGCACCTTGGAAGTATACATCGATGACATGGTGGTGAAATCCAAGGAAAAGCATGCCCATCTAGCCGATTTATCAAATACCTTCGGCGTCCTCCGAAAGTACAAGATGAAACTGAATGCCTCGAAATGTGCATTCGGCATTGGATCCGGCAAGTTTCACAGCTATATTGTCAACCATCGCAGAATAGAGGCCAACCTGTGGCAGATCACAGCAATTCTAGAACTCGGCTCCCCCAGTCGGTTAAAGAAGTTCAAAAGTTGATAGAAATGGCCGCTGCTCTCAATAGGTTTATCAGTCGTTCCTCAAATCATTGCCGACAATTTTTTCAAACACTTCGGTAGGGTAAAACATTCCAATGGACCCCCAAGTGTGAGGCCGCACTGGACGACTTGAAAATTTATCTCCTTTCAGCGCCACTCTTGGCAACCCCATCGCCAGGCGATTCGCTCATCTTGTATCTAGCGATATTCGACCGGGCAGTCAGCGTTGTGTTACTAAAGGAAGAACTCGGGAAGCAACGACCAATTTACTATGTAAGCAAGGCAATGGTCGACGCCAAAATGCGATACTTACCACTGGAAAAGCTTATCCTTGCTCTCGTAGTGGCTGCAAGAAAGTTGATGCATTATTTTCAGGCTCATACCATAGGGGTATTAACAGATTATCCTCTCCGATCAACGCTCCGCATCGAGGTGAGTCTCTAAATGGGCTTTGGAACTCGGCCAGTATATTATCTAGTTCTTGCCCAGAACAGCCACTAAGGAGCAGGTGCTCACCGACTTTGTAGCCGAGTTCACGAGATACCATGCCAACTTCAAGTCCGATCAAGCCCACCTCCAACCTAAACCCAACTGGCAAATATATGTTGGAGACATTTGGAAAATGTATTGTGACGGATCATCCAACCAACGTGGCAGCGGGGCAGGCGTAGTAATCATGAATAATCGAGCAGGTAGTCAAACTGGGTTTCGATGCATCAAATAATGAGGCTGAATACGAAGCATTGCTAACTGGCTTTCGTAACACACTTCATCTTGGTGCACGGCAGTTACATGTTTTCTGACTCAAAGTTAGTCATCAACCAGTTGAAAGGAGAATATGCAGCTAAAAATGACCCCATGACAGCCTACATGAAAACGGCAAATTCCTTGCTCGTAAAATTCAACCACCACGAATTGAATCAGATAACCCGAGATCAAAACACGCATGCAGATGCCCTTGCTTGCCTAGCTTCTGCCATTAATTCAGAAGTCAAACAAATCAAAGTAGGGTTCATCCTAGAGCCGAGCATCACCTCTTCTGAACCAGTTTGGATTAACGTCATTGAGCTAAGACCGAGTTGGACGGACCTTATCGCTGCATTTATTTCCTTAGAACAGCTCCTAACAGATAAGAAAAAAGCCCACAAATTACAAAATAAAGCCCTGTGATATTATCTGGACCCGCAGGGAAAGCTTTACAAAAAGTCTCTCTTTGGGCCATATCTGGAATCTATTCATCCAGACAATGTTGAGAAATTCTTGGCCGAAATACATGAGGGTAATTGCGGTGCCCACTCTGGAGAATGCTCATTGGCCCACCGAGCCGTAACACAAGGGTATTATTGGCCGACCATGTGTATTGATGTCGAGAACTATGTAAAGAAATGCGAACAATGCCAAAAGTTTTCCCCATTAACTCGTCTGCCTGTTGAAGAATTAAATTCCATTACTAGTCCTTGGCCGTTCACTCAATGGGGACTTGATATCGTCGGACCATTACTGCAGGCTCCGGGAAACAAACGATTCCTGATCGTCGACTATTTCACAAAGTGGATCGAAGCAGAGGAATTAACCCATATTCGAGATGTCGATGTTAAATGCTTTGTATGGAAAAACATTATAACTTGATTCAGCATACCGAGAGTATTTGTATCCGACAACAGAACCCAATTCGATTATGGCGTCTATCGAGAATTATGCAATACATACGACTTTTCTTCGCCGACGTACCCGTAAAGCAACGGCCAAGCTGAGGCTTCCCACAAAGTGATCCTAAATGGCATCAAGAAATGATTGGAGAGGCCAAAGGTAAATGGGTTGAAGAGTTGCCCAGCATATTGTGGGCTCATCGCACCACTCCGAGGCGGTTTACTGAAGAAATGCTGTTCGCTTTGTGTTTTGGGACACAGGCTATTATCCCTCTTGAAATTGGCTTGCCCACATTGAAATCCAAGGTTTTTGACATAGGGCGTAATGACATGATGTTGGCCTTACATCTGACTTTGATTGAAGAGCGTTGAGATTGTGCTCTTGCATGCATAGCGAGATATCAACAATAGCTCACCAAGTCGTATAACCAGTGCGTGCAGTTGCGCCGTTATACAACTGGAGAGCTGGTCCTCAAGAAAGTGCTTCCTGCTACTAAGAATTTGGCAGATGGCAAATTGGGCCCCAACTGGGACGATCCTTACTTGATTGATTTGATTCCTAGAACGGGGGCGTATCGGCTTTTAGACATGGCTGGTAGAAGTTTACTACGTCCTGGAATTTAACCCACTTGCATAAATTTTATCATTGAGCCAACTTGTACGATATGCCAGTTCGCTTTTTTATTTTTGTTGTTATACTAACATGTACGCATCTACATATTTCGCAATACAATATGCCTTTTTCATCGTTGTCTCGTCAAAAATGGTTAAATAACAAATAAGACTCCGGATTCAGAGTGCCCTTCATGCATGTTCACGTTTGGGCCAAATAAGCCTTTGAATTCAGAGTGCCCTTTGTGGATATCACGATTGGCCATAAATATGCCCCCGGATTCGGAGCGCCCTCCATGCATGTTCACGTTTAGGCCGAATAAGCCTCCAAATTCGGAGCATCTTTCGTGCATGTTCACGTTTAGAATAAATAAGACTCCAGATTCGGAGTGTCTTTCGTGCATGTTCAGGTGTAGACCGGATAAGCCTCCAAATTCGGAGCGCTCTTCGTGGATATTATGATTAGCCATAAATAAGCCTCGGGATTCGGAGCGCCCTTCGTGCATTTTCATGTTTGGGATGTATAAGCCTCCAAATTTGGAGCGCCCTTCGTGCATGTTCACGTTTGGGCTGAATAAGCCTCTGAATTCGGAGCGCCCTTCATGCATGTTCACGTTTGTGCCAAATAAGCCTCCAAATTCGGAGCGCCCTTCATGGATATCACGATTGGCCATAAATAAGCCTCCAGATTCTGATCGCCCTTCATGCATTTTCATGTTTAGGCTGAATAAACCTCCGAATTTGGAGCGCCCTTTATGCATGTTCACGTTTGGGCCAAATAAGCCTCCGAATTCGAAGCGCCCTTCATGTATGTTCATGTTTGGGTTGAATAAGCCTCCGAATTCGGAGCGTCCTTCGTGGATATCGCGATTAGCTATAAATAAGACTTCGGATTTGGAGCACCAGTTGAAACGATTTTTTAAATAAGTACATTGCCTAAACAGAGTAGTCAATTCACGAGAGCTAATAAACACACAGTTCAAAAGATACAAGCTAAGGGCAATAGAATAGCATTGGAACACAAAAATGCACTGATTGATAAGACGCAAGAACAATGAATATTTATTCAACTAATGTGACTTCCTCTTGCCAATACATGAGCCATACTAGAATGTAAAGTATAATATTTAGGCTTTCTCCGGTTCGGCGCCTTCCTCTTCGTCATCTGTCTTCTCAGCATCAAAAGCCTCAAAGGAAAACTTGTACCCTTTGTGTCACGCCCCAAACCTGCCCCTAAAAGTTTGGGCATGACCTATTCATAAATGGACATGTAACCTGATGTACAAACCTATGGGGCCTTATCGGAAGCATAAAACACAAACAAAACAAAGATTCAACATACACCATTGAGCTAATTCTACTATGCCCGGATCTCATGTGCCATATACTTCAACAAAAATAGACAAAGCTTAAAACTAAATCTCTGGATGTTGGTTACTACACACACATACATTTACAGTCCCAGCCCCATGATGGGGCGTATACAAAAATAACATGAAAGTTATGTATGACAAATTTAATGGCACTCAAAACTGCCCCTATCATCCTCATAGTTTCACCAAAAATGAATGGCCTGGTATAGTGCCTGGACACGTAAAGGTTGACTGAAGGAAACGGCATCCTGAGCTAGGATTGCCCACCTGGGGAAAGACCTATAGAAACAGACAAAACTGAGAGTGAGCCGGGCTCAGTGAATAGTAATACATAAATGAAATGTTACTTAACTTAAACAGATAACATAACAATACATTAGTCTGATTCTGTACATAATGACTTTAGGCCCATTCTTGTAACATAACTTGGTGGCTATAAGCCCTTGTAAATGGTGGCATGAAGCCCTTGGAAATGTGGCATAAAGCCCTTGATAACATGTTGGCACTACAGCCCTTGAAACTTGTTGGCATTTAAGCCCTTGAAAATGGCACAAAGCCCTTGATAACATGTTGGCACTACGGCCCTTGAAACTGGCGCGAGGCCCTTGAAAATGTGGCATCAACCCTTGCACGTTCTTTCTCTTTACATACTTTAACATTAACATTAGCTTAAACATACTTTAAACATTAGCATATGTACATTACATGCTTGAGACATTTACATAATTGCTTTATATGCCTTGATATATTGACACAATTGCATATCATTTACAGAGGTACTACTACTCACAGTGTTGGGATGACGTGCTTGTTCCACCCGTAGTGTGCCCTGCACACATTGAAAATTCACCCTTTAGTTCATCTCAATTTACATTTCGTTTCGCTTCATTTCGAATGAATTAATACATATTAAAAAGACATCAAATACACATTCTGGCATTATTAGAGGGTTCTACACGCAAAACGGAGCAACCCATCTTTTTCCACATGTGGATTCCCGCGGCTAATCTTTTAAGCGTAAGCCCCCTTTTTCTCCTTATCCCGACGCGCCATGACTCCAGACGTCGCGATTCTGCAACTTCAGTCCGAATTTTGCTACAAAATGTGGTTCTTTTGGGGGTGTTGAAAAGGTCCTAAATTGAAACTTTTAAACACTAATTCATGGTTCAAAAACATGTAATTAGAGTGCAACATATCATGATTTAATCTAATTTGAATTGAATCAAGCTCTTGATCAACACTCAATTGATTAGAACAAAAGTTGCAGTGCAACAATATAAATTCATCCTTGAGCCTCCTAACTTCACACACTTAACATAGGTATGCCAAAAACATAATATAAACATGGATGTCAACTTAATAAACAAGAGAACAAGATGGTATTCTCATAAATAACTTGAATTGAGTCCAAACTCCATAAATAATGAGATTATTCTACTAAATCTTTACCACACACACACATCCAAAACTTCATTTCATCCTAAAGCATACCAAATCATACATTTGCTATTCGAATTTGAGGAAGAGGATTAGATTAGGGGAAAGTCAACTTACTTGGTTCCAATTTCTCTCTTCTCCCTCTTGTTCTTGATCTCTCTTCCTTTCTCCCAAGAAATGCTTACTTAGGTCTATTAAGCTCAAGAACAACATTGCTATAGATATACATACATATTAGGCTAATAAGACAAAAATTAATCGTTTAGTCATTCCAAAATTAAAATTTCACGAACATGCTTAATATTACTGAAAAATTATGCTGATCACGAATATATTATCAATTTCAGATAATTAAGCTGTTAAGGCCTCCAATTTCTAATTCAAACGTTTTAGTGGTGACAGATAGTTTTCTTAAGAAACAGATAGGTATCCAAAAACATGGATTTCACTTGCTTAATCAAAATTTTGCATGGACCATTATAGTAAACATTTAAAAGTACCAATCGAGGGTTGAGAATATAATAGACATCATGGGCGAGGGTCGGGTTATTACACTTTGTATAACGGTGACGCTGAGTCAACGCTTGCGGCTTGTAAAGCCCTAACCCATCCGTACTTGAAGTTGTAGTTCTCGTATCAACAAACGTCTTCTGCTAATTTTGCTTTAGTCTTTTCAATGCCGATTTTTCGGCTGTCAAAAAAGCCTTCTTCATAGGTCGGAGTTCTTATAGCCTCTTTGGCGAACATGTTTGTCGTTTCCCTATCAGCCATAACATGATCTAGCAGGCGCTGGTTGACTCTGTCCGTGACAATCGGGTTTGTGGCACACGCCGACTGTGTGTCAACCGCCTTGGCCTATTTTTAGCTCACTCTCTGCCTTCTCCGCGCGGCGCTCCAAATCCCGAATGTGCCCGTCCCTCTACTCGAGCTCTCTTTTCACTGCGTGTAGGCGCATGCCAACTTCATATGCACTGTAAAGTCCTCGGATCACCCCATATATACCTTCCCTGAAAACCTCGTAATTACCCCAGCCGACAAGTGACTGCTGCACCTCTGGCGGGAATATTTGCCACATGAATTCCACTGCCACGTTAGGATCATGAACTATTGAGTCCATTTCGGTCATTGGTTTGTTCCCAATAAAGACCAAAAAGCTTAACAGGAGCGGCGATCTGCTCAGCTCACTTTGCGTAGCGGCATGTCCACTCACGGTCTTTGAGCCCCCTGGTTGCTGTACCCCATTTCTGAGGGACTTCATTACTTCACCTCTTCTGGAGGACCTACTCCGACGTCTGGACGACCAACGTCACTCTTTCCTTTCTACTGTCACGTTTCCTATTCTTTGAGCTTCGCCCCAGTAACGCAATGCATTTTAGCGTCCAGCTCCGCTAAACTCCTTCTTTCTCCTTTACTGTTAAAAAATAATCTTTGAGATATCTATGGCACCGCTCACGACCACTGACCACACTCAAGTTTCTGCTTGTTCTCAAATTATCGACTGCCCCTTTTGTCATTTGTGCCAGATCTATTCCACGACACCTGGGACCTCTTAAATACTAAGTACCTCGTTCATTAATTATGGATGCACCATTTCTGATGCACCCCGCAGCTAACCCCGCGTCTGTAGTCGACTCTGGAATGACATGTCCAAATGGGGTAAGGGCAAATATATGAATCTATTCAGCAAATTATGTTATAGCCAAATCACAATACACTGCCCCACTTGGCCAGGCAAGCTTAGCATTGGGCTATATATTTAATTCGGCTCTGGAAGGACATGTCCAAATGGGGCAAGGGTAGATATATGAAACTATTTGGCAGATTATGTTATAGCCAAACCACGATACTCTGCCCCACTTGGCCAGATGAGCTTAGCATTGGGCCATATATTTTATTCGTCTCTAGAACATGTCCAAATGGGGCAAGGGCAGATATATAAATCTATTCGGCAGACTATGTTATAGTCGAATCACGAGACATTGCCCCACCTGGCCAGACAAGCTTAGCATTGGGCCATATATTTTATTCGACTATTGAATGACATGTCCAAATGGGGCAAGGGTAGATTTAGTGCCGAATTACGCTACATTGTCCTACTTAGCCACTAATTTAAATTAGCAAATACTGAACATAGACAAAAAGACGATTTTCATTAATAAACTGAATACAAACAATCGTCACTTTATACATGAAAACTGCCCTACGAATGACCTCTAAACAAAATGAGCAAAAACCTACAAAAACTACATACAAAAGATACCTAACATGAAGCAAAATTACACTAACACAATTTATTCTTCAAGATCAGACTCCAATGGCTAAACCTCTAACTGCTCATATGGAATCGGCTGCTCCAATGTCACATTAACGGCCGCGAGGGCTTTAAGCCAACCGTGTTTGAAGCCTCGGTTCTCAAACTTCAATACCTCCTCTATGTATTTCTCCATGGCCGCATTCTCTCCGGCATCGAACTCCTTGGAAATCTCTAAGTCAGCGAGTTCCTTTGCTTTTTTCGATTCTTCCAAATCGGCCTCTAGCTTTGCGATTGCCTCTTTGGCCAACTTGAGGGCATCATCACTCATATTCGCTCTTTCCTCGACGGCCACTCGGAGTAGATTGGCGCGTCTGGCCTTTTCTTTTTTAGCGTTGGCCCTCGCTTGCTCATTTTCTGTCTTATTAGCCTCAAACTCAGCCCTAAGTAGGAATGGCAACGAGGAGGGACGGGGTCGGCGATCACCCTCCCCATTCCCGATCCCCAGCGGGGAGCCCATAACCCTCCCCGCCCCTGCCCCCCTAACGGGGATCGGGGATCCCCAACCCCGAAAAATCACCGTACAAAAACAGCATCCACAACAAACAACCCCAACCCCAACAAATCAATAACCACAACATTACAACAACAAAAAAAATGGACAGATCTGATACACACACACGCACACATACATGTATACATACATGTCAACATATACAACAGATGAACCAAAAAAAAAAAATGGATACTGATACACACTCACACACACACATACATGTATACATATACACAGATCTATGTGGATCGCGCATGGATCCATGTCGATCGACTCAGATTTACGCTGAAACATGGCTGAAACCGCGGTGCTACGCAAGAGAGAAGTGAGAGAGGAGGTGCTACGGTGGTGCTACGATGAAGGATGGTAAAGGAAGTGTTACAACGGAGGACGGGGGGAGGCGAGTAGCCGTCATGTGTGAGAGATAGAGAGGGAGGCAAAACTCTAAGTTCTAACCAGCAGTTGCGATGAGGAAGGAGGATCTGTGAGGTACGAGCGGCGGTGAGGGAGGATCGGCACCATCGTTGTGTGAAAGAGAGAGAAAGAGAGGAAGACGAAACCCTAGAGAGAGAGAGAGAGCAAAGACGGCTTGTGTTGTGTTTGTGTTTGTGTTGAGTGTGTGTGAGTGTTCAAACAAAACCCTACACACACACACATATATTATATATAAGCAGGGGCAAAAGAGTAATTTCATGTTGGGGACAGCCAGGCAGGGGATCGGGGCCGGGGTTAGACCGGGTCCGAGGCTGAAACGTGTATCCCCGTCCCCGGCCCGAATATCATCGGGGATTTAATTTTTAAAACCATCCCCGGCCCATCGGGGGTATTTTTCGGGGAATAACCGCTTAATTCGGGGTCGAGAGATCGGGTCCCCGTCAGGCCGAGTTCCGATTGCCATCTCTAGCTCTAAGAAATGCCACTGCCAACTTAGCTAACGCCTCTTTAGCTTTCCCCTTTTCAATTTCAATCTCGGCATTAAGTACGCCGATTTGCTCGACGGTGTCATAGTGACGGTGGACGATTTTTTCAATTCTATCCGCCGCCTGAAACAAAACATAGGCAAGTTAGTCGGTATACAAAAGAAATTGAAAGTATGGAGTTTGCCAATTACATACCAATATCGTCGACTACACAACTAATGCTATTGAAACCACGTTCGGTTCTACACAAAACGTAGCCTTGTCCATCAGTAATGAAATCGACAAAGCCACGCTTAGGGCCATGACGAGATCTTTCATAGCCGACGCATCGGCAGAAACCGGCCCATTCTTTATTCTAGGTTGGATGATAAACGGTGCCACCAAGTCTTGGAACTCTTCTATCCAAGGCCATTTGTCGATCAGCTCTTCGAAAGACTCAGCCTCTACCTCGGCGGGTTGTTCTCCCCTTTTTGTTCAACGCCTAAATCGCCCGATTGTTGTTCAATGATTGAGTCAGCCACAACAGTTTCTTGCTCCACTTCCTCAACAGGAATAGATGGTGGGGGTACTAATCTAGTGGTTTCGGCCTTCCTTCGGGCTGCCATTTTTTCGGTATTTTTCCTTCTAGCCATTTATGCAAGCAATTCTTCAGCCATGTTCTCAAGATCTCTGTCGAGTAGGCCTCCTAGATCGGTGAAAATGTCGTCTTCTAAAGATGTTTCAATTCGGCCTAAGGTGGATGGGAGGTCGAAGTCAACTTCTTCAAATGCCAAATTAAGAGTTGCGTCAACTTCTTCCCCTAAGTGACCCTCAGACCCGTCTGAGTTCAACTGGCTCGGCTGCTCAGCGACCTGATCACCGACTCCACCGTCTGGGTCTGAATCTGAACCCTCAAGGCCGATGTCCCTAAGGCTCTTGAAGTTTGGGAAGATGAGTGCCATAAGATGCTGTTTACCCTTTGGAATTGGGATATGATTAGCAGCCGAAAAAGTCAACTATGTTAGGTCGTATCGTAGTAGCACGTGGGTGGCCCGCCCTTGCTTTTGAAGGTTTGGACGGCTAAAGAATTTGAGTGCGTTTTTTACTTGCTCAAGCACAACGTCATCGGCCGAAATGAGTGTTTTCTTCAGATTGTTACCTACACAAACAAAAAAATAAGTACATGGAATCGAAGCCGAATAAACATACAAGAAATGCGCAAACGAAAGAAAAATGGGTCTGTACGGCCACCTAGTACGCCTTTTTGTCTAGGCACAGGGTCCAGGCGATCTTCGCCTTCGCTGAATTTTTAGTTGCCTTGGACAACGACCATGACGTCGTCAACACGCTTACCAGAGCTGGCAAGCATAGTCACCAAATGGTAATTAGTGTCATTGGCCCTGAGAAAGTAGCGTCCCTGCCAACCGGAAGATTTCTCCAAGGCATAATAGTGCCGAATAGTAAGGATTCCTAGGTTTATCCCAAGTTGGTGATTTAATTCTATTATGCCCATTATAATTCGGTAAAAATTATAATTACAGAAACATGGTCCGCAGAAAGGAGAGCTTTCAAGTGTTTCATCATTCAAATCGAAATAGAAAATGTGCTAACTAAAAATGAACAAGAAAATGGGAGCTGGAATGAGGAAGAAATACAAAGAGGAAAAGAACTTACAAGTCAGAGAGAGAAGGACAGTTGAGAGCAGGCAGAAATCGCAGAGGTCATGAAGAAGGAATGATACTGTAAGACAACCAAAAAGCCTTGCATATTCAAAAAATATTCGAAGGGACAGAGTGGTTTCATATCGCATTAAATGAGCAACCCGTACAAAGGGGCGAGAAGTTATAATGATTTCTAAATCGTGTTCATTCTAACGCTTCAGTATTGGAAGAAATGCAAGCGCCATATTTTTTACTTTCGACACGCAAAACCAAACCATCCGGTTAAATTAATGAGGAAAGGCCAAGCCATCCGATTGACATCAGGCCGAAGACAATTCGGCCCTGACCAGGGGCTCGTGAAGTTAAGTATCCGAATTGGCCATATAAGGAGCCGAACGGGAGCCAACACTGAACTGGAAGGCCGACTAAGTAATTATGTCCAAGGTCAAGAGTGGGCCCGACCCTTGGGCCTAGATGTAATATAAAAAGGGAGGAATGTCAGCCAAGAGGGGGTATGTGAAAACAAAAAAGATAACTTGAACTAGAAGTAAATTTGAGAGGATACTGACTTGTCCGTCGGAGTGCTAATTCCGACACCCTCGACCAGATTGTTCATCCCTTTTTCAGGTAGCAATCAGAGGATCAAGAGCGTCTAACTGGATATAAGAGTATTTTCAAACCACTTTACCACACAGAGGAATGAAATTTGGTTTTTAGAAGAAGGCTGAGAGCTTGGGAGGAGGAAAATATTAATAAACTGTATGCGTGGTTAAATGTAGTACCTATAATCAGAGGGCAAATGGAAGATTGCTTGAGGTGGGAATTAGATTCAACAGGGTAGTTTTCAGTGGCATCAGTATGGAGGTGGTTTCAAGTAGCTAAGTGGCTGAATCCGTGTATTATTAAATGGCTATGGAAGAACGTGACACCTCTTAAAATTCAATTCTTTAGTTGGTTAGCTTGGAGGGGAAGAGTGAAAACGTCAAATTTTCTGCATGGAATTGGGGTGTTGGATGATGATGCTAGCACATTGTGTGTCTTTTGCAGAGAGTTTGGTCTAGAATTCTGAGGTAGTGGGATATGTGTTTGGTGATTCCTGGTTCTATTGAAGCCTTGATACAATGGTGGGCAAGTGTTACTTTTAAGAAGAAGGAACTGAGTATTTGGAAGATTGTGCCATTAGTATAACTGGGGTCAATTTGGAAATTGAGGAATGATATTATGTTCAATGGAGATCATCCGACTTGGAGGACATTGTGCAGAGAAGGATAGCTTTTTAGGCTAAGAGTAGTCTAGTAGGATTGTATTACTCAGTGCATGACTTTGTTTTCAATCTTAAACAGGTCAGATTTTGTTTGGGAGGGAGTGGCTAGGTGCATGGTTTCTTGAATTAGTTTTGTCTGTTTTTTTTAACTGTTTGGGTTGGTTGGTCACTAATTTGGTGATGTGTTGACATATGATTGTGCTTATTTTGTGGTGTCAACATAGTTGAGATTGTAAAGTTTAGCTATGATGCTATTTGCGCTCACTTTTTTCATCAATAAAATTTCCTTTTATCGATAACAAAAATAAAATCACGTGGATCTATGACATTTTAAGTTCGCAAAATGAATTTATGGATTAAGACCCCCAATTCTTTGTTATAAAACACTTTTTTTATATGCTGATGACTTAAAAACATTAATGACCACATCACCTGATTTTTAATATAATTAATATTTATTATTAGTCTCCTGAAACTATTAATTTAAAACCTTTTTTTCAAGTGATTTTAGAAGGTTGAGTCCAACATTTGAGACCAACCTATATCCTCAATGATACTATTCATGAACCCAAGGGTTTGATTTAGTGGATGGAGAAAATAATTAAAGGGCTTACCACCTAAGTTCGAACTTTATGAAGATCAAATATCTCATATCTTAGGATCATGGAGGTTTACTGACTGTTACCTTCAAAATCTTAAGATTAATCAAGATGAACATAAATTGGACTGGACATCCGAATATCAAAATAACAATAATAACATACTATTCATGGTCCCTGATACTGGAGGGGCAAATGAAAAGCATGTGATGTGTAGGCTACATGATGAACACCACCCAATGCTCTCCCACACCACCACATATATAATATATATTTATTTATTAATCGGATCATTAATTGGATCCGAATGAATTGTGGTATGAGAGGGGGTGTATTTTTTGCAGATAGAATTTTATCACACTATGGTCTCTAAGTAGTAGCATTCTACACCTTTATTGTTGTCTTTTTATAGCTTGCACGCGTGGGTGTGAAGTGAAGTCACTTGATGGCTTTCTAGCCTCTCCTTCCTCACACTCTTTATACAGATCTAATATTTTCAAAATATCATGTGTAATTGTGTGAGTGATTTTCCGATTACACTGCTCTCCTTAGTAATTCAGCTGTAGAACACAAGCAGAATAGATGGCACCCTGCTGTCCTACACAGAAAGAAAAGGCTCCGGCGATGGTTCTTCCACCCGGGGGCACTCCGATGATCAAGTCAGTATATCTCTCAAAGATAATCAAGTATTCAACTCACAAGCTTGAGTCTTAAAAAACATACCTCAGACCCATGGGGGTGCCTCTTTTTTAGCCAATACAATTCTAGTCCCAATAGGAGCCTAACTCCAGTGGACTCAAAATTATTGCTAACCTGGAACTCCCAATGGGTTTAGGACAAGAACTCTCCAAGAGTTTTACCATTAGCCAAACTGAAGTCTTCTCCCAATCTAGGACTCCGATCCTTTATTCGCTTATCTCGGATTCCGATATCTTCGGAGATAACCTCGGCAATTCCGAGACCACCTTGGCTGACACGTCGGTGTCACCTTGCCACGTGTTGGTACTCAGAAAATATATCCCCACAACTGCCCCCTAGGTTCTATTACCTCGGCACTCTGAGGTGATGGAACCTATATTGTTTCTTCTTTCTCATACGTTGGCTTAGAACTTCCCAGCCGAAGTATTTCTTTTTAGGCTGACATGTCTTCTTCTAAAAACAAAAATTCAAAGGAACTCCCTTGTATATATGAGCTGTCATGCATCTCCCTTCAACCGTTTTATTTATGCCTTTTCTATTGGCTCGTGCCTACGACGCGCTTGAAAGTCGTCTTTTGCCTGTTCGCGCCGCCTGACGTCTGCGTTACTCCAGGCGCATTTAATGCCCTGTTTTGCCGCCGTTTCAAGTTTTTTAACAAAACTTGTTTTTTTCCCTCTTTTTCTTTTTACCTTTGTATTTTGTTCACTTGTTTTTCTCTCTCCAAAACTTTTTCGTCCCTGAATCCGCCATTGTTCTAAGCTTCAAACTCTGCAACTGACCTCACTCTTCCGTTCTCGCGAAGCTCCTGCTACTGTCGTCTGTCCTCGGCGAATTTCATTCCGGCGTCACTTTATCTGGTAAGCAACTGACCCTTCCCTCCCAGTTCTTGATTGTTTCTGGAATTTCCTGTTTGTATTATTCTGCTCCAGCATTGAATTTGTGAATCACTCACCTGAATGTATCTTATTTTATGATTTCGCACATGTCACGAACACTTTGCACTATTTCACCACTGTTCTTGGCTCCCAACCCTTTGTAATCTTCGTTTTTCTAATAACCCATTGTTTGTTCTTGAATCTAAAATTCGCCTTTGTTTTCTGCTTTTTTGTATTTTTTCTAGATCTGTGCCTTTGATCTTTGTCTTCGTAGCTCTTTAGGTTTGGGATTTGCTCATAGAACCTTCAATTCTCTAGGAAAAACTGAAACCTACTTTTCCAACATATACCTAGGTTGAAGCCAAGGTCCCAATAATCTTTTAAGAACACCCTGTTTCTATAACCAAGTACCTTTATACCAAAACCATGGGTATGTGGAGACATAGGGTAAACACTCCAACCAAACTTGAATTCTTTAGGCAAGAGTTCTCTATCCCTGCCGATGTTCACCTTAGGCTAGCTGGGGATGATGATTTCATTATGCCTCTGAGACGATCTGATGCCTTTCCTGTTGTAGCTTTTGTTGAGTGTGGACTTCGGCTCCCACTTAATCCACTTTTTCGTGAAGTTCTTCACTACTACACTTTGAACCCTATGCAACTCACCATCAACTCCTATAGAACACTTAATGGTATAATAGCCTTAGCTCGGCAGGAGAATGTTAGGATCACTCTTGCCGATATCCAATATTGCTACACTATGTGCGCCCTTAACCTGAAAGAAAAGGGTTATGTGTATTACCTTAAGCCAAGGTCTACTGAATTTAAAATCATAGCCGACCTCCCAGATTCCAACAAAGGGGCTGGAGACGATTATCTTATTGCCTCTGGAAATTGGGAATTTGGCCCAAACGAAGAAGTCCATCTCTTCCCTCTTCCCCGAACAGTTAAAGAGGGCAAGGGTAAGAGTCAAATACCATTACTTAGCTGTTGTTTTTGTTTTTAAAGTCTCAAAAGGTTTTATCTGTTTCTGATGATTTTTTTTTTTTTTTTTTTGCAGACGTTCGCAAGCCACCCAAGGACTTTTGCCAGTCTTATTTCCTCAGAAAAGACCTAAAGAAGCTCTTGGACCTTCCGATCCAGAAGCGCAAGGCTCCGCTGGTGTTAAACTTCATCCCCTCCTACAAACCCACCTTACCCGACGTTCCAAAAAGAAAGAAAAAGAGTTCATCACCTCCTTCTGCTACCACTGCACAAACCGTATCAACATCTCGGGCTGATCAAGGATCGACTTCTGATCCAGCCGATCAACCATCCAGTTCAGCCCCATACTTAGTCCCAATACCAGAAAGAAAACGTCGGCGAAGACTTGTCAAAACTGCCAAAATGGTCCGCCCAAAGCCCATTGCCCAAGATCTCTTAGCCGACCTCCCAACCGATGTCGACGCTGTTCCAACCCAAACGATTCTACCTCCAAAACCAAAGAGAACAAAAAAAGCCCAGCCGAAGTCCAAGGCTACTGAGGCTGAGGCTGAAGATGCTCTGCCTATTTCTCAATTGGCCGAAAGTAACAAGACTGCTTCCACTTCGGCAAAAAAGTCTATTGAAACTCAACCAGCAGAATCCCAGAAGTCAAAGAAGCCGAGGTCTTCTTCTGGGACAACTTCTAAGTCGAAAGTACCAAATGTCCCCTGGACGCCTTCAATTACACTGGAGAACAAGCCTGTTCTAGCTAGTGACAGTGCCGATGATATAAACATCGGCGTTGCATAATCTGACTCTTCTTCTTCCAGGTGATCTGGAAAAGAATGCTGAAATGAGTGAGTTCGAAAATTATGCTTTTATGCTTCAACGCTGTGTGCAAGTAAGTTTCTTTACTTGGTAACTTGTTTTATCCTGATCTCTCCATACTTGTAGAGTTCTGTAATAACTTTTTGCTTCTGTGTTCTTTCAGGCCGTCCAGCATGCACACTCCTTCTCTATGCAATCTTTTGAGACCAGGGAAAAGCTAAATGATTTGAAGGAGTTTGTAGGCCTTCAAAAGATAAATAAAGGTCTTCAAGCAAAAATGAAGAAATTAGAAGATCAAGCCGAGGCTGCTACTAAAGCCCAAACCCTTGCTGAAGAAAAGGCTGAATCTTTAGAGGCCATTAAGAATGTTGCCGAGGCTCAAAAAAGATCTTTGAGGAGAAAGCATTTCGAGGCCGAGAAGGAGCTCGCGGAAGCCTTGGCCACGAAGTCGGCTGAAATTAAAGAAGCCGACGAAAAGGCTTATGCCCAGGGTGTGGCCGATGTCACTGAAGACTACAAGTTACAAGTTAAGCAGGCATGCAACAGGGGCTTTTCCCTTGGTTGGATGTCCTTAGCCAAAAAACTTGATCTTCCTGTTGATTCGCCCTGGCGTAAGGCCGAAGCTATTCCTTTGCCATTTCCTCCTCCTCCTCCTCCAAGTCAGACTGAAGAAGAAGCTGAATCTGGATCCCAGGCTGAAGATGAGGATGAAGATAATAATGATGATGAAGCCTTGGTAAGGAAGCCCAAAGATGCTGGTGAAGTCAAGTCTCCTCCTGAGGGTGATCAAGTTTTGGACTTGACCCAGGATGAAGATACCAAAGAAGTGCCCAAGGAAGCTGACATTGGTAGGCTTTCCTCTGACCTTCTTCTGGTTGAGAGAAGTGTTGAAAAAACTCTTGCTGAGATTGATGCCGAGATTGATGCCGAGATCGCGGTAGACAAGAATGCCGAGGTTGTGGTAGAAAAAGATGCCGAGGTTGTTCTTCCAGAGACTGCCGAGGTCCAAATTCAAACCGCTCCTGCAACTAAAGAATCATAGCTTTTTTTCCTTTTGTCTTTTGTACTTTGTTTTCTGAACAATATAAGTTTTCTTCTGTGGCCAATGTGCCTTTGTTTTGTTACTCATGAACAATTTACTTCTGCTAGGCTATAGTGCCCTCTTTATATATAACTGCAACTGTTTTTCCCTGAATGTTTTAATATTTCCTTGTTGCTTCTGTATGGCTTCATACTTAGAATATTTTGTATGATCTACATAATTCCTCCTCTGTATAATCTTCCCGAGGTTACATACCTCGGGTATAATAACTGCAAATTTTTACTTCGGCAAGATACTGACCTGCAACCTTTTCATAAATTTCAGCAAGTATAAAACATATACTATTTAATGTTAAATTTGCAAACTTTTCTCAACTTTCAATGAGTGTCTAAACAGTAATCTCAGTTTGTCCTATTTGTAAATTGCTACAAATTTCAACAAGGATTATCGTATACAGTTAACTTTTCTCAAGTTATAACAAATGTTTAAACAATGATCTTCTTGTAAATTGCTACAAATTTCAACAAGGGTTTAAACAGTATACTTAACCTTTACTTCGACCTGTAAATTGCTATAAATTTTGGCCGATGATAACATGTCGGTTTAACTTTAACTTGTAAATTGCTACAAATTTCAACAAGTGAAGCTAAGGAACCATTTCGGCTTACTTTTAACTTGTAAATTGCTGTAAATTTCAACAAGTGGTAAGCTTTGTATCGGTTTGACCAACTTGTAAATTGCTACAAATTTCAACAAGTGGTAAACTTTGTAATCGGTCTGACCAACTTGTAAATTGCTACAAATTTCAACAAGTGGTAGACTTTGTACTCGGTCTGACCAACTTGTAAATTGCTACAAATTTCAACAAGTGATAGACTTTGTATTCGGTCTAACCAACTTGTAAATTGCTACAAATTTCAACAAGTGGTAGACTTTGTATTCGGTCTGATCAACTTGTAAATTGCTACAAATTTCAACAAGTGGTAGACTTTGTATTCGGTCTGACCAACTTGTAAATTGCTACAAATTTCAACAAGTGGTAGACTTTGTATTCGGTCTGACCAACTTGTAAATTGCTACAAATTTCAACAAGTGGTAGACTTTGTATCTTCTCTGCCCCCCAATGTGAACCTGAGTTCCACTTGGGTTCTCATTTTTCATGTCTTCCAGAAACAATGTTAAGTATCTTAATCAATCATATGTGCTTAAAGAAATTCAGAAAGATTTTATTGATGACATCGGCCAAAAATAATGAACATCTCAATGATAGAAAAATTTTAAATTACAAGTGTTCCAAGGTCTTGGCAGTGCTTTGCCCTTATTATCTTCAAGCCGATAAGCTCCATTGCCTAACACCGAAGTAATTCTGTATGGTCCTTCTCAGTTTGGGCCAAGCTTACCCTCTCTGGGATCTTTCTTGTTGCCAACGACTTTCCTTAAGACTAAGTCGCCGACTTGAAAATCTCTTGGGTTGACCTTCTTGTTGTAAGCTCTGGCAAGCTGTTGTTGGTATATCGCAGTTTAATTGCGCCTTCTCTTCGCTCTTCTAAAAGATCCAAATCTCGGGCTAAGAGTATGTCATTAGTCCCATTCTCAACTCCCTGGGTTCGGATCCCTGGGATACCGACTTCTAGTGGAATTACTGCTTCTGTGCCGTAGGCCATGGCAAAAGGGATTCCCCTGTTGATATTCTCAGCGTAGTTTGATATGCCCAAAGTACATTGGGTAATTCATCTACCCACTTTCCTTTTGCTGCTTGCAGCCTCTTCTTTATTCCATCCAGAATTACTTTGTTGGATGCTTTTGCTTGCCCATTACTTTGGGGGAAACTTGGTGTTGAAAAGTAATTCTTGATCTTGAATTTTGCACAAAAATTCTTGATAAGCTTGCTGTCGAACTGTGTTCCGTTGTCGGCAACAATGGCTCTGGGAATGCCAAATCTGGTAATAATGTTTTTCCATATGAAATTCTTGACGTCCACATCTCGGATTTTGGCAAGAGGTTCTGCCTCTATCCATTTTGTGAAGTAATCTATTGCTACCAACAAGTATTTTCTCTACCCAGTTGCTTGGGGAAGTTGTCCAACCAGATCCATGCCCCATTGGGCAAACGGCCAAGGGCTGGATACCGGGTTCAGGTCAGCAGCTGGCTGATGAATCAAGGGTGCAAACCTTTGGCATTGTTCGCACTTTTTTACGTATGCTTCTGCATCTTTTTGCATGTAGGGCCACCAATACGCCTGGGTAATGACCCTATGGGCTAATGATCTGCCCCCAATGTGGCTTCCACAAATCCCTTCATGAATTTCATATAAAAAATCTTCAACTTGCAAAGGGTGTACGCACCTTAAAAGGGGTCCAGTGAAGGACCTTCTGTAGAGATGTCCGTCCGCAGTCAGGCTGAATCTTGCTGACTTCAATCTGACTTTGTGTACCTCGTTGCAATCTTCTGGCAGCTTTCCTTCTTTCAGGAATGCAACAATTGCATCCATCCAGCTTGGCCCCATGTCCACACACATTGCTTCTTGCTTTGCGCTCCGTGGTTCTATGCTCGGGCCCGACATATAGTCGATCATGATTGTTCTTGTTTTTCCAAAGATTGAACTTGCCAGTTGGCCAACGCTCGGCGTGGGTCAAGTATCATCTCGGCTTACTTGAAGAAGTCGCAGCTTCAAATAGCTCGCCAACTGATAACCTCTTTTGCATATGCTGACATCCTCTCGTCTCTGGCTGCAAATTCTCCTGTCGATTGGTTAACAATTAACTGTGAATCACAAAAAACTATTACCTCATCTGCTTCTGCTGCCGTTGCCAGTTTTAGTCCTGCAATTAATGCCTCGTATTCTGCTTCATTGTTTGAGGCCTTGAACCCCAAACGGATGGATTGCTCTATTATTTCCCCATCCGGGATATCGTGATACTCGCCTCCCGCTCCTTGTCGGTTTGAACTTCCATCGACAAACAGTCTGAATGAGTCGCCGATGTAGATGCTGCAGGGTCTGAGTTTTTCCTTTCTTTGTTCCTTGGCCTTTGGCTGGGATTCTCCTTGCTTACTGGGGTCTTGTTTATTTTGGCTCAACGAAGCCCGAGGTTCGATGAATTCAGGCGTAAATTCTGCCACAAAGTCGGCCAAAACTTGGCCCTTAATTGCTGTTCTGGGCCTGAACTCTAGGTCATACTGGCCCAAGGCCACTGCCTACCTTGCAATTCTTCCTGTTAAGTCTCTTTGTTGTAACAAGGATTTCAATGGGTGTTCTGTTAGCACTACAATCTTGTGTGCCTAGAAGTAGTGATTCAACTTCTTTGAGGCCATCACCAAGGCCAAGATTAATCTCTCCAAATGGTAAGTACCTTGTTTCAAGCACAAGGTTTTACTTACATAATAGACACTTCGTTTCTCTTGCTCTTCTCGGATTAGCCTTGACCGATTGCGTGTTCTGATACGGCTAAGTACAAAAACAACTCCTCCCCAGGTTCAGGTGTTGAGAGGACTGGAGCTGTGGTCAGACACTTTTTTAGGTCGGCCAAAGTGGCCTCACATTCTTCAGTCCATAGGAAGTCTGCAGTCCTTTTTACCAGGTTGAAGAAGGGTTTGCATTTGTCTGAGCTTCGGCTTATAAACCTGTTTAGGGTCGTCTTCCGTGAGCATTTGAACCTGTTTAGCCCAGGTTGGGCTCTGTAGATCTAGGATGGCCTTGATCTGATCTGGGCTAGCCTCTATTCCCCTTCTTGTTACTAGGTACCCTAGAAACTTACCAGATCCAACTCCGAACGCGCATTTCGATGCGTTGAGTCGGAGCCGATATGCTTTAAGTATCTTAAACACCTCTGCTAGGTCGGTAAGATGATTTTTTGGTTCCTTGGTCTTCATGACCATGTCATCAATGTAAACTTCTACTGTCTGGCCTATCAGGTGTTTGAACATTTTTGTTACCAGTCTTTGGTAGGTTGCTCCTGCGTTCTTCAGTCCAAAAGGCATCACTCTGTAACAGTACAGGCCTTTTGGGGTAATGAATGCTGTCTTCTCCTCATCTGGGGGGTACATGGCTATCTGGTGATACCCCCTATAAGCGTCCAGGAAGCTCATCCTTCTATGTCCTGATGTAGCATCCACCAGTTGGTCAATTTTTGGCAGAGGGAAGCTGTCTTTGGGGCAGGCTTTATTTAGGCTTGTAAAATCTACGCAAACCCTCCATCTACCATTTTTATTTTTTACCACTACTGTATTTGAAAGCCACGTTGGATAATTGACTTCTCTGATGGCCTTGGCTTCTAGGAGTCTGTTTACTTCTTCCTCCACTGCTTCGACGTGCATCAACGTCGGTCTTCTAGCTCGCTGTATCACAGGTTTCGCCGATCTGTCGACATTCAGTCTGTGACATGTGACCTCGGGGTCAATGCCAGGCATTTCATAAGGTGTCCAGGCGAACACTTCTATGTTTGTTCTTAAAAAAACTTCTAATTCTCTCTCTTCTTCTTCGGCTAAGCCTGAGCCGAGAAGAAAGTAGCGCTCTTCGTCACCCTCCTGGACGAGGATTTTCTTTAGTGATTCCTCGCTCTTCTCAGGCGGCTCCTTGCCGACATCATCTAGGACCGCTATGTCCTCATCTTCAATATCTGCCTTTTCTGGTTCTCGAACATTGCAGGTTGTCTTCATTGCTGCCATGGTGTAATTTTTTGCCTGCAGTTGATCTCCTCTGACTTCTTCAATCCCATGTTCTGTTGGGAAGCGCAATAGTTGGTGCAATGTTGAGGGAACCGCCCCCATTGCATGCAACCATGGCCTTTCCAATATGATGTTGTAAGGAGAAGGCATATCAATCACGGTGAATTCTGTCCTGATCTTCCTAGTACCGGCCTGTACTTCCAAGTTTGTAGCGCCCAGGGGCCACGTGGGCGTTCCATTGAAGTCGACCATCGGGCCATTCGATTGCTCCATGTCGTTTGGGTGAAGGCCTAGCTCCTTGTAACATCTAACGTACATGATGTCGCAAGAGCTGCCTTGATCTATTAGGATGCGTTTCACTTGGCACTCCCTAACCTGGAGGGATATTACCAAGGCGTCATTGTGTGGGTGTTGGACTGTCTCTAGGTCGGCTTCGGTGAAGGTTATTATTGGTCCTTGGATCTCTTCAGGCCGATGTCTCTTTTCCCCGACTTGGTAGACATGCTGTAGATGCCTTACCCTTTGGGTTTCTCCTCTGACTTCATTCTCGTTAACCTTTGAGTGGATCACATTAACTATCCGAGGTCCTTCTGCCCGAGGTTGCGGAGGTGGTGGGCCTTGGAGCTGAAGCGAGGCGCTCTTGCTGTTCTTCTCTTGTTCTGGTTTCATCGACAAGGTCTCTCAGGTGGCCTTGTCTTACCAGATCTTCCAAATGTGCCTTTAGGGCTCGGCAGCCCTACATTGTATGTCCGTTTTCATTGTGGTAAGCACAATGTCTGTCCATGTTTCTTCCCATGAACTCTCCTAGCTCCCTTGCTGGTGTTCTGAAATAGGGCTGGCTCCGAATTTTTCCTAGGATTTTTTGAATTGGAATTCGGAACACGGTTGTCACTGCCTGTTTAGCTCTTAACTCCATCTCTGTTTTGCTGAGTCCGTTGTTACTTTCGCCTCGCTCGGCGAAGTTGTTCGCTTCGCTTGACTTCCTTGTGGGCTGATGTATCCTCCTCGGCTCGTGCATATTTTTCGATTCTCGCCATAAGCTCCTCCATGCTTTTCGGCAATGTCTTTGCTAAAGATTTCCGTAGTGAACAGTCATCTTTCAGGCCGTTCTTGAAAGATACGACCGCTACCTCCTGGTTGCATTCAGGTATTCGGTTGAACACCTCGTAGTAACTCTTTGCCTAGGCCCTGAGGCCTTCATCCTTGCTGATTTTTAAGCCATTAGTGCATCCACCCTTAATAGCTGTAGTTTGTTTGTTACGAACCTGGCCACAAACATCTCGGCCAGGCCTTCCCATGTTTTCACGCTTCCCTTTGGTAATTTATGGAACCAATCTGATGCAATCTCCCTGAAGGACGAGGGAAACACTTTGCAGAGTAGAGGCTCGTTTCCACTGTATAATGCCATTGAGTTTAAAAATAGTCCAACGTGGAAGTTAGGGTCTGACTTACCATCGTATATTTGAAACCTCGGCATGCTGAATCTTTTGGGTGCTTCAAACTTGTCCAGTTCTACCGAGAACGGTGTCCTCGGCTTGACGGGTGAATTTACTTCGGCTTCAGCGTTCGGTTCCTTCCTTTTGAGGTAGTTTCTCAAGTCTTCTTTACTCCTCCCTGGAGCTCGGCTGTCTTTGGACTTCAATCTCTTTGGCACACTACTCTTGGCCTCGTGATGGGCCCGTTTTGATCTGTCTCCATGGGTTGTGTCAAAGCAGAGCGCCTGCCTTTGAACATGCCGATGTTCTCTGCGTTCCTGATCCTTTTCTTGATACGTCCTCTGGGACTTCTCTTGTCTGGGCTCCTCTCACCCTACCTCCCCGGAGGGGGGGTGAGAATGCCTTTTGCTCCTGGAGTGTTGTGGTGTTTCAGGAATTATTTTCCCTCCTCCCTTCTGAGTATTAACAGCTAGAATTGGCGTGTCCTGCAACGGGTATGGTGGCTGCATGACATTGTTTTGCATCATGAAGTTGACGACCGACTGCAGGTCAGCCAACTTATCTGCTAATTCCTTTACTTCCTCATCCCTCCGTAGGCACCTATCCCTCCATACCTGGAGCTTGTCTTCATTGTAGTATCTGTCCTGGTCTGTTTTCTTTAAAGTGTCGCCCTCCTAGACAACGTCTTTTCCCCCGTGCCCCTGGCCACGGGCTTCTTCGTTGTGGTTGTCTCCTCCGACGTCAAGGTCGATAGGCCCGTCATTCCCAGCGGAGGCGTCGTTCCCAACCTTTTCGTTTTGTGCGTTACTGGCCATCTATTCGTCTTTCTTTCCCACAAACGGCGCCAAATTGTGTGAGTGATTTTCCGATCACACTGCCCTCCTTAGTAATTCAAACCAGAGAACACAGTAATAGATGGCACCTCATGTCTCAGCACAAAGAAAAGGCTCCGGCAGTGGTTCTTCCACCCGGGGGCACTCCGATGATCAAGTCAGTATATCTCTCAAAGATAATCAAGTATTCAACTCACAAGCTTGAGTCTTAAAAAACATACCTCAGACCCATGGGGGTGCCTCTCTTTTATAGCCAATACAATCCTAGTCCCAATAGGAGCCTAACTCCAGTGGACTCAGAATTATTGCTAACCTGGAACTCCCAATGGGTTTAGGACAAGAACTCTCCAAGAGTTTTACCATTATCCAAACTGAAGTCTTCTCCCAATCTAGGACTCCTGTCCTTTATCCGCTTATCTCGGATTTCGATATCTTCGGAAATAACCTCGGCAATTCTGAGACCACCTCGGCTGACACGTCGGTGTCACCTTGCCACGTGTTGGTACTCATAAAATATATCCCCACAGTAATCATTATTTTTTTTATGTAGTATTTATAATCAATAATGTAGTAAAAAGTTTTACAAATGAGATAATATTATTTCACTTTTGTTAAGTAATTGAGAGACTATTAATGACAAGTAACTATTCAATAGTTCTGAACACTATGTGACAATCCAATGTTTTAAAAATCGAATCGGTGAGTGAACTGAAGAAGTGATCGAGTGAACGGAACTATTGGGTTAAACCAGAATTGAACCACAACATTATAAATATATTAAAATTATATTTAAATAAAAATATAAGAAATAAAATTATAAATTAAAAAAATTGAAAACATTAAATTATCTTAAATATTTCTCCTAATATTTTTTTTACTGAAAAATATAATAATATCTTTTAAAATATTATTAATTTTAATTTTGAAAGAGGAAACCAAATATTTAATATTCTCTCCATATGATTTTAATTCAAATAATTTCATTGAAAAAAGAGCAAAAATTTTGGAAGGATATCAAAATTTCAAGTCTCCCTCTAATAATAAATTTGATTGAATCCCACATAAATTTTTCGAGTTTTTTTTGAACAATTTTTTTCTTATAAATAGGTAGAAACTTTCACAATAATTTCAAACTTTCAATGGGATTCCTCACAAGAAGAGACTCTTGAAAAAGAGTTTATAATTAAATTTTTCTTATATTTTATATATATATGTATATATAAAATAACAAAGAAAGAAAGAATAAAAAATAGTTACAAAATATCAAAAAAAAATCAAAATTTTTAATTTCTTCAACTCGGCCGGTTTGCTTGACCTGTCCCCGGGTCACCTAGTTCAGCGGTCCAACTACCAATTTTTTCGATTATCTCTAAATAAGCCAGTTTTTAGGTTGGAACGGCTTAGGGGTATATCTAGACCGGAACCCGACCGATCGATGGTTCAACTGGCGAGTCCAGTTCAGTTTTTAAAACCAGAGGACAACCAATCCATTAGGTGAAAAGTTTTATGCGCAAATGAGACATGTTAACTCATCATTATTAGTTAATTAGGAGACAAAATATAATTTACATAGCAATTTCACATTGACAATAAATATCACATAATATTTCAAAAATATATCTAATAATTCTTCAAAAATGATATAATTTATTTTGCAATTCTTCATTTGTTGTGAACACAATTTTTTTTTTTTATTAGCAAAAAACTCTTTATTGATGATTACGAAACAAAATACATTCTGATATACATCAACAAAGAGGGAAGACAAGAGCCAAAAGCATCAACTCAAGCCTCTCAAAATCCAGCTAGGTTGGAGAGAAACTAACCAAAGAGGGAACAAACAAAACAAAAACAAAGGAACAAAGGCTTCTACAAAATCAACAGCAAAACAAACCAACCACAGCAACACCAACAAAGCAAACCAATGCAAAGAAACCAGCAGATCATAGCACTGCCACACTCCAATTTGTAAACCAGATAATCCCACAGATCACTCAAATAAGAGACAGCAAAAAAGAGACTGAGCAGAACAAGAACAGAACAATGCTGATGCATAGAACAGGTCAGCACAGGCTATAGAACAGATCAACAATAACAAGCTCAAATATAAGCAGAAGGACAGCACAACAATAGTAGGCCAATATGACACCATTCAAGAACTCAATTCATTGTTAAGCCCATATAAGCACAGAAACAGAATTTGACTTTTTCCCCAACAAATTCCTGTAGTGACAAACCAGATGGACTACCAACAATCCCTCAATCAGATGAGCAACACAAAAAATACCCCCTTCATGTCCTTCCAACCAAAACGCCAGCAATTGCCCAAATTTACACTTAGTGACAAAACCCACTGTTGAAAACCTGGTCTGATTTAAACTGGACAAAAAAGTCATGCACCCCACCTCAATCTAGTGCACATACCTGCTGCCAATAAGATGTTTCTAAGCCCACAGCATATTTTTGATCAACAAATCTCTAATCTACTGGATCCTCACTACAATCTGATTTGGTAGAGATTGGATACTATGTCTTGGACTGAATAATCCACCTTCAAGTGCCATTTGGACCATAGAGCTACATGCACCTTAACTTTTTCACAAAATACTTAGAGGTCAGGATGAGCACCCTTAAATAAGCATTGATTTCTCAATTTCCATACTGACCATAAGACAATAGAGGGAATAATCTGCTAGACTTTGAGTTCCCAAGACTTGAATTTGAACCTGCCACCATTCCACCACAGCAGTAAGCCTTCTACAGAACCTGGAATAGTCTAAACCTGGTCCCACCACTTTACCATGTGAATCCAGCACTTTCACACCAGAGGACAAAGTAGAAGCACATGTACAACAATTTTCATCTCAGCTTGGCAGAAAACACACAAATTATTAGCACTTATATCAAGAGCCTAAATTCTTTGAAGGAATGTTAAGGTTTTAACCTTGCCTCGCCAAGCCAACCAACAGAAAAATTGCATCTTTGGAGGGGCCAAACTCACCCACACCCCTACTGGGACTGCCAAACCAGGCCCACTAGCTGCAGCCCTTCACCTCCATACAAAGGCGACTGAAAACTGCCTTGACCTCTCTGCTAACCAAGAGCAAGAGTCCTCAACACCAACTTTGAGACTAAGAGATAAGAGCAACATGCCTAACAGCCTTTGCAAATCCTCTTCTTCCCAAGCTAAGAGATTCCTTCTAAATTGAAGCTGCCATCCTCCTAAGGCACCAAACTTTGCTCTGATCTGCTGTAGAGAATCCTCCTTCTCTGTGGATAAACTGAACAATCTAGGAAATTCAGCCTTCAAACCTCTGCTACCTAACTAGGAATCATACCAGAACTTTATTCTCCTTCCATTGCCAACTATGATTTTGACTTGGTCTCCAAAAAATTCACCCAGTTACTGATTAGCCACAAATAGCTGTGAGATACCGTTCCAAACTATTGAGACCCCTACTGACTGATTCAATGTAGTTGTCCATCTCTCACCAATTTTTCCATACCTATAGTAGATCACTGATTTCCACAGAGCTTTATCATCACTGCCATACCTCCACTACCACTTCGGCAGCAAGCATTCATTTACCTCACCTAAGTCCCTCACTCCCAAACATCCTTGATTCTTGCTTTTTGTGACCTCCTTCCATTTGACCATGTGCACTTTCCTGTTGGTAGCAGAACCTCCCCACAGAAAATTGGCCTGAATCTTAGAAATATACTTGACAACCCCCTTTGGCATTTTAAAGATAGAAAGAAAGTAGATAGGCAAATTGGACAAGGCTGATTTGATGAGAGTCAATCTACCAGCAAAAGACAACAGTCTCCTCTTCCAAGAAGAGAGCTTCTTCTGAAACTTCACAACTACTAGAGACCAAGTGCTCTTTCTTCTAGGATTGGCCCCTAAAGGCAAGCCTAAAAAATTAAAAGGCAGTTTCTTAGGTAGATAATTCAACACCTTAGCAAATTCCTTAGTTTGGCCGTCATGATAGCCCACCACACAAACCACACTTTTGTGGAAATTTATTCTTAAACCAGATATCACCTCAAAGCACCTTAAAACTCTCTTAATGTTCAAGACTTCCTCCATGCCACCTTCACAAAAAATGATAGTATCATCTGTAAATTGAAGATGTGAAATACCTAACTGATTAGAGCCAACTGATGCACCCTTAATCACGCCCTTCTCAATATCCCTTTCCAACAAGAGATTAAGGCCTTCAGCTGCTACAATGCACAAAAATGGAGATAGAGGGTCACTTTGCCTTAACCCCTTCTGTGGTTGAAACTCCTCAATGGGTGCGCCATTAACTAATATAGACACCATAGTTGTTGTAATATAAGTCTTTATCCACCTAATCCACCTAGCACCAAAGCCAAAATTACCCAACATTGATAGCAAAAATTCCCAGCTTAATGAGTCATAGGCTTTCTCAAAATCCAACTTCAGGATGATACCTTTCTTCTTAGCTCTGTGCCACCCATCTACAACTTCATTAGCTATCATCACACCATCTAGAATGTGCCTACCACTGACAAATGCTGACTGCACCTCACTAATCATAGCTGGGAGAACCTGCTTCATTCTTTTGGACAACATCTTGGCCAAGATCTTATAGATGAAGCTGACCAAGCTAATTGGCCTATAGACTCCCAATCCTTAAGGATTATCCCTCTTAAGTATAAGCACAATGAATGAACTATTAATCCCAGTTGATAGTTTAGCATTTGTGTGAAATTCATGAAACATTTGAACAATCTCACTTTTCATAATAGGCCAGCACTTTTGAATGCATGCTAAATTAAAACCATCTGGTCCTAAGGCCTTGTTCCTATCACAATCTTTAAGAGCTGCCCAAATCTCATCTTCCGAGAACACTGCTTCCAAGTTAGTTGTTGCCTCTGAGCTAATAACATCATAAGGGCCTGAAATCCTTGGCCTCATGGACCAATTCTTCGAAAACTGCTGCCTAAAATGCCTAACCACAACCAGTTTAATCTGAGCAGGGTCCTCAAAGCACACCCCCTCCACACAGACTGAATCTAACAACTTCTTTCTCCGTCTCCTGCTAGTCATTATGTAGAAAAACCTAGTGTTTTTATCACCATTTCGAGCCCAAAGCATTCTGGACTTTTGATGCCACAACCTCTCTTTATCTCTACTTAATTTCCACACTAGACTTCTAGCTTCTCTTCTTCTTCTAATATCCTCATTAGCCAGAGACCCAGATTCTGCCTTCAGATCTCAATCATGCAACTCCTCTTCAGCTAACTTTAAAAGAGAATCAATATTACCAAACACCTCCTTGTTCCACACCCTTAAATGAGATCTTAAATATTTCAGTTTCCTCATGAGTCTAAACCCTGCCCATCCTGACACATGATTGTTTTCCCAAAGCTATTTAACTCCAAGCATAAAGGTAGGATGTGAAAGCCAAGGATTTAAGAAGTTGAAGGGTTTGGGGCTCCAATCCCTTTCATCCTCCCTTAACAGAATTAGACAGTGATCTGATATGGTTCTAGGTAAACCCCGTTGCTTAAAAGAGAACTTTCTAGCCACCTAGAATCCAACAAGAATCTATCTATCATGCTTCATCTTTCTCCATCCAATGCATTACACCAGGTAAACTGTCTACCTAACATAGGCAGATCCGTTAATTCCAATTTGTCAATAAACTCATTAAAATCCTCCATCCCCCTCTCTCTTCTTGAACACCCTTTCTTCTCACTGTTGTGAACACAATGTAAATGTTGGCTACATATTTTGTAAAAGCCAGTTACAGTTCGACACATGGCAAAGTAAGGGCAATACAGGAAGAATGTTTAATCTTCGATCACGATCGTACATGTGACGGTTAATATTGGTTCTTGCGTAGTCTGAGTAGCATTGGATCAGCGAAGAGATACAAGGTGACATGGCTTCAAAGGTTACTCACATTCAAATTCAAATATAGGAGGGAAGCCCAACTGCAAGTAATGGCGTAGTGAAACTACTTCTAAGGCAGCATGATCAAGCAATCATGGAGGAGCAATTCGACAGTTTGAAGTGCAGTTCGATGGTCATCCTTGAGGAGTATAAATAGCAGGGAAGCTTCCAGAAAAGTCCCCCCAGACTCAGATCCAACAAACCAGTCATTTACTTCATATTTTCTTTTTCAGTTTTACATTTCCAGTCTTTACATTTCCTGCACTTTAAATACATGTTCTTTATATTCCTGCACTTTAAATTCCTGCACTGCACTTCGTTCATAGGAGTAGTTTCAAGTAGATTGTTGTTGTAAACCTCTACGAGGCTGAGTTTGGATCATTGTAAGTTTTCATCTTAATGAAATACTTCAATTGTTCGTCATTTAACTGTTACTTTTCTTAATTTCTCCTAAGTCAAGCCACTAGTAAAAGTCCTCTTCATTGAGGTTGAAAGAACTAAAACACAATCGTCTGATAATTAGTTGGCAATTATAATTTCTGTAAGGACTTATTGATCCTTGCTGGCACGCTCGCATTTACAAAAATACCCTTCGAAAGCCAAAAAGCCAACATATATTTTTGGCACGCCCAGTGGGACTCATTAAAATGGCTAGACGAAGAAGACAAGGAGAAAATGAACGCTTGGAAGAAGGCATAGAAGAAGAGGTAGAAATACCTAATCCAAAGGATAATGTGGTAACATATCCTGTGGAAACTCCCATGTTATCAGGACCTATGGTCGAACAGACCAGTACTTCGGGACAAGAACCATATGTTCATAATATTGGACGAAACCAAGGAATTGGACCATCCACTGCTCCATCTACTCAGCCAACAAATCCATGGGATGGCTTAGTAGATGCTATGGGACAACAATTAATGAACACAATGGAAAGATGGGCAACATCCTTTTTGGATCGAATGAATAACCACCAACCAACAAACACAAGACACACAGAGGAAGTTTTAAATGTCCCTCAGCAAAGATTGGCTAGAGACAAACAGCCTATGCAAGTTAATGGACATTCTAATGGTCAAATTAGTAATCAGAACTATGAAAGACCATCACCTCAATCTTGGTATGAACCCATTTCGAGGCCTATAGCAGGCCAAAATGTCTCAGTACTCAACAATGAAGCCACACAAGTTGGTGGATCTGGTCAAGTGCAAGAAACTGGCGTAAGAATGGTTACAAATCCCATGTTCGAAGCCATACCTAGCACTAGGGGGTATAATAATCCCTTATTCGAATTTATACCCAGGGTGTTGGAAGGTTTTCCCACAAATGGAAGGGACACAACACCTGTTCCAGCACCTTTCGCAGGTCCTTTCGCAGGACAGGCTCAAAGGGGTTACCCATACCCCCAACAGCAACCTGCACCACAGGGGCAACCAGTCCCAAATGTACCACCTTATGGACCAAGAGAACCACAAGCACAAGTTTGTCCACCAAATCCTGTGTTTGTCCCTCCAGTAGTGGTTCAGCAGGCACAAAATATGGTCCTTAGAGACCAAATTGCTGATATTGTTAGGGAGATGTGTGGACCGATGGCTCGGGGGGTCCAAACTCCTGTGTACAGAAAACCATACCCAGAATGGGTAGATAGGGTACATGAATACCCAAGGGGGTTCAGAATACCAGATTTTACCCTTTTCTATGGGAGTGGAAACCAATCAACAATAGAGCATATTGCTAGGTTTGCTGCTCAATGCGGTGAATTTACTAATCATGACTATATGAAACTAAGATTATTCCCAAATTCTCTAACTGGGGGAGCATTTGTATGGTACATCAACCTTACACCTGACTCCATTCAAAATTGGCAACAAATGGAAGAGACATTTCATGCCCAATTCTTCCAATCGGAGCCAGAGGTTTCTATGGCAGACTTGGTAAGATTGAGTCAAAAGCCTGAAGAAAAGGCTACTCAGTTTATTGCCAGATTTAAAAGGGCTCGAAATAAATGTAAAGTCATCCTGCCAGAGCCAGAATTCGTAAGATTGGCTCAAAATGGCCTAGAGTTCAGGCTTCGAAAGAAGTTTGACTTAACTGAATTCAGAGATTTGGTGGAACTAACCTATAAGGTGTCTAGGTACGAAGCATTACTAGAGGAGGAACAAGATCGAAATAATGCATCGTACAAGACATATTATAGAGATCCTAATTATGAGATCGATACAGTAGAGATTGTGGGCAAAGAACTTGTGATCTATGAGGCATTAATTCATAAGGATACAACAATTGACCAGCAGTTTAAAAAAAAAGACTTTCACAGAAAATATTCTTTCAATTTAATAAAGGCAGATGACATTTTTGATCATTTGCTTGCAGCCAACTTCCTTAAGTTACCTAAAGAAGTAAAATTGTCATCTCTAGATGAACTTAAGGGAAAAGTATATTGTAAATGGCATAACTCTTGGTCTCACTCGACTAAAAACTGCATTGTTTTTCGAGACAGGATCCAAGAACAAATTCAAAAAGGAAGTTTAAAGTTCCCAACCAAAACAGAAAAGGCCATGGGGATCGACAGTAATCCATTTCCAGAGGTTGGAGAGGCGGCAGCCAATGTCATTACGTCAGACTTCCAGAACTTGTCCTTGACAGAATTGGAGGAAGTCAATGTGCAGATGCATGTTGCTAACCAGACAACCATCAAAAAGGACACCAGAAACCCACCAACTATTGGACAAGGTTTCTCACATCGGAGGGAACACTCTGATGAAGAATTACTGGATGATGATTCCTTAGAGGCAGCAGTAATGCAAAGGATGTGTCCTAGGTGCAGACTGAGTTATAAGTGGTTGAAAGGGCTTCCAGTTGATGGGAAGCAATATTACAGGGATGTACAGAGACGTCCTAAATCAACCAATGCTTACAACAAAAGGCCGTATCTGGCTAGTGATAGGCAGTGACCACTAGTGGTTGAGCCTGCAATGGACATAATTCATGCTAAAGGCAAGAGGCCTTTATATGAATCCAGGCCACCTAACTATTACAGAATGGAGAGCAGTCATTCTGAAAGAAGACTGGAGAAAGGCTCAGTTCATGGAATCAAAGCCAGAGATTGGCCCCCTAGACCAGCCTCACGCAGGACAGAAAGTGGCTACCTTCATCGAAGGTCTGAATCAGGCTCAAAACATGAGGTTAGAGCCAAGCACTTACCTTCACAGCCAGCTTCGAAGATGGCTTTGAAGGTAGAAAAAAGCAGTTCAACATCTGAGTCAGTAAGTTCGTGGGTACCTAGAGTTCCAGACTGGTTTGTAATGCAAAACAAACCTAGGGAAGTGCCTGCCCAGAGAGATGTTGGAAACCAAGGCAGGATGGTCAAGCCTCCTTTGGTAGCTCCGAACAATTGGGTATTGCTTAAACACCCAAAGACAAAGGAACCAGATATGGTTCCAATTATTTCGAGATCACAAAGGAGAAAGATTCAGCGCAGGTACACTCAGTACCAGAAAGATATGAAAGAAAATGGAGAGAGCTCTTCATTGGTCCAGAAAGAAGGAAAGAAGACTCCAAAGTCAGACCATACTCCAAAGCCAACTCTACAAAGCAAAGTGGGTTGCAGCAGAGAACAGTTGGCCAAGGTTCATTCTGAACTAAAAGCCAGAGAGAAGTCTAGCTTAGTAGGATTAGAGAAAGCTCTGATGGAGAGTGATAGCGAGACAGAAGAAGAAATTGGCATAAGCCAAAAGAAAGAAATGGTGAAGGAAGAAATGTTCAAAGCCTTCATGGCCGAGCAAACATTTCTGGTTGAAAAATCAGTCGAAAAAAACCTTTCGAAAGAACCTGTTAGCAATGAAGTGCCAGAATGCAGCATGGAGGATGCTTCTGAGGTAACTGATCAAGGTAGCCAAAAGGGGAAACAGGCACAGCCAGCCATCCAATTTGGCTCATTTCCTCCAGTATCTGTCAATATGGTACACATACTGCCTCATGAGTTCCAGGCTGGAGATGAGGACCAAGATGACCAAGACATGGATCCTATTCCTGTCTCTAGTAAAGACTCACAAGTAAGTATGGTACAAGATGATTCTCGAACTGCTATCCCAATGGAAACTGAATATGAGAGTGAAGAAGAGGTGAGCATTAACCTCTCGTATCCTTTTGAGTATCCCTCGAATTCTATGACACAACATGTCAAGCCTTTGTACATCAAGGCTTTCTTCGATGGGATACAACTGAACCGAGTCCTGATAAACAATAGGGTAGCAGTGAACTTACTACCGAAATCTTCTTTGAAGAAACTAGGGAAAAAGAATCCCAGGTTGATTCCAACCAGCACAACCATCGCTGGCTTTGCTGGAGACAAATAGATGGCTCAGGGGATTCTACCCATTAACTTGAGTGGGAACCAGGATCGTGATGACAGCATTCTTCGTAATCGATAGTAATGCTAAATACAATGCTTTACTTGGGAGAGATTGAATCCACACTAACAAATGTGTGCCTTCCTCTTTGCATCAGAAAATTATGATGGCCTTAGGTAATGGAGAGACAGAGGAAATTGATGCAGATCCTCAACCTTTCATAGCCTATGCAGACTTTGTAGAGGCCAAGTTGTATATTGAGGGAGTGACACCACTCAGTATACTGAGGAAAGCTGATGGCTCAGCCGAAGTGATGGCTAATGAGGAAGTGACACACCTGAAGCACTTAGTCCAAGAAAGTGCTGATGAAGAGATTGTCATTAAGGATGACAATGATGCCTGGTTGTAGGCAAAGAGATGAAGAACAAGAAGCCAAGTCTTTGGCTCTAATTAAGCTTTCAACATTGGATGTAAAATCAATAGTCCAGCAAGTACAGGAGCAAGAGAGAAAAGCCATGATAATTGACTACAAACAGGAGCAGCAACAAATCAGAATTTTGACCCTTGGTAAATACTGTGCATTGGACATTGAAACAAAAGTCCAGGAGATACAGGAAGAGGATACCTTATGGACAGATTTTGTCTATGAGGAGGAGGGCAGAGATGTTGAACTAAAGAACCTGGGAGCAAAACAAAGCGAGAAGGTTGCTTCGAAGGTAGAAGAAACCAATGAAGAACCTTCAATAAGTTCTCAGACACAAGACCCCTTAGAAGAAGTAAATTTAGGGGAAGGTTCTATGCAACAGCCCACCTATATAAGTGCTTGTTTGAATGATCTGGACAGGGACCAGTTATTGGTTGTTCTAAAGAAATATAAAGATTGCTTTGCATGGTCTTATAATAAACTACCAGGATTGGATAGGTCATTAGTGGAATATAGGCTCCCTATGAAGCCTAATTTCAAGCCATACAAGCAGAAACCAAGAAGAATGAGTCCATAAGTAATTCAGAAAGTCAAAGAAGAGATTCTTAGACTACTCAAGGCAGACTTTATTAGGACAGCCAGGTATGTTGAATGGCTATCTAATATTGTGCCTGTAGTCAAGAAGAATGGTAAAATGAGGGTATGCATTGATTTCAGAAACTTAAATCTAGCAACTCCAAAAGATGAGTACCCTATGCCTATAGTAGATCTATTGGTAGACAGTTCAACAGGGCATCAAGTCTTATCAATGACGGATGGACACTCTGGTTATAACCAAATCTGCATTGCAGAGGAGGATGTCCACAAGACAGCATTCAGATGTCTTGGAAATATTGGCACTTTCGAATGGGTTAATATGCCATTTGGCCTGAAAAATGCTGGGGCTACATATCAGAGGGCTATGAACACTATCTTTCATGACCTCATTGAAGGGTATTTAGAGTGTTATATTGATGACATTGTAGTGAAATCCCAGTCCATGGAGGAGCATCTATTTCATTTAGAAACAGCTTTTGAAAGAATGAGGAAGTTCAAGTTGAAACTCAATCCTCTTAAGTGTGCTTTTGGTGTATCATCTAGAAACTTCTTGGGTTATGTAGTGCACAAGAAAGGAATATAGATTGATCGGAATAAAGCCAAAGCCATCATTGAAGCCAGGCCTCCATCAAGTAAGAAAGAATTACAAAGGTTCCTTGGACAGGTTAACTTTCTTCGAAGGTTCATTTCTAACACTGCAGGGAAAACTAAAGTATTTTCTTCCTTATTAAGGCTGAAAGATGAAAAGGAATTTGTGTGGACAGCAGAGCATCAAATTGCTTTCGAAGGTATCAAAGCCTACTTGGCCAACCCTCCAGTGCTGATGCCACCAAAGGGTGATAAGCCCTTGAAGTTGTACATAGCTGCAGCAGAAAATTCATTGGGAGCTTTCTTGGCTCAAGATAATGAAGAAGGCAAGGAGCAAGCTGTTTATTACCTTAGTAGGTTTTTAAATTCTTGTGAATGTAAATATTCAAATTGCTGAAAAGTCAGTGTCATGCTTTGTATTTTGCTGCAATGAAATTAAGATACTATCTTTTACCTACAACTGTCTTGGTAATTGCAACCACAGATTTGGTTAAGTACATGTTATCTAGACTTATGTTAAGGGGGAGAATTGGCAAGTGGATACTGGCCTTATCAGAATTTCATCTAGAATATGTCCCTCAAAGGGCAGTAAAAAGGCAAGTTTTAGCCAATTTTTTGGCGGACCACCCATCTCAAACAGAGAGCCAAGAGATAATAGAACTTGGTATGGCTAGTATTGAGCCATGGCAGATGTGGTACGATGGGTCGAAAGCCAATGTCTTAATTGGAATTGGTATTGTGATTAAATCACCACAAGGGGTAGAAACCATACATGGTTTCAGAGTGGATGAAGCTACTTGTTCCAATAACCAGGCTGAATATGAAGCCTTAATAGTGGGACTAGAAATTCTTATTGGATTACAAGTTCATGCAGTTGACATTTTCGAAGATTCTCAATTGGTGGTTAACCAAGTGAAAGGGATTTTCAAGTGTCAACGCATAAGCATTTTACCATACTATGTTGTTGCATTACATCTGCTTTCTCAATTTCAAATAGCAAATGTAACTTATGTTCCAAGATTCTTGAATAATAGAGCTAATGATGTGGCTCAGAAAGCTTCGAACTTCAAGAGAAGGGATAATGCCCAAAGGGACATAAGCCAAACAACATATCAGAAATTGATACCACCTTTGAATAAAAGGAATGTGGTCTTGGAAGTCAATCATAATGACTTACAAGAACAAGATTGGAGGCATCCAATAATGCAGTACTTGGCTGGTCAATCTTCGAAAGCCAGCAGGAAAATTAAATTACAGTCTACGCAATATATGATATATGATAATGCTCTCTACAAAAGGGGGGGGAGATGGCTTATTGCTGGAATGTTTAGGCCCAAAAGAAGCATTAATAGCTATGGCTGAGGTTCATGAAGGCATCTGTGGTGCTCATCAGCCTGGTGTGAAAATGAGATAGTTGCTTCGAAGGCATTCCTACTATTGGCCAACTATCCTTAAAGACTGCATAGAGTATGCAAAGGATTGCCAGGCATGCCAAAAGCATGGCACAATAAGGCATGTGCCCATAACTGACCTATATGCAGTAGTGAAGCCCTGGCCATTCAGAGGGTGGGCTATGGATATGATGGGGAAAATACACCCACCTTCTTTGAAGCATCATTGTTTCATTCTAGTGGCCACTGATTACTTTACTAAGTGAGTCGAAGCCAAGTAATACAAGGCTGTAGACCAGACAGAGGTCATTGGGTTCATTAAAGATTTGATCCATAGATTTGGCATCCCACAAACTATAACTGTGGATAATGGGACTGTGTTCGATGGGAAGATGGGGAAGTCCTTCGTGGCAGAATTTGGAATTAGCCTTGTTAATTCCACACCCTATTATGCACAAGCCAATGGTCAAACTGAATCATCCAATAAGTCCTTGAAAAAGGGAATACAAAAGGTTGTGGAAGATAATCCTAGGGATTGGCATAACCTGTTGTTGGATGTTTTGTGGGCTTATAGAACTTCCCCAAGGTCAAGCACAGGAGTCACTCCTTATGCCTTAGTATATGGGCATGATGCAGTGTTACCTGTGGAGATTAATGTTAAATCTTTGAGGGTAAGATGCCAAGATCAGTTAGATCCTGAGCAGTACCATCAAAGTATGTGTTTGGAGTTAGAAAGCATAGATGAAGCCAGAATTTTGGCATTAATAACATTCTTTTCCAAAAGAGGAAAGCAGCCAAGAATTATAATAAGAAAGTCAAACACATTGGCTTTGATAAAGGTGATTTGGTATGGAAAACAATACTCCTAATAGGAATTAAAAGCCATAAGTTTGGCAAATGGTCACCTAACTGGGAAGGACCATATCAAATTCATAGAGTTCTGCCTTTTGGAGCGTACCATTTGAGAAATTTGAATGGGAATATACATCCCAAAAAGATTAATGGCAGATATTTAAAGCCTTATTTTCCAACGAGTTGGGAAACACAAGGAGTAGAATAAATGTCAAGCAAAAGAACACAAGATTACTCAGATGATAGACAAAAATTTGTTCTTTCATAAAGAATTAAGTACATTTTGCTACAAATTGGCCCAAAAATTATTACAGTGTTTTAGCTGTTCTTTTACAATGGATTTCCTATTACTAAGTGATGAAACTAGTTGAATAGCTGTAGCCATCTCTTCCTTTCGATCAGCCAGTCCCTGGTTGGTGATTTGCAATTTGGTGTCAGTTCGAACTAAGGCTTGATTCACTGTAGACAGCTCCTCTTCAAGTTGAGCTTTCTTTTCTAGCAGCTAGACTCGAAAGTGGGAGGCAGAGGAGTGTTGTTCTTTCAGATTTGACACTTCGGTGTGCACTTGGGAAACAGAACTCTGATCTCTAGCCAGCTTCTCATCCGCAGCCTTAGCAGCATGACAAATGCTGAGGTAGAAGTCGATAGTAGCTGCTGCCTGAGATAGATGACTTGAAATATTCATGCCAGATCTCAAGAATTTTGGCAAGATTGGAGGAACCCATTTCTGATTATAGGCCTTTGCAGAGCCTCGAAGGGAATCCTCGAAAAAGAAATCAACAGTTCCAGGCATGTGTCTAGGTCTATCAAAGGTGCAGAAGGCTTGCTGCTAGAAGAAGAAGAGCTCTTGAAAATTTCCAGCAAGGAGTCAGCCAAAACTAATGGCTCAGCTTCAACATTCAATGTTGGAGAGGTAGAGGGTATGTCGAAGAGACTAGCTAGTCTTCCTTCGAAGATATCAACCTCATCCATAGACATGAGGGGTGCAGATTGTGTTGTGATAGAAGACACAGAAGACTGCATAGGGATAGGAGAAATGGATGGAGCATCTTTGGCAGTCTCTATGGTCTTAGCCACCAATGAATCAAGCGAGGAGGGGCTGGAAGTAGGCAAAGGTGATGAATTATGAGTTGGAGAACTACCAGCACCCTCAATTGGGAAATTAGCTGCCTTTGAAGAAGAGGTAGCAGTTGGAATTTCTTTGGAAGGAGAAGGAGGAACAAGGCTCGAAAGCGAAGTAAATTGAGGGATAGGCTCAGTGGTTGTTGCTGCAAAGGGAAAATTACAAAGTAATGTTAAGTCTCAATATTAAAGATTCGACAAGAAAAGAATAGAGGCATGAAAGAAATTACTTGTTCTAGAAGCGCTGGCACTGATGGGAGAGCTGCGAAAGGAGTAATGTTCAGTAGTCTGTTGCCTTCTTGCAGCTTCCCTTTAGAAAAGGCCAACAGCAGCAGCTTCATCCCTCGAAATTGTTGTCGCTGCTCTTCTCAAATTTCTCTCAAAGACAATTATGGCCTTGGAATACTCTTGTTCTACGGCCTTAGCAGTTGCTTCGTAGATGGGATCTTCAACCAAGTCAATAGCTGAAGCAGCCACTTTCCTTCTTTTTTCTATTGCTTCGGCAATGGTCTCGGAATCAGAGTCTTTGACGAAATCAGAAGAAGAGACAGTTATCTTTCTTCTCTTTTTTCTCTGTATTGGTATTGTCGGCTCCTTCTCAATTTCCTTCTCAATTTCTTCAGTCTGAGATCCGGATTCCCTAGAAAAGAACTCCTCTTCTACTTCTCTAGAAGCTGTCTCCTGCTGAACCAAGTCAATCACTTTTTTCCTTCTTTTCAAGGGAGACTCCTGCTCTTGATCTTCTTCTTCTTCTTCTTCTTCTTCTTCTACTTGAACCTCAGATATTTCCTTTTCTAGCTCAAGGAGTCTCCTTTTCTTTTGCTGTTGACCACCTTCACAGAAGAAGAATTAAGAATAAGATAACAAGCATTCTAGAGAAGGTCGAAGGAAAGAAAACAAAGGCATATACCTTTCTTCGAAGCAGCCCAAGTGGCTTTAGGAAGAGTCGAGGCAACAGGAATGGACTGGGTTGTAAGAGGCACTGCAATTGAAACAGTGGAAGAAGTAACAGTTTCAACTCCTTTGGGCTTGGGCACGTCCAATACCATTAGCAGGTTCTGAGGTGAAATGGCCAAGTATACCTCCATGTTAGTCGCCCACCAGTTTTGATATCTCTTCAATACGGTACCTTGAGGAATGAAAGGAGTATACTCAAAATTGGCCAAGTCATCTATAAATTTGAAGGTTGTCTCTTCTAGCCTCGACTTCCGAACCTTCAAATCTCTCCTAGTAAGGCTCAGATTGGTGTTGCTGCAGAGAGGTATTCGGACCCCTTGTGTAAAGCCAAATTGTCTAGCAAATTGAGCAGGATAATAAGGCTCAGCTATGCATTTATAAGCTCTGAGATTCGTGGTCCCGATAAATAGCTCTCTAGGAATCAGAAGGGAAGCCCATATATCCTTGTGAGTAGGCGAGGCACAGAGCCTGTCACTTAGGAAATTACTCAACCAAGTTGGACCAATGCTGGGTTCGAAGGGACGGAAACGGTGATTAGGAATGGCAACTAGTAGTTGATGGAAGAAAGATAAATAAAAGGCAAAAGTAGAGGGATAAAATGAAGCATTGGCCAGTCTTATGCCATGGGTAAGAGAGTGTAGCCCAGAAAATTTAAGGCATTTGGATTGTAATTTAGTAAAATAGGCGAAAAGCCAAAGCTGAAGGATCCAGAATGGCCCCCCTTGATTAGCATCCAAGGGTTTCTCACAAAAGAAGGAACAAACTCTATATACATGGCCTAGAACATATGGGGCTAAGGCTACCCTTTTCTGCAAAACAAAGGCTTTGGCAAGAGGGGCAAATTCAGGCACGATTCTTTGAAAGGAGGTGCAGAAGAGGAATTTGCAAAGCCAATATAATAAGAAGGAAAAGAATTCCCTATCAGTTACCGGGCCCTCTCTTTTATTCTCAGCTTTAACAAAATCACTGTGAGATGAGTTAAGAGAGGGGAGGGAGAAAGGGACTGCTAAGTCAGGGAAATCTGGTGTAATGGGGGTACCAATAGGGGATACTCCTAGTAGATGGCAAATGTCAAGAACAGTAGGGGCCATTATCCCACATCTAAATTGAAAGAAATTAAAGATAAGGTTCCAAAAAATAAGGCAGCAGGAACTAGGAAAGGGTCCTCTGAGAAAGTTACCCTAGATAGTCGGAGAGTATCGAGAAGGCAGAGCTCTTGAAGGTCTAGTGTCCTAGCAGGGATGACCCGGTCATACCATTCTGTTACTCGGCCTCACCGTACAAAGATCGGTGAGGGCAATTGATTCTCTAGTTCCTCCAGTCGAGACCACCTTCATAAATGAGACATTGGTTCCCCAGACGAGGATATAGGGCTGGGAGCTCAGTAAGGATTTCCTTGAATATGGGCCCAAGCACGTAGTCTTGCTGCACATGGCGACGAGGAACAAAGATACGCCCATCGATAGCGCTTTTCTCCCCAGCCTTGTACTTCTCACATTCTGCATCAATGAGCCTTTTCAAGGCCACAGATGAGCTCACACGCTCTATGACTGGCACTTTTGGTGAAGAAGAAGCCATTGATAGTACGCTTTTTCGGAAAGTGAAGAAAGGAGTAGAGAGAAGTTGGAAGACTGATGAGGGTTTGTACGTTGAGAGCGTAAGTGATTCCAGAACGCGAAAACAAAAGGGTTTTAAAAGCCTTTGTGTCTGGAAAATATATTCCATAAATCGTTAAGTACTAAAAGCACGAATACGAGGAGTCTCTTCCAATATTGATAGTTTTTTTAGGGAAGAGCACATTCCGGATGTTGATGCCAGCTTCGAAGCAAGATATTTGGCTTTGAAACCAAATTTTGGCTCCAAAAATCAAACAACAACGGTTTCGAAATACAGAAGTCGGCTTCGAAGCATACTACATGCTTAAAAATGTAAGAATACTCAAGGATGGGTTAACTTCGAAGAGATCAAAGACCTGTAATAGGTTTCTTAACAAAAGTAATACCCTTGAGGCAAAGCTTGAGGACCCTTAAAGAAGTAAATAGTTGTTCGAAACATTTAAACCAACAGTTGGTTTGTATATACACAAAGAATTATTTGTTCGGTTAAAACAGTATACCCCAAGAGCAGTTTCCATATTATTGTAAGTATGGACTATTGCAAAACTAGTCAGTACTAACCATGACTATATTTTGGTTATGATTAAAACAGGCTTTGAGGGGAAAGATTGTTAAATTCGAAGCACCAATTCTAAACAAAAATCAACAAGAGTTGGTAACCATAGTCCATAAATTTGAAAATTCATCTCAGCATCCTTATTGGAATTGATTGGATCTATATTCGAAGGATAAAATTGTTAAATTCGAAGCACTGATTCTAAATGAAAATCAGCAAAATTGTCAATTTTATTCCAAAAGTTGGAAGAATTCGTACTGATCTTAGTGTTTTAACAATTGTGTCCAGTTTCGGAGGATGAGTTTGTTCAGAAAAAAATTCTAAAAATTGCTTTTGAAGATGAATGGAGGCAAAATCAAATAATGCCAAAACAGTCTTAGTGGTATTAAAGAAAAAGCAATTACATCGAATGACCCTCTTTGGGTACAAGTTCAAGCTCATAGAAATAAGGAATGGAATAAATAACAAGATCATGAAATGTTGTCCAACTATGGTTGATGAATTTCTTTTCTTTCTTCATTCTATTCTCCATTTCTTCCAGGATTGGCTGCTGAAGTTGATGTGCTCTCACTTGATAAAAGAGCTCTTCAGCCTTTATTTCGAATGCTGCTTCTTTCAATCCTCGCTCCAGTTTGCCCATATCCATGTCATCCTCGTATGTAGAGTCTTTATTCTGGAAGTCATCGAATTCCTCAATGAGTTTCTCTGCTTCGTACTGGGTATGAACTTGAAGAGATGAGAGTTAGTCCAAAGATTGAGCGGTTGCCATGGCAGTTCGATGCCAGTGAAGGAGTAATGAGAGTTGGTCCAGAAACATATGGAGTTCTGCTTGAGCAAGGGGGCTAAGGACCTGACCCCGAGTTAGAATATCACAAGCCCATCGAAAGTTCTTAAGAGGAACATCGTCCTCCAAAATGTCGAAAGGCAAGTGAGAGAAGGCTGCAAGCAAAAACTGGGCTTGTTTTTGCTCAGCTGGAGTAGGGGAAGGTGGTGGCGTGTAAGGAAGAAAGACCTTATCCGTAGAAAGAGCGAGCCCCAGTCTCTCTGGCCAAGAGGGAGTTGGTGGAAGAGAAGGTGTGGATGCTTCTAATTCAAGAGATGGAGAAGAAGATGTGGATGCTTCCATTTCAGGAGATGGCGCGAGAGTAGAAAGAACAAAGGCATTAATGTAATTGAGCCAATCGGAAGAGCAGAGCTTCACCTTATTGGCTAAAGATGATGGATTGTGCCCTTGGGCCTCTTCTAGGCATCGGGTGGCAGACACTATCCTTGTAGGCATGGAGGGTGTGTACCATGCTACAAGTAAATTGTCCTCCAAATTGCGTCAGAGGTCGATGGGCACATAAGGGTAAACCACCGAGCTTCGCGCATCAGAAGGGAAGTCTAAAGGGTCAGTGAACTCAACAAAATGATGGTTAATTCGCTCTCTTAAGACACGAGCCTCATATTCCAACCAGCCAAAAATCCCAAAACCCTCGAAGGTAGAAGGAGCCACAGCTCTATCCCATGCAGACTGTGAAGAAGAATCTCCTAGATCCATACCTGCAATTTTCTTAATTAAAGGATTAACGACAATATGTTCGTGGTCCAAGGATTCATAAATTGCAGAGGCCTCCATGACTTAAATATAGGAGATGGAATGAAGGTGGCTAATTAATGTATGGAGTTTCCTTCGAGGAGAAAACAACATCATCAAATGACTCTTCATGTACTTGATCAATAGAGAAGAAGTTTGGTTCTGTCATGAAAGAGATATTAGTCCGTTCGATTACTAAGGTGGTGGAGATGTTCCAAAGGTCGAAAACGAAATTAATGCAAGTAATCATCAATGGATGGCGGTTGTGTTTCCAGAATATAGACTCCATGCACGTTCCAAAAAGCACGGGAAAGGCTTTGATCCACTAATATCACCAAGTATTGGGTATATTAGTGCAGGGGGTAATGTTGGCTACATATTTTGTAAAAGCCAGTTACAGTTCGACACGTGACAAAGTAAGGGCAATACAGGAAGAATGTTTAATCTTCAATCATGATCGTACACGTGGCGGTTAATATTGGTTCTTGCGTAGTCTGAGTAGCATTGGATCAGCAAAGAGATACAAGGTGACGTGGCTTCAACGGTTGCTCACATTCAAATTCAAATATAAGAGGGAAGCCCAACTACAAGTAATGGCATAGTGGAACTACTTCTAAGGCAGCATGATCAAGCAATCATGGAGGAGCAATTCAACGGTTTGAAGTGCAGTTCGATGGTCATCCTTGAGGAGTATAAATAGCAGGGAAGCTCCCAGAAAAGACCCCCCAAACTCAGATCCAACAAACCAGTCATTTACTTCATATTTTCTTTTCCAGTTTTACATTTCCAGTCTTTACATTTCCTACACTTTAAATTCCTGCACTGCACTTCGTTCATAGGAGTAGTTTCAAGTAGATTGTTGCTGTAAACCTCTACGAGGCTGAGTTTGGATCATTATAAGTTTTCATCTTAATGAAATACTTCAATTATTCGTCATTTAACTATTATTTTGCTTAATTTCTCCTAAGTCAAGCCACCAGTAAAAGTCCTCTTCATTGAGGCTGAAAGAACTAAAACACAATCGTCTGATAATTGGTTGGCAATTATAATTTCTGTAAGGACTGATTGATCCTTGTTAGCACACTCGCATTTACAAAAATACCCTTCGAAAGCCAAAAAGCCAACAGTAAATAATATCAAATGGTCCTAAATTATCTAATAATTTTTCCTTCATAGCATCTCCAAGGGGATAGTTAGAAAAAAAGCCTGTTAAGCATTTTAGCCAATATAACTCTAACTTTGAGCTCCAATGGACTAGTTATTGGGCTAGCTACTTTACCAACTTACTTTTTTGGTGGCTACAATTGAAGAGCCCCAGATGCTCTCTAAACAAATATGTATGTATATATCTTGGATTTTTGTATATTTATGTCCTGGATTTGTGATTTTATATATTTTGTGTGTGTGTGTGTGTGTAACAATTTTATATATTCTTTTAATTCTGTTTGATGAATTACGGAATAACTTATTTTATATTTTGTATATTTTTTTTCTCCTCATTCTACAAGTTTGTATATTTGTATGGGCAAATTTATTATTATTACAAATTTATATTAGTAAAATATCAACAATTAGTATTTTTTGTTTTAAAAATTAATTTAGTTTGAATGATTAGCTAAAATAAAGAGTGTGGTTGGAGAATACAATAACTAAAGTAATTAGATAAAATAAAGAGTGTACTTTTTTCGTACTGTTAGTAAAAAGTAGAAAGTGTGGTTAGAGTTGCTAATTTGGCCCCCTTTTTCCTTCATAAAAGAGCTCCATTTATCCCCCTATCCAACATTGTCCTCTTTTGCTGGACTAGCTATAGTAATACTCTCTCTCTCTCTCTCTATCTCTCTCTCAATGCCTCCTGCCTATCTGAACTCACCACCTTCACCTTTTCCTTTCCTAGGGCTGAAAGATGACCAACAATTTCACTTCTTCATTCCACGACACCAAGCTTCATCTTCTCTCGCATCCTCTATTTTTTTCATTATAACCCAAGATCAGACACCAAGTCACCCTAGAGAGTGCCAAAAAAATCACCAAAAGGCAAGAACAATTCAGTTTATTTGACTAGATTATAATCTTCATCTTTTATATATACACTTTTTTCCAATCCATTCCAAAAAAAAAAAAAAAATTCTCATCTAGTGTCTTTAGGATTGCATGTCTCATCCCTTGATGATCTTTTATGATCTTAGGTCTTGTTTGGAAACAAATTATTTTAGTAACTTTTTAGTTTTTTACGAAAAGATATGCAGAAGAATAAAGAGAGTGATATAATAATTTATAATAACTTTCTAACTTTTTGATTAAAATGTATAGTTGACAAACGAGGTCTTAGGCTGTAATAATCACTTCCCATGATGAGTATTTGGGTAGTTTGAAATCCACAAGTTTTTCATATCATCATGATCGTCACCTAATAATTATCTTATTTGGTCATAGGGTTTATAATAAGTACTATGTATATATATATATATTTTGTAATTTGACCTCTCAATCTCTTTCTTGCTCTTAGGCTAACAGGTACATTTTCAATGCTAGATGATAATCGAGTAATACAATCTTCTTCAGTTTATCTAACAGTTGATAGTACTAAAGACAACGGTTAATTATCCGTTTCCAAGCTTGATGATGAAGATCAAAATAAAAGAGATAAGGAGTCACCAAAGTGTATCTTCAAAGATGAGGATGATGCAAAAAATGATGAACACGGGTTGCGTTGCAAAGGAACTGATGAGCAAGAGAAAATCGCGCATAATAAGTTTCATGATCAGCAGCATGACAATATTAGCGAAAACAATTCATCAAACAACAGTTGCAACACAATTCATCATTAGAGTTTGTTCTGATTGCAACACAACCAAAACCCCTCTTTGGAGGAGTGATCCTCAAGGTCCCAAGGTTGCTTTTCTCTATTCTCTCTTTAATCTAACTGTATAAGCAAAACAATACTAACTGTTATATTTATTCAATCTTAAACCATAAAAATATGCCGCATAGCACATTTTTCAAAAACTGGTCTGTTTTATTATATATATTTATTTCTATAAAAGTACTTAAAAACCTTTTTTGTTTTTCCTTTCCATTTTAAGAAGAAACATACCTAATTTTGGGGGAAGTTTTTTTATGGTACTAAATTTTGGTGCAGTCACTATGCAATTCATGTGGAATTTGACAGAAGGCAAGACTGGCCATGGCAGCTGCAAATAATGGAATGGTCCTTGCCCTAGACGATTCAACAACAAGGACAAAGATGCAAAACAAGGAAAAGAAAACGCGTACAAGCTAGAATACATGGCACAGTATAAGAAACCATTCAAACTCCCCGGTTCTCCTCAAAGCGGGGAGAAGATTTCTTTTGAGGATTTTGCCTTGAGTAAGAATTCATCTTTTCGGCGTACATTTCCAAAGGATGAAGAAGAAGCCGCGGTCCTACTAATGGCTTTCTCTTGTGGCCTCATCCTTAGTTAAATTTCTCAATTTTTGATTTTATTTTTTTTCTTCTACTTTTTGTCTTTGTATTTTGTTTTTGTTGTTGGGGAAGTAGAAGGAGAGAGAGAGGGTTGAGATCACAATTATGAGATCTTCAAGGATGTTGCAAACCAAATGTGTTGCTTCATTCTACATAGCCAATAATCTTGAGATCAATAAATAAGATACTAAATTATTTTAGGTTCTCGAGCTTTGTTGAATTTTCTCTGATCTCTTCTATAATCTCTCCTGAGTTTTGTTATAATATTTTGTGATTTTGTGATTAAAAATGAAGAGTAGGGTTTTTCATTTTAAGAACTTCAAACAATAATGTTGATCTTCCTAGCTACTTAAAACAAACATACATGTGCATGTGCCCAAAAATTTTATTTAAAAAAGTATTTAGAATTTGTGTATAATGTAGATTGATGTTTGGTGCGACACAAGTTACACTTGAGTTAAATTTGATTTACACATTTTAAATTATGAACTTTTCTTAGTAAAAATATTTACGTGTGATTGATTCATAAAATTTAGTGCGTACTGAATGACACTACAACAATTTACACATTTGCCGACCACTTTTGCCGACCAAAAAAATTTTGTTTGCAAAAAAATGACATTTGATGACCAAATATTAATTAGTCGCGAATGATCATTATTTTTGGCGACCAAATATTATTGGTCGCAGAAGGTTATATTTTGGCGACCAAAAAAAGAGTTGGTCGCAGAAAGTGGTATGCTTTTGCCGACGAACTAGAAATTTGGTCACGGAAGGTCACATATTTTTTGGCGACCAAAAATTTGGTCGCCAAAAACTTATTTTCAGCAACCAAAAAAAATTAGTCGCCAAATTTGTACTTTTAGCGACTAATATTTTAGTCGCCGTTGATTGAGATTTGACGACTAAAAAAGTTTGTCGGCGAAGGTACCTTTTCTGCGACTAATATGGTCTTTTGGTCGCCAAAAGTGTGGGAGGGAAATTTGATTTTTATGGAGGCGGGGAATTGAATTTTTTTTGCGACAAAAAAATTTGGTCGCCATTTTTAAAACGACGTCGTTTTGTACCAGGAAAATAGAGAAAAAAAAAAAAGCCCTAATCTCTTCTTTCTCTGTCCCGCTCTCTGTGTCTATGTTGGTCTGCCCTCTCCCTCTCTGTGTTCTCTCTCTCAATCGATGCCCACTCTATGTAGCTCACCGAAGTCCCTCACCACCATTGCTCACGTCCGTTGCACATCGCCATCGCCGCAAATCGCCATCGCCCTCTGTCTAATGGACTCCTCATTTCTAGAAGATCCTCACCCAATCTCACATCATCTCAGACCAACGTCGCACGCCACAGCTAGCGCCACCGTCGCCGCCGCATCCTCACAGGTTCTCTCTCACTCTCAGTCTATCTGTCTCTCTCTCTCTGTTTCTCGCTCTCTCCCTCTCTAGCCTTTGCCTTTGGTCTCTCTCTGTCTATGTATATATATATATAATGCGGTGATCATCCGTACGATGTTTTATTGATTTCACAGAATTTCTGAAGCCCCAATGACAAAGATCGTTGGGACTTTGGGCCCCAGGTCTCAATTTGTCGAGGTCATCTGTGGTTGCCTTAAAGCTGGAATGTTTGGTATTATACCGGTGAATATAGATAATCAAATTTAGATAATACCGGTGAATGGGTGGACATACCATGATGCACCTTTTACTAACAACACCTAGAGAGATACCACCATCTATTGGTGTGACTAAATATAAGTTCATGAATCATTTGGAAATTTTATTATAACCTGAATTTGATCTCGATCTATAATTTCTGACAAATGATTGAGACAAATTGGCCAAGACTTCTCATCAGTTCCATGGTTGGTTATGTGAAAACATTGGAATCTATTCAGAGGAAATTGTTAGCTAATGCAATAAAACAGGCTAAATCTGTTTAATTACATGAATGGTTTATTTGATGCATTCTTTCCAAGAATTGAATAGCTTTGCTGCATATACTTGAGATTTTTTTCTTGCCCCTAATTTTCTGGTGAAGGTAGAGTTCTTTGTCAGAGGCACAACCGACGTGACTTCACTCCTCATGTGGTAAAGATAAAAGTAGGAGAGGTACCGTTAGATATGGAAAAGAAGTTTCCTTATCGCCTTGTATTTAATGTCCGTCTGTTTCTCCATTTCTTGTCAAGTTGCTACTATTGGTGGGCGACAAGAGATGATTACTTTTGATTTTGTAGGACATTGCCGAAAAAATAGTGTCATTTTCTCGTGGAGGTCCTCGAGCCGTCGTGTTCTTCCGCCATCGGCCCTGTTTCTATAGTAGATATTCACCAAGTCGGTTCTTTTGGCAAATGTATTTTAAGATATGAGGCATGATCGATACTAACTATTTTGTTTTCGCATCTTCCTATTTTTAATTTACTTGACATGATTTTTAAAGGATGAAATATTGGTATTATATTCTTGCTTGTGATTGAGATATCTTCTCTTTTTGTTCTCGCTAGTTATTGGGATTTTGTTTCTTGTAGCTTCTATAGAGACTCCATCCCTTTGCCGTAAAAATTTCAAAAATAGAAGTAAAAAATAAATAAAGGAAAATTTTGACTTTGACCATGAAAAACATGAGGATCCCAAAATGTTGTAAAACAATCCCATGGTGTTTATGATCCCACTCTAATAAAGCAATCACATGGTACATCTAATTGTATTTAAATATGAATTTTAAAGATGAAAAGGTTAGTTAGGGGTTATGCATGGACCAAACCATGGGGTTAAAGTGAACTATGTTGGGTCGAAACTAAGGAATCACACAAAAGATTTGATTGCATTGCATATGCAACCTCCACGGTTTTTGCATTTGAATTATAGGATTTCAGCTCTTTGATGTCATACAAAGAAAAAAGCTTTTTTTCATTCATGCATTATGAATCCAAATAAGAATTTTCTTTTTTTTGACGTTTAACTTCTCTGTCATCCTTCATGCAGGTGTTTTGAGCTATTAACTCTAATGGATCACCGCTCTTAATGAAGTGGGAGGTGTATGGCGCAAAATAGGCATGTTAAGTGTTTATTGGCCAAACCCGATGGGACAGCTTTTTGGTGTCTTGCAGATCTCTAATTGCAGCTGGGCCAGTTCAAGTAAGCCTTACTTTCATTTCTATAATTAGAATTGCTAAAATAGCATTGTATTTTGTTCTTCTATAACTCCTGTTGATCCTAAAGGTAATCTCAGTTCTTAGTAGTTCTTAAAGTCCCACCAAACTTCATTCTAGCTACAGTTAGAGAGGTTCTTAAAAATTTCTTCAAAAAATCCAAAAAACCTTCATTTTTAGCAATTGTTTTATCTCCAAGAATGTATGGGGCTTCACTTACACAACCGTTTAGCTGACATGATCAATGTAAAAAAAAAATTTATTCGCAACCTTGTCATTTACTCTGCAAATGACAGTGAAGTGAATGTTCTGCTTGTGTTACTGTTTTTAGATTGTGGTATCTATAAGATCCATGTAATACTTATGTTAATTTCTTTTTTGATTCACCAGCTCATTATAGCAAGTTTCAAGCAGATTATCAAGAAACAACTTCTCAAGAGGCACTCTGTTGAATCTTCATCCGCTAACGGCATGCTTGGTGGTGATTTGGCTATTGTTCTGAGATCACATGGTAAGACAAAAAATGTTGAAGAGAACGATGTTGCGACACCCCCTTCTCGGTTCCCAGAACTACCCAGTGGGACAAGGAACAACATCGGTGACCAAAATATTAATCTTGTCTTCGATCAAGAGGCTTCACAACCATTGGAACACATGTCACATGAAAGTATGTTTGACATCAATGATAGTGTTATTGAGATCGATTGAAATGATACCGAGGGGCGACTTTCTTTCTTCTTCATGTTATCAGGTGAAATGTTCCATACTTTCAAAGAGTGGTGGTAGCTTTGGCAGTAGTTAAAGTATATTTTACTAGTGCTTTTATAAACCTTTGGAACTTAAATATTTGTTGTTTTCTATGTTCGTTTGTTATTTATTTCACAAACCCTTTTAGACAAAAGGTTGCCATTTAATTTTTTTGTGTGCCCTATATAGAAAGTCAATACCTAAAAGTTCAAGTTTCTGGTAAATGGTAGTTTGTTAAGAACAGCAGCATGTAATCTTTTACAGTTACTTCAAATGGAACGATAAGCTGTTTGTGGGTTGGTGTTCTAAAACCATTTTCATTTGGTATATTTTGCATTATTTCCAATTTATTGATTGTCTAATGCCATTGATGAACCATGTTCAAGTAGTAGAGTGCTTCTAATTAGACATTTGCAAATAACCTATAAGTTTTGGCATCCAGACTTATTTGCCTAACTGCTGCAACTGCGGCTATGACTCCAATTGCTGCAGAAACTACAGCAATTGTGACATTTAACCAGAAAACCGGGCTTTGCTTCGATGTCTTAAATGTCAAGTTGGGAAGATGTTGTTGTTATAAGTGAATCTTGTCCAGTGTAGTGCTTTTATTTCCAAGAAGAAAAAATTATCCAATTGTTAATTAAGTTGCTAATTCTCTTGGACTTATTAACATGTTACTTCACTTTTTAATGCTTGTTTTCTCTTGGTGATTAGATGAAAAGTTGGTAGGAAAAATTTGTATATGTTGCATATAAATAGAGCGTGGGAAAAGCTCGAGGGTCTAGTCATTTCGAAGGTGTCAGGCAATTTTTTCCTTGTATTTGAATATATGGAGCATGATCTTGCTGGACTTATAGCATTACCCACAATCAAGTTTTCTGAACCACAGGTATGTGCTCTTCCCTTGCATCTGGGGTGCCTATTAGACATCAACTATAGTAAAGGATCTATCAGTGATGTAATGGGAAATACAGAAAATTTTCTGTTACAGAGCTATTTTTCTACTTAGTCAACTAATGAAAAACATAGACCTCCATAAGGTGTTTATTGACATAGACAAAAAAAACACATGATTGGGTTTCTAGAGGGATAATGTGGAGAGTTTTGGAAAGAAGAGTACTAGTTAGGTATATATGAAAGACGTGTACTGGAGAGTGTCATTTTTCCGTGTTAATGTTCTTTTAAATTCTATGTTGTCCATGTAGTGGTTTCAGAAGTTCTTTCATATTAGTTCCGAAGGGTAGCCACTGTTAAGGGTCTAATTATTGCCTGTAGCCATCTTAAAGATTAACCATCAAACAGTTGCTATTTAATTAAGGTATTGTTTTGTCCAATGCATTAGTTCTCAAAAAGGATTTAGAAATATGTCGACTCTGCTTCTCCAAGGCTTAAAAACCAAAAAATGTTTGGACCTCACAGTCTGTAACTTTACAAATAAAGGTTCTAGTTTTTGTTCTTCTCATCAAATTCATCCTTGTCCGTACAATATTCTCAAGTTAGCATTATCTCCTTTGAGAAAGAAAAGAAAACAGAAAAAAAGGAAAAGATTGTTTTTCTTGAAATATTGAAGTTAAAAGTGAAGTGTTGGAACTTGAAGTATTGAACTATAGTAAAAGTGAAATAGAGGATCTATAGTAAGGTCAGTGTTAGGAACAAAAACAGAGGATCTGTCACTTATGTGTTGGAACTTGAAGTTAAAAGTGATTTGGCTGAAAATGTCCATTTATTTTTTAAGTTGACTATTGTGATTGATCAATATGCAATAGTTAGTCCCCTTTTTGTTACTCCGGTTTGTATTTTTTGGAAATTGACTTTCAGGCCTCATGTCATGCAGGTTATGACAACAGGACAGAGGGTAACAATTGAGTATCATGGCAATGGTTATATTTTCACTGTTAATCAGGCTGGTGTGGAGGGGCAAGTAAAATCAAACAGTATGGATAGAGGGATGATTTCGCCTGACACATGTATTGTCTTTCAAGCATCGAACTCCAGTGGAATGAAGGTGATTTATCATTCTTGCAGTATGCTTACTTGGCTTCCCATTTACTAGTGGAGTTTAGTTTTCAAATGATAGCTTTTCTTTAATTGGAATTATGGATGTGCCAAAACTTGTATGCTTGCCTTTCTCCTTTCTGTTTTAATTTATATGATTATATTGTTCACAATGATTGCTTTAAATTATCTTAGATAAAGCAATGTACTGGTTCATCACATTCAGCCTAATTTTATGCAGATTGTCAATCGTCTTGGTTACTAGCGACAACATCTTTAAGCATAAAGAGTTTAATCTTGAATCACTAGGTATAGGTGGTTTAAGTGCGAGTTTGCAGATATATTTCAAGAGCTTTTGCCTCGAGTTTTTCCTCCACATGTGACCAAAGTAATGTTTTCTTCATTCATATTTTCATTTTCCAACTGGTTTTACAATTTTATGGATAAAAAAAATTTATAGACATATCTTTCTTTGTGGGAAAAATTTATGTTTCAAGTTGGGCATCAAGCATGTGAAGGGGATGCTTCTTTATGGACCCCCAGATCTGGAAGACTCTAATGGCTCGCCAGATTGGAAAAATGTTAAATGGGAAAGAACCAAAGGTACGCAAGTGAAGCACTCATTAGATTGTTGTATTCTGTTGTGAAATTATTACTGTTAATTTGAATGGCACTGGCGAGTTATTATTTTTGGGGAAATTGTGTTTTAGTGGGAACAACTCAAAATAATTGCAACTTTCATGGAGGTACAAGTGGGTCTATGTCTGGTGCAAGGGAAAATTTTGGGCATTGGACATATCGCTCACCTGCATCCACACGCATCTCCATGGAAGTGCAATTATTTTGAGTTGTTCCCACTGAAATGCAATTTAACATTTTGTTTTTTGATTTACACGTTGATACAAACCTACTCATCATTTGTTGAAATCAGCTAAAACCTAATTGGATGTTGGAATTGGATATCTTTTTTTGTATTGGAACCGTTTTATCCTATCATTGTGAATTGTGTGCATTCATCAATTTTGTGGTCCTAATCAGTAATGACCAAAATAGCTTCTCTAATAGATGCTCATGCTAGTGGGGCGCAAGCATCCTTTTTAAGAAAATATCTTGAAGTCAGCTTCAAAGCCTTTCTTTCCTTTTTAAAGTAGTCAAGGTTCAATAGTAATTTGTGCACAAGTTTAGTAACTTCGCTAAATCTTTGCCTCAGACCTTTTAGTCTATGAAGATAATTCATCTAGATTCCAGAGTATCTTGAAGTGTGATGACTTGCGCTTATTCTTTCCTTTTCATGGTCAAGTAAATTGCTTCACTGGTTTGGAAAATGAAAGTGGAACCTAGTTGTTATATTTTTTTTCCTTTTTTTGTTAATGACATGCGCGCACACACACGCATACACATGTATTTGTGTATACACATATATATTTAGTCATCATAGCTCCTCTCATTTTTTTGTCTCAATTTCATGATATATTGCTTTGATTTCTAAGGATTTGAATTTGATCCTTCAAATGCAGCGATATTGTTGAAATGGCAAGCTATGCACCTCTATTTGTGAATACCAATGACAGAAGGTATGTTGTCATTCTTTTTCTCTAAAACCTTTTCACTGTTATGTTATCTCATGGTGTTGTTTTGTAATAATTATCCTCATATGTTAGTGTTGCTTTCTTAAAGGTGGAACCCGGATGCAATTGTTTTTAACTCCTTCCAGCAGTATGGAACTCTTAGTTATTGGATGCAACACTTTTTCATAGAATCAAGTGGTGCTACTCTGCTTAATTCAACACTAAAGGCCAATTCTTCAAGCTCGCTAGTTGCTTCTGCTATTGCTTGGTCAGAGGATGATAAGAATTATTTAAGAATAAAGGTTTTAATTTTCTCATATCAAACCCCAGAATATTCTTATGTTTTGTACTACTTGTTAAAAGCATACTCTACCCACCAATTCAACTTTGCTGTTATAATTAGTAATCTCTAGAGGTGGAAAATGGGTTTGGTTTGGAAGGGTCAAAACAGGTTATATATTTAAAACAGCCTAACCCAAACCCACCCATCTAATAAATGGGTTGGGTTGAATTGGATACAGCCCTACGAGTTGGACAAATGAACCCAACCAACTCGTTTACTTTATATCAAATTATTTTTCCAATAGATGGTGGGTGTAGAAGGCAATATGAAGTGCAAAAAGAACAGGAGCATTCAAGTTTCATTCACATTGATGGATTACCATGATTAGCTAGTCTCATATGGTTAACCATCTATCATGAATCTTGTGTGTTTAGCTTCTTCTTTTTCTTCTTATGTTTTTCTTTAAATGAATGAAAGAACATAGTCAAGAATGATTTTTTGGAGTTTAATCAGTCGATCTGAAATCATTAGGTGCATCATTAGCCTTGTGTGTTTAGCTTCTTCTTTTTCTTCTTATGTTTTTCTTTAAATGAATGAAAGAAGATAGTCGAGAATGATTTTTTGGAGTTTAATCAATCAATCTAAAATCATTAGGTGCACATTCAACTGTTGCTTCATCATGAAAGAACTGTTGAGTAATGATTTGAATGTTTGATTTTCAAATTGAGCAAACAATCCGAATCCTCAAATAAATGTTTTTACATTATATCAATGTAGTCCAGAGAACATCACACTTTCAAGAGCTTGTCTGACAAGTCTGATTAACATTCACACTTCTAAGGACTTGCATTTGCCAACAACTAGTTTTTAATTTCATTGCTCAATCTGCAAATTAGGTCCCAACGTCTATTTTGATTTAGTTGATGTTAGTAAATATTTTTCATGATAGGTCAAGTTTATGAATTGTCCAAAAAGGCCTTTTGATTTTGAGTCAAGTTTGTTAAGATACTTGTACTTTGTAGCTAATAATTGATTAGTATTTTTGATAACTGTCTTTTACTATTGGATTTATTTATGTTTTCAGTGTTCTAATGAGCCATGTAATTGTTAGCCATTCTGTAATCTCTTCTGGTGTTATGTTATCCAATAAATTAAGATAATTTGTTATTGCTATAACAGTTTGATTATTTGGTTATGCAATTTATTCTTTGGCTTGCTCTTGCAGTCAAGAGGTTCAACTAGAGATGGTACTGGAGTTTATGATAGCATTGTCAACCAGGTCCTAACAAAGGTTGGTTTAACTGTATTTCAACTTCTCTGTAATATTAGTAGAAAAATGTCACTGTGGTAAAGCTACACCACGCTAACAAATTTCAGGAACTGATTGAAAATTACTTGCTGTTTAGATAGATGGTGTTGAGTCCTTTGAACAATGTTTTCTTTGATTGGGATGACCAACAGGAAGGATTTGCTTGATGATGCACTTTTGAGGTGACTTCTATAGTGCATACCTCTTCTCTGTTGTGCTAAATAAAATTATTTCATTATGGTTAGCTGGTATAAAATTGCTGATTGTTTGACATTTCAGCAGAACTTATTTTATATGGACAAGTTCCTAAATAAAGATTTCTTACTAAATTAGATTTTAATTCTTCTTTCTCTTTCTCTTACTGAAATAGATTTTGACTCTTTTCTTTTCAGGCCTGGATGTTTGGAAGTCCAAGTGGAGATAAGCCTTCCTGATGAGCATGGTCGCTTACAAATTCTTCAGATTCATACAAATAAGATGAAAGAAAATTGTACAAGACTACTTGGCAGTATGAGCATTTTTGAGAGGATTAAATATTTTTGGATGGATGTGTATGGATAACAAATATTACTAGTTTTATTTGTTGATAGCTGTGCATGGATAACAAATAGTTATGTTTCAAATTGTTATGCTAGATGGATGTGACTTGTGAATGAAAACTTAGAATAGTTGTATTGTGTCGAATGTTAATGAATTATGTATTGTGATTGAATGTTAATGATTCAGTTAATTTGAATGATGCTTTAAAATTATAGGTTTATTATGGATTGAATGAATTATTAGGAATTACAGGTGTATTGTTTTCCTGTTTTGGCGATCAATTTATTAGTCACGACAAATAAATAATTTTTTTTCGTAAAAAATGACAATTGCCGACCAAGAGTTTTGGTCGCAAAAAATACATCTATTGCCGACCAAAATAGCTCTTGGTCGTGGAAACTCACTTTTGCCAACGAAAAGTTTTGGTCGAGAAAAGTAACAAATGGCGACCAAAACTTTTTTTGGTCGTGGAATGTCACAATTGGCGACCAAACTTTTTGGTCGCGGAATGTCACGATTGTTGACCAAAATTTTTTGGTCGCGGAATGTCACGATTAAAGACCAAAATTTTTGGTCGCGAAATGTGTCAATTGGCGACTAAGAAATTTGGTCGGCAAAAGGCGACTTTTCGCGACCAAAGTGTTTTAGCGACAAAATAAATTAGTCGCGGTAATTAAATAATTAGCGACCAAAAATTTAGTCGGCAAATCCAACTTTTGCCGACCAACCAATATTTTGGTCGTGAATTACTTTTGCCGACCCTCAATTGGCGACCAAAGTAGCGACCAAAAAAATTGGTCGCGAATAACTTTTGCCGACCAAAAATAAACTTTTAGCAACCAATTTTTTTGTTGCCAAAAATGTTAATTCTTGTAGCGTGAATTGCTTGCAATCCCGGAGCCAAACCTCAAAGAGCAATGTAGTTTTTTTCTCAATTCTGACTAACAATAATATTAATAAGACTTCATTTCATGATTCCCATGCCATAATCAATTGTTCTTTGAGCTTGTTTAGATTATTGCATTTTTTTTAAAAAAAAAAAGAGAAACTTCCCATACCCAGCTTTCAAAAAGTTAGTTTTTTTAGATTTTTTGAACTGAAAAAAAATAAAATAAGCTAAAATCTAAAAAGTTGTAGCAAACACGCTATTTGAAAGATTTCTTCTACTTATGTGCTATTTACAATAATAGAAAGTCACGTCTTAGAGGAATTCCTTCTGAGAATCGTTACTAACAAGGTAGCAAAAGCAAGTCCTTCAAAGGCTTTAGGAGCTGCTCTTCATAGGCAAACATAACATTTGCGATGCTACGTAAGGTGGGTTCAAGACTATGGGATTTATTAAAATACTAAAAATTCTAAATTTTCTATTAAAAGTTCTACCAAACATAATATAGATCTTACATAAATATGGGTCTCACACTCATACAAGTGTTTAATTTAAATTTTAGGCCTCGTTTGGGAACAGGCTTTTTTAGTTATTTTTTGAATTTTTGACTAAAATATGATATAAAAAAAACTAGTATGTATGAGATGACTTTTTGATTTTTTATAAAAAAAATATGCAAAAGTAGAGAGAAAATTGAATCTTTGACTTTTTAGCATAAATTGTTGGCTTTTTAATTTTTTTAATAACATTTTGACTTTTAAGCTAAAAAATAATATTGTCAAACGAGGCCTTAGTATAAATTTCATGCTTTAATTCCATGTGGCCACGGTGGCGTCCGGATGGGCCCTACTAGGCTAATCCAACCCAGTTAAAAATACTTGGCCAGTTCTAAGTTGGTCCAGGCCCAAATACTTAACACCCTCATGTTTAAGCCCAACAGCATGTGGATATCAACCCAGTCAAACACCATTATAAAATGATCATCAAAAAATTGTCACAATTGACATAAAATTTATAATTAATTCACCTTACAATAGTTGTGGAAAGCAAAATGAATAAATTTGGTAGAATAATGTAAAAAAATTTGAGAAGTTAAAATGACAAAACAGGAAGTGAGAAAAATTAAAAGAGGACTGTGAATATAATTTTTTATTATTTTAATATATATATATATTAGAACACATGTACACTCTTTTTTTATTTTATTTTTTATCAACAAAAGAAAAGTTTTATTGATAGTAATAACATACATCATATATTGATAACATCAACAAAGCAAAGACAAATCTGCTATTGATAACATCAATATATATCATATATGAGTGTGCTTCAAATCTGCTATTATAACTTACAGATATACAATTATAATCTAATGTAATTGAAGACTATTGTAAAAGAAATGATAGCTATAAAAAGAAGCCACTTCACATAATGAAAAACAAAAACTTCATAACATCCTGCTTTTACTTTATATATTAGTGTTGATAGATAGATGGATAAATATGACGTTTCACAGTAAATGTGTCAATTTGGGTAATTAAATAGCAAAGATGTGGTGATTGCAAGTACTTTAAAAAAAAAAAAAAAAAAACCCCTATTTACCATCTATATTTTATATCAATGTATTAGCCAAGATAGGTAAAGATGAAATTAATGTTGGTGTAGATTTTATAGTAATGTATTATTAATAACAAGTGCGAGTGCTGCTATTAGTATTTCACAAATTATTTTTAATTTCTTAATTTTTAGTTTTTATTTTATTACAATAATAATCTCAAATAAAATTATTACAAAGGATATCATTAATTTTGAGACACCTCATCTCACAATTATACCTATATACTCACTATATCATGAATTAGACTTTATGAAAGCACTCACCTTCATCACCACGCATCTATCTTCTCCAAATCCTACCTTCAAAACCTACCAACCCTCAAAACCTTGAGAACCCTTTGGCGGCCATATTCTAGCGATAACGGTGGTAACCATTTAATTACCTATTGTACAAGCGCGAAATAATATTCTCGTATAATTCTGTTGATCAAGTTTGCACTCCAAACGTCGTCGCTTTGCTACCTGAAAATATAAACGTGAGCTAACCGACAAGTGTGTGCCGGAAAACTCTCCGATGCCTAAGTCAACAAAAAGATAATAGACGCAAAGCTCTATATATTTGAGAATAAGGATTGCAATACCTGTACATAGGTCCTGTCATGAACTTCTATAGATTCCACCCGGCATAGTCCTAGTAAGACTCTAACTCTCCTTGGCAGAGTCCTACCAGGAATCAGACTCCCAAGGATAATATCTATCCTTGTAACATCTTACTCACTGCCTTCCAAGTGAGATGGTTGCAACACTTTTACTTAGGCTGGTAGTACGGTCAACCGAACTCAAAGTAGCCCTATTCTGAGCATTGGACAAAGAAAAATAACACTTCACCGAACTGAGCCAAGTTCGGTCCTCTGCTCCGGTTATACCTCGGTTTCTCCTGGAACACGTATAATCTGCCTGGTCCAAGTTTGAGATGAATATCTACTCGGACTAGGACCAAGCTACTTCATTTCCTGCCACGGCCCAGTAACCAAGAGACTGCACCTAGCTCAGCCCATTCTAACAGATGGACTTTAGCTTGGCCTAATTTATACATAAATTACCCTCTCAATTGCCCTTTAATTCAATCTGTGAAGCATGATTGGGATTACTGTCTTACATAGCTAGGATAAATGTACTTAACTGAGATAGGGCCGTTCGTCCATCCTCCCGGTCTGCTCGGCTTTGACGTGCCTTATCAATCACCTAACACGTTCTCTGACACCTCCTGAAACGTGGAACACATAGTAGGGCGCCACTAGCCCCGTACCTACAATACAGCTGTCACACACCTCAAAAATTTGAAACGCCCTACCGTCTTTTTACCTTTTTCCAAAAACGTACCATCACATTCACTGTACATCCTCACACTCTCATCTCTATTCCCTCCACTGTTTATCTTCTTCGCCTCAAAGACCCTTTGATCCAGAGCCAACCCACTTAGATTTACCCATTGTTACATCCAATCAAAACTGCAACTTTGGTCTCGAGGTCTTGCAATCATCCATCAAAGCTATTCTTTTGGTTCAAAAAGCCCCGGATCTAAGCTTGAAATCTGTAAGTATCTCAGACCTTCCCTTTTACTCCATGAACACTTAAGGTGCTAGTTCTTTAATGTTGAATAGCCCTTGTTCATAGGTTAAAAGTAACTTAATCGTACATTTGAACCAACAAAAAAGCTTGAATATGTACTTACCATGGTCTAAATACCTCTATAAGCCCTTAAAATCACTACTGCTGAAATGGATCCCTTCTGGCGGGAACTTGAGTTACCTTTAGATAGTGATTTTGATCCAAAAACTGTAGTACAGCTGAACTAAAAATCGGTTTGACCAAGTACTCAACTTTGACCGAACTAAGATTCACCTAATCGGACTAAAAACCTCGTCCATCACCATAGCCAAGCTACAGCCGCATCGGTTACAGACGGATTCCATTTGTCAACTGAGATAAACCCACGCTGCCCCCTTGTTTCAAACCGCGCAAACACCTAACTATCTAGGCTTAAACTATTTTTTAGCTCACGAGCATAACACGCTTTTATTTCTCCACTCTGCAGACTTGACTATGTTATCTAGGCACACTATTCACTCTACTCATTGGCGGCATTGCTCAATCGAGCCAACCTCCGTTCGTATCATCGCCGTGCTAGGCCACCGTATAAACTCTTAAGACATTAAACTTAAACACATGGGCAAGTACCGATTTATGGTAAGCTCACCAGGTGCTATAGCCGAATTTCGGAGGGAATACAGCATCCTTGATGACGTTCAATTCACATTAGCCGAGCTGGAAACCACACCATAGGACAAGCCTGGCTTTGTTCCTTTCACCCTTCTATCCATTGTTGAGGGTGGACTTCGGTTCCCCATTTAACCTTTAATATACGAGTTCCTTAAACAAACCCAATTATGCCCCACCCAATTATCCACCAACAGTTACAGAATAATCAATGGTGTGGCCGAACTAAACCGTCGTCTTGGCCTCAACATCAGATTGGCCAAGCTGTTCCACCAATATTTGCTTGGCCAAAATGACGACGGTTGGGTCTTCTTTGGGTCAGAAGTAACTTTGAGGACAATGAAGCCCCAATACTGGGCAGAAATATTAACTGCAATAAGGAGACAGTTGGTAAGGATAATTCAGTCTTCTTCCTTTGCTATTTCGCGTACTCCTACCGTACTAACCCTTGTCCCTTTTATTTTGCAAACTTGAACCACCTTAAGACTACCTACGCTTATGCGAACCAAAACACCCTTCGTACAGCGCTCAGCTACCGCAACCGAGATTGAACCGAGCTCCTAAACTTTGAGCCAACCTATCGGTATAGTGGTAAGAGAAAAACCAAGGTCACAGACTTCCTCCTTGAGTTATCACCTGAACCGTACCCAAATCTTTCCCAAATTAACCTCATTTGTCTTACTGAAAAGCAGGAAATGGCCAAAAGACGAGTTGTTCGTGCCTTGATCATCAAGCGGACCTCAACTTCCACTATTGAGGTTCAGGCCAAGATACCACCAGCCGATCAATCACGCGACACTGTGGTGGCCCTTCCAACCACCCGTGCTGTCTCATCTCGGCCAAGCAAACACCCCGTACCAGTTCTGCTGTGCCACAGCGCCTGATAGACGAAGATGACATTGAGCCATTGGAAATCGAGCTGCCAGAGGTCAATCTGCCCCAAAGTCATAGCCAGCCGGACCCTTTCAATCTGCCATCTTCTCCGGTGTGGGCACCAACCGTGTCCTTCAAGGGCCATGTCATGACTGCACAAGACACCATTAGTGCTGAGAAGGATCACCTTCTAGCTTTTAATTTAGCAAAAAGCGTCTGTCTGCCAGCCGACATAGAGCGGCACGAAGGTTTAATCGAACTGAAGGCAATTCGTTCGGCAACCAAGTCTATGATATTGGTAAAGTCTGAAATCCCTACAACTCAATAATTTGATACCAATCTTAATGCTTGGTTTTTAGGTAACCGCTTTGAATGTTCTGCAAGCCTTGCAAAAGAACCAAGTGGCTCACAAACATGTCCTTGAGCTACGAAAAATGGCTCGGTCAACCGCGGCTGATGCAGACGCCAAGGTGGCCGAGCTAAATGAGGCAAAGGCGAAGCTGGCCGAGATAACTGCTGAAAACAAAAGACTGGCCGAGCTTGTTAACACGGCTGAGACTGTTAAGCAGAAAGCTCTAGTTGATAAAAAAGAATGCTACTTGCGGGAGCTCGCCAAGCTAGAAAAGAAACTGAACACCAAGATCCAGGAGTGAAAGAAGAAAATAGAGGACGCTGAAGACCGAGGTTTCAAAGAGGGTGAAGAGACCTACGTTCAACAATGTGAAGTAGCTAAGGACATCTTCTTCAAACGTGGCTGGAAGGCTATGGCTGAAAAGCTCGGTCAGGGGCATGACTCCGAAATTTTCCTGCACCCTCCTCTCCATTTCATACCGAGCTACATAATGGACTATGTAAAAAGGGTCCAGCAAAAGTTCCTTCAAGAGGGGAAAAAAAAAAAAAAAAAAAGGAGATCCCTGACCCAGTTAATGTTCCTCCTGCTAATACTAACCTCACTCGCCAGTTTTCACTACCTACTCAAGTGGATCTGTTCAGCCAAACTATGCCAAGCACAATCGACAGAGTGCCCCTGGCTGACTTGACCCAAGAAGAGAACGCCCCAAACTGACATGTACAGTGGTGAAGTTCATGGAGACCTAGATGTTGAGCTTGATGACCTTCTTGCCTGATCAGCGTAGAACTTGCTCTTCTCTTCTTTTTATTTGTTTTCTGTTCTTTGTTCTTGTAACAGGGCTGTATGCCCCACATTTTGTTATCTTTTCCCAATCAATAAAACTTTGTTTAGCTTCTTGCTCGGTCACTACGCTTTTTGTAGTGTATATCTTGACTGCATGCCTAGCCGGACTAATTAGCTTAGCCCTACCTTATCCTACCAACCTTCTCTTGGCCGAGATACTCATCTCTGCTGAAGAACAAATTGTTGGGCAAAAACTGCGAGCCTTATTTGGGCCAAGATAATTGTCTCAGCTAAAGATAGGAGAAAGTTGGTCACCCTTGCCAACCTTCTTTTATCTCAGCTGCAGATTAACCTGTTGGATAAAACTGCGTAACCTGTTTAAGCCTAAATTCTCATCTCGGCAAAAGAGTACAAAGAGTGGTTGGTCAAACCTGCCAATCTCCTTAAGTCGATCTTGACTGAAAAGTGTAAAAAGTTGTGTTGGTCAAACATGCCAACCTTCTTAAGCCTAGATCCTTATCTCGGCTGAAGAGTGCAAAAAATTATGTTGGTTAAACCTGCCAACCTTCTTAAGCCCATATCCTTATCTCAGCTGAAAAGTGCAAAAAATAGTGTTGGTCAAACCTGCCAACCTTCTTAAGCCCAGATCCTTATCTCAGCTGAAGAGTGCAAAAAATAATGTTGGTCAAACCTGCCAACCTTTTTAAGCCCATACCGTTATCTCGGCTGAAAAGTGTAAAAAATAGTGTTGGTCAAACCTGTCAACCTCCTTAAGCCCAAATCCTTATCTCGGCTGAAAAATGCAAAAAATAGTGTTGGTCAAACCAGCCAACCTTTTTATTGCCTCCCAATCGGGTAACAAGTACGAACAATTTTACAAACAGATAAAAGAATTTTTACAGAAAAAATGCTACTTGTTTTATTAGAAAGAAAAATTACAAGTGTTTAAGAAAAAACTAAAAATAAAATACTTTGATATTGGCCATGTTCCATAGCCTTGGAATAGCTCGGTCGTTCACGTCTTCTAAGTGATATAACCCTTTTCCGGCCAAACTAATCACTCTAGATGGTCCTTCTCAATTAAACCCTAATTTGCCATCTCTAGGTATCAAAGTGTTTCCCATTACTTTGCGCAGTACCCAATCTCCGATCTTGAATTGCCTTGGGTTTACTGCTTTATTGTATTTCCTGGACAACTCCTATTGATATGAGACAATGTGTACCAATGTATTTTCTCTTCTCTCTTCGGCAAGGTCTAGTTCTAGGGCTATGGCCTTTCCATTCAAGTTTAGATCAAAAGTTTCGCTTCTAATTGTGGGAAGGCCAACTTCTAAAGGGATTATTGCCTCCATGCCGTAAGCCAAGGAAAAAGGTGTTTCGCCAGTCGACCGCCGATGTATAGTTCGGTAAGCCCATAAGATGTGGGGGAGTTCCTTAGCCCATTTGCCTTTTTGCTTTTTTCAGCCTCTTTTTCAAACCATCTAAGACTACCTTGTTAGAAGCTTTAGCCTGGCCATTGACTTGGGGGTACGCCGGCGTAGAGTTATAAAATTCTATCTTGTATTCTTCTCAAAAACCCCTAAAGATTTTTCCATCAAACTAAGTGACGTTGTCTGATATCAAAGCCTTAGGAATTCCAAACCAGGTTATGATGTTCTGCCAGACAAATTTCTTGACATCTTTTTCTTTGATGGATGTGAGTGTTTCTACCTCTACCCACTTGTGAAGTAGTCCGTTGCCGCGACAAAGAACTTCCTGTCGCCCGGCACGGTCGAGAGTGGTCCGACTATATCCAGGCCCCACATTGCAAAGGTCCAAGGGCGGGTCAAAAGTAGGAGCTCTATGGCCAGTTAATGTACCTGATATGTGAACTTTTGGCATTTCTTGCACTTCTTGGCATACTACTCTGCGTCTGCTTACATGTATGGCCACCAATATCCTTGTGAAATAGCTCGGTAGGTGTAATAACATTATATCTTGATCAGCGATAAACTGAGCTTAAATGATAATATAAGTAATGAACTGAACAAAAACAAACACAGATAAACCGAAACCCTGGCAATAAAGTTTGTCTATTGAATTGTTTGATTGTGTGATTATCTGTTGCATTGTATGTTTAAATTGCTAATTGAAGGCCTTATCGGGCGCGAATTAGAAACCGTTGAAGTATTGGAATCTAATATTTGTGATTTTATGGTATTTTTATCAAAATTGATTAGGAATGATTAAATTAGATTAAATCGAGTTGATTGAGAACTTTGACTTAATTACTAAATTGCCACCTTAGTGGACCTTTTGTTTAAACAATTGTATTGAGCCTATACACTTAAATCAACACATTTGATCAAGACTTAGGGAGAGGAGAGTGAAGAAATTGAATTCACCTTGTAAATTGCTAAAGAACTTGTTGGAATTGCTAGAGACTTGGCATAATTTAGCTTCTCATCTTGAATCAACACTCTAGGTAAGGAAGACACCATCTTCTTGTTGTTCTTGAGCTTGATATTACATGTTTCATGCCCAAATAGAGAGCTAGGCCATGTTTTAGTGTAATCAAGATGAATTGGAGCTCCATTGTTACATTGAGTTTAGTGAGTTTGGAGTTGAATTCTTGGCTAATTGTCACATGCATGCTCATGTTCATGTATTAATCCATGTTTTCAAGTTGTTTTCAAAGATTGGAGCTCAATAGGGCAAGATTTAAAGCTTGTAAATGGTTTGAAACCCATGCATTGCATGTTTACAAAGTGTTCTTGAATTGTTCTTGAAAATGGTTTGAATAGACTCACCTTTGGGGCTTAAATTCTCAAATTGGCTTTTGAAACTTGTTATTTATTGAGTTGGGATGTATTCCGTTTGAGTGTTGGAACACTTGGTTTGAGCTTGGAAGCACTGAAAAAAAATTTTTGGCTCTTTCTTCAGCGAAAGAATTCGCTCTCGGCGCGAATTTTTCCTTCTCTCTACGCTCGGAGAGAAGAGATAATATTGGTGGCTCGGTAAAAAATCCATCTTTTTTTTTTTTTTTCGAAGGAAGCTGCGGACGGCGAAGGAAGGCTTTCTTTTTGCGGCGAACTTTTTTGAAAGCGAAAATCGAGCGCATCGCATCGAAAAAATCGCAAATTTTTTCGATTTATTTTATTTTTTTTTTATTTAGCGCCGCTCGCGCTTTGATTTTAATTTTGAAAAGTGCCTTTTTTGCATCCTCATCTCATCTAGGCATTCTTAGGCCTAGTTTAAAAATCTTAATTAGAGATTTAGACACAGAAGAACCAACCGAGGAATTTAAAGATTTAATTATCATCCTTTCCAACTGTAAACTTAGTGTGTGTTCTATTGATTGAAGATATGTTCAAAATGGTTATCTTTTGAATCTTGGCCATCATTGATTGATTGAAATCTTGAAACTCAAACTCTTTGTTTAATGAATTGATTTCAGACATTCATTCATAACCTCTTTTCGCTTTATGTTATTCGGCTTTAGCTCATATATATATGTAGGTTCTCGATTGGTCCCCCAGAGGCGCCATGCATGGGCTTGGGGTGTTTTGTGTCCCCCCAGTCTCTCCTCTTTTTGTTTGTACTATTTTAAATGATTGTATATCATAAATGTATGAAAAATGTTTTTGACATCTGATTTCCTGGACACTAGTTATTTGTTGTATTAAACCCATAGAGGGCTAGGGATCGTCCGCCTTGATGACTTTTACACACTCTTTCATGAATTTCAAACAAGAATGCCTCGACCTTGTTAGGATGAACACACATCAAGTATGGTCTTGTGAAGGATTTCTTATACAACACCAGGGATGGGAAAAACCAAAACTATTGTGACTTGGCGCGAATTTTGTTGGCTACTTTCTTTTCTTTAGGTAAAATGTCGTCTTTCAAAAACACTATGATGGGGTCCATCCAGGAAAGACCTAGATCAGCATAGCATGCTTCGGCCGCTTGCAGCTCTTCAATACTTGGTCTTGGCAAGAAGTCTATCAACAATGGGTGTGGGGTAGACGTATCTGCTATTGACGCAAAGTCGGCCAGCTCATCTGTTTTATTATTTTTCTCTCAACTAATTTGCTCTATCCTAACCACTTCAAATTTCATGATCTCCTTTCTGACCAGCTCTTGGTACTTGGCCATTTTGTCGTCCTTTGCTTCGTAATCGCCTGAAATTTGGTTAACTAAAAGTTGGGAGTCACTGTATACCATCAGCTCGATGGCCTTCATGTGAATTGCTAACTTCAAACCTGCTAATAAGGCTTCATACTCCGCCTCATTATTGGATGTTAGAAATCCAAGGTTGATTGTCTGTTCAATGATCAAGCCGTCGGGTGAGATGAGAACTATGTCGAGTCCTGCCACATGCCTGTTAGGCGTTTGATCTACGAAGAGCTTCCACATCTCTCCTACAAATAACTTCCAGCAAGTGGAGGGATCTGATGATGCCTTAGGATTAGGGGCATTGATGATTTGGTCCTCTCTGTTTGGCTGTCTTAAGATTTCACTTTCAATCGAGTCCTTGCTTATCATAGTGTAGTTTGCTCCTTCTTTCTTTTCTGTAAGGCTAAATGATTTGCTATGCAGTTGAGTGACCTACTGTGGGGGTGGTGCTATCCCTACGGTGTTTTCCCTCATTTTTTCAGTTAAATCGATCTGACAAACCTAATGACTTCCTGGGGTAAACTCGGCCACGAAATCAGCTAAGGCTTGCACTTTTATTATGGTTCTGGGCTAAAACTTAATGTCTAATGACCTAATTCCACCGCCCACCTCAAAATTCATCTAGAAAAATCTGTCCTCTCAAACAAGGCTTTTAAGGGAAAGGCTATTAAGACAATCACGGTGTAAGCGTGGAAGTAGCGCGATAATTTTCTAGAAGCCATCATCAAAGCTAGGGCCAACTTCTCCAATGGTAGATACCTTGTCTCAGCGCCCAGCAATGTCTTGCTAACATAAAAGATGGGCAGGTGTTGTATTCTCTCAACTCGTACCAACATTGCGCTAACTGCATGCTGGGAAACTGCTAAGTATAAAAAAAAGTTCTTCTTCTAGTTTTAGGGTTACCAATAACGGCGGAGAGGTCATGTATTCTTTTACACTTTTCAGAGCGTGGTTGCACTTTTCATCTCATTCAAATTTGGCCTTTAGTGCCTGGAAAAACGGCCGACATCTGTCTAATGACCGACTTATGAATCGGTTTAGTACTGCTGCTAGGCCTGTGAAATGTTGTACTTCTTCGACTGTATTGGGCCTCTCTAGGCCTTGAATGGTTTTAATTTGAGCCGGATCGGCTTCTATACGCCGGTTGGTCACTAGAAAGCCAAGAAACTTTCTTGACCCCACGCCAAAGGCGCACTTGGATGTGTTCAGTCGCAATCCGTGGGTTTTCAAAACTTGAAACATCTCAACTAGGTCCTTGAGATAATCCCCCTCGTTCTTACTCTTGACCACCATGTCATCTATGTAAGCTTCCATTGTTCTGCCTAACAATGGCTCAAACATTTTGGTAATCATCCGTTGAAATATTGCCCCTACATTTTTTAGGCTAAAGGGCATGACCTTGTAGCAATATAAACCCCTGAGTGTCGTAAACGATGTGACCTCCTAGTCCGATTCATATATAGCGATCTGATGGTAGCCACGATATGCATCAAGAAAGCTTAGTCGGTTATGACCTGTGGTTAAGTTCACTAGTTGGTCTATTCATGGTAGAGGGAAGTTGTCTTTTGGGCATGCTTCATTGACCGTCTTGTAATCCACACAAACGTGCCATTTGCTATTCTTTTTTGGTACGACTACCGTGTTGGAAATCCACTTGGGATAGTATACTTCTCTAATTGCCCCTGCTTCCAGCAAGTTTCCCACTTCTTCTGCCACTATCTCTGCATGGTGAAGCGTCGATCGATGAGTTCGCTATATAATTAGTCTGGCGGTTGGATGGATATTGAGTTGATGATAGATGAAATTGGGGTCAATGCCAGGCATGTTGTACGATGTTCAGGCAAACACTTCGATGTTTGAGGTCAAGAACTCTATAATCTCTATTCTCTCAGTGCTGGAAAAAGTCGAACCGCGCAAAAAGAACCTCTATGGATTCTTCTCATTTACCCTTACCTCTACCAAGTTCTCCATTGCTTTCTGTTCGGCTGTTTTGCCGACGTCTGCAAACAACTTGCTGCTTTTTGGCTTCTCCACCATTTGTACAAAACATTTTGGCAGCTCGACTACCGTTCACCGTCATGAAGCATTGCTTAGACATGATTTGGTCTCCTAAGACTTCTTCAATTATTCCGGCTTTGTTAGGAAACCATAACACCTGGTGATATGTCAACGCCACTGCTCACGTGGCGTGCAACCATACTTTTCCCAAGATTATGTTGTAAGTGGATGGGACTTTCAATACGCAAAATTCCACTTACTTTGTCATTGTTCCTGCTTTGACTGGCAAAATTATCTTTCCAACCGGTCATTCTAGCATTAAGTTGAAGCCGACTAATGGAGATGTCGCGGGTGTTAAGTCTTTGTCCTCTAATTTGAGTTACTTGAAGGTCTCGTAGTACATTATCTCGCATGAGCTCCCTTGGTCAATCAGGATTCGCTTGATGTCGAAATTCTTCATGCGTAGAGTAACCACTAGTATGTCATTGTGAGGGCTTTGTAATCTTGCTAAGTCTTTGTCAGAAAAGGTGATGACGTTTATAGCCTTTGTTTTTTCCTTTTTTATGGTAGGTTGTGCACTCAGTACCTCTCTCATGTGCTCAGCCTTCTTGATCATCCCTCTGAGTTCACAAACTCGTTCAGGCTCGATGATCCCATGTATCACATTGATTATGCCTTGGGACGGATTGTTGGCTAGCGTCTCATCTGGCCTATTGTGGTCTTGGGGGGCTGGCTATGCTCCCCCTTCAATATATTGGTCCAAGTAGCCTGCGTCTACTAACTCCTCCAGATGTTGCCTTAATGGCATACAGTTTTCAGGTCGGTGCCCATTTTTGTCACGACCCGCTCCCCGTAGCCAAGGGTTAAGCATCGTGATGGCCAATAACTGAAGTTACCTCCGGCCAATTCTTAAACAAATTAATAAACGCGAGCGAAAATAATATTTAAGTGAGGGTACCAAAATAATCATCGGAACTTCTATTTTTATTACAAAATTTATTAACCAAAAAGCCCAATATTTACATATAAAAATATCATAAAGGTGCTGTGAGTGTCTATTCTGTAGCCCCGGGTCTAAGACTTTCTAAAAGTTATTTCTGAATTACATTGTTTCCTGAAAATTGGTAAACAGCTATAAACACATGGCAGAGTGAGAAATATTATGCCAAGAGTATAAGGGACACAAAATAACCATGGATAATTATCTAACTAAAATAATTAAGATAACTTAGTCTGAACAAATAATCATTTAAGTAGCAAAGCTGAGATTATGTAAATAAATAACCATAATCACGGTACCGAACAAAACAAAGGTCACTGGAGTGACAATCAAAACAAAGGTATGGATTTAAGAGGTGGCTCGTATGGATTATAGAGGTAGCTTCCACAATAGTATAGCACTTTGCTCCGCACAGAACAAAGATCAATAGATCCATGACAACACAGGGCCACAAAGTGACCAACACAGAGACCAATGGTTATTTAAGTCCCCCAAGGCATGGGACTCTCGTGGTGGTACTTACAAAACATAATTGTTTATGAGGTCATAGTCAAATATTCTTTAAACTTTAAACAAACATATCCATGGGTTTCATTTTAACAAATAGATTTCAGAAACTAATCCACGTAATTGAAATATTAATATAATCTATAATAATTTATAAAACATAACTTATATAAAATAAATTATGATAAGTCAAAATGTATGTAAAATATATTATGGTAACGCAAGGTATAATATAACTTACCTTAATATTAACCCTTACTATTTTCTTCTTATTTTTGCTACCCTCACACGGCTGTTCCTTTGCTCTCCTTTTTCCCTTCTATTTCCTTCATCCTATTTACTTACAGCCCACCCATCCTTTTATATACACAACCTAGGGGGGTTTGCATTAATGGCCCAAATTGCTGAATCACCCACCCTAAACCTAGAGAACCCAGATGGTTGTGGTTTTATTAGTCCAGCACACACACGCTAGATTTGTTATTATCAGATTTATTATAGATTTGTTTTATTTATTTTATTCTCAGTATTATTTATTTCTTATGATTATTTATATATTTAACTTGTGATGTCATTTTACTTTGGCCCAATTCTTAAAATAATTATATACCCCCTTTTTTTCCGATAATATATACTCCCTAATTTAATTACACTTTATCTTATACACCCATAACATTTAATATTTTATTTTACTCTTACGGAATATTTAATTAAACATTTAGAGTTTTTTTCATTTATAATTCAATAATACTAAAATTAAATTTAAGGGACAAGTTAAATTTTCGGGTTGTTACACTTTTCATCATGGAAAGTGCAATGGTACCTATTATCGTAGCCCCTATGCGCTTCTCTCAACTTGGCAGGCCATCGAACGAAAGGTTCGTCGCGTATCTCGCTAAGAATCCGGTATATAGGTTTATTGAACACTGTGGTGATGGCAGTGCAGACTCTCAACTTCCTTGCCTAGGAGTCCTCTCCGTTGGCTCATCTGCCTCGTCCATTTTTGCTCAGTTGTTCTTCCCGCCTGACTGTGTTGACTTTGGCCGCAGGTTTTCTGTCTGACATCGCTGTTGTGCCAGATTTTGCTTTGGTGCGAGCGCCATCTTCTTCTACCTGGATGTGCTGATACACTCTTTCCATTAGGGCCTCCATTGTGAGGGGTAGTGTCATCGTCATTGAATCCCTTAATTTATTGCCTGCCGACAAAACTCATTTGTACTGTGCGATAGCTAGGTTTATGGAGCAATTTCCAATCTAATTAGAAGTCTCCCAATACCGATTGTTGTAAGACTTCAATGTTTCCTTCTCGCTCATGTCTCTGGAGAGCAGCTGGTCAATCTCCACTGGTGTCTTGGTGTTTGTTCTAAACCTGGTCACAAACGCCTCTGCAAGTTGTGCCCATGAAGCTATGCTGGCTTCTGGCAACCTCTCAAACCATGTCAAACCTAGGTCACCTAGGCTAGAAGGAAACAAGATCCACATTAGTGTCTCGTTTCATCGATATACGGCCATAACTTGGAGAAAGTGGCTTAAGTGTATGTAGGGGTCCGACTTTTCCTAAGAAGTTGTGAATTTAGGCTGGTGGAAGCCTAGGGGTAACAGTGTGTTTTCAATCGCCGGAACGAACAGCAAGCTCTGCAACCTTGTTAACGCTTTGTCTACTAACTCGTAGGCAAGGTGTGGCACCGGTATTCCGACCTCGACACTTCCATGTGTTCTAGGAGCCAACCGTTGTAGAGCAGAGACCTTACGGAGGTCATAAGCCTGGATGTCCTCCCTCCTTCGGGCCCTTTCCTCTAGTACTATCCGCAAGTCTGCTGACCTAGGCAAGTCTGTATGTCTAGATGTCGTTTGGTGCGAATGTGAGGGCCAATAACTGCTTCTCTCCATACAAGACCTTTCAGTCCTCGTTCTCTCAAACCTGGAGAAATGAGTCTTTGAAGTCCTTGAGTGCGTGTCGCCTATCCTGAGGCTTTAACTTTTAGCTTGTGATGGTATGACTTGCTTGTTACGATCTTCTGAGTGGCAACAGTGCATCCTGCCTTTGCGTATCTCTTCTTCTACCACCCCTTTACCTTTTATCTGGCACTTCATCGTCTCCATGTTTGCCGCTATCCTCCGTATCAATTCGTCTTGCTCCCTTACGCGATCTTCCAGAACCTGAGGATCCATCCTCCACCTTTGCCTGTCAGGGCTTTGGGAGCGACAAGGACTTGAGCCCTGTCTTTCTCGTGTGTCTCTCCTTAGGTTCCATCACTGGGGATCTAATTCTGCTATGGGCAGGACGAAAGGTAAACTTTCGGGCCTCTCACCCCATTTCGGGATTTGCCTATCAATAGCAGAATGTGGCAAGTCTTCATTGTGCGCCATTAAATCTAATTGAAGAGCAAACTCAATCAAGAGGTTTGTTTTCTATATGTTTCTCACAGACGACACCAATTGTACGAGCGTGAAATAATCTTCTCATATAATCCTGTTGATCAAGTTTGCACTCCTCCAAATGTCGTCGCTTTGCTACCTGAAAACACAAACGTGAGCTAGCCAATGGGTGTGTGCTGGGAACCTCTTCGATGCCTAAGTCAGCAAAAAAATAATAGACACAAAAGCTCTGTATATTTGAGAATAAGGATTGCAATGCCTGTGCATAGGTCTTGTTATGAGCTTTATAGATTCCACCTAGCACAGTTCTAGTAAGACTCTAACTCTCCTTGGCAGAGTCTTACTAGGAATCACACTCCCAAGGATAATATCTATTTTTGTAACATTCTACTCACTGCCTTCCAAGTGAGATGGTTGCAACACTTTTACTTAGGCTAGTAGCACGGTCAACCAAACTCAAAGTAGCCCTGCTATGAGTATTAGACAAAGAAAAATGACGTTTCATTGATCTAAGCCAAGTTTTGTCCTCTGCCTCGGTTATACCCCGGTTTCTCCTGGACCACATATAATCTTCCCAGTCCAAGTTTTGGGACGAATATCTGCTCGGACTAGGACTGAGTTATTTCATTTCCTACCACGGCCCAGTTACCAAGAGATTGCACCTAGCTCGGTCCATTCTAACAGATGGACTTTAGCTCGGCCTAATTTATACATAAATTACCCTCTCACTTACACTTCTCTGGTAATGACAATGAGTGGAAGTTTTTCTGGCAACCACAACTCTGTAAGACAAGAGGAGTACAATAATAAAAGCATACAGGAGGTTCATAATTTTGATATTGTTCTTAACCCAGAGGAAATTGGCCTTGTAAGGGTAAGTTTCTTGAAAAAAAAAAGACAAAAAAAATAAAATCTATTCGTAATTTTTTCATAATTGAACTCCCGCACATATAACCGAAATTCGGGAACATCAGCCTGAATATTGTTTATTTGTTCGGGAACCAGTAATCGAACATTTATTATTTGTTCGAAAATAAGTAACTAAACATTATTCATAAGTTCAAACTTGTTTTACTGAGAAAACTAAACCAATTATTATATATATATATATATACTTGCAAGAGAATAAATTATTATGAGAAAATCAAGAAATTATATATGTATGTATATATATAGATAGAGAAAGCATACCAACTGTGACAATGGTAGATGAGGCAGCAGAGATGATAATAACATTGCCTTTTTTTCTTCTTTTTCGTGGGCTTTGTTAGAGTTTTTTCGAAAGTGGAATTTTTTTGGGGTGTGGGGGTTGTACATTTAATGGGTAGAATATTTTTACAAGAATAATTTTGATATTAATTGGAGGAAGAAATTTTTTTAAAAAAATTTTAAAATTTATAAATGAGGTCTAAAGAAATAAAAATATCCAAAATAATTTAAAAGATACTAACGGCACCACTCTTAACCATACATAACATGATATTCGAAATTTGATCCCAATAAATTGTCGGTGAAGACACATAAGATTGCAACTTTTGTGCATTGTACCTTAGTGCAATTCACACATTTTTGTTTTTGTTTTTTGGGTGAGCTTTAGTGCAATTCACACTTGATACCCACGAAAATGGAAAGCTCCTCATACTCCCTCCTTAAAAATCCCAACACATTCCAACTTTCCCATTCCTAGTAAAGAATTTAGTCAAAGAAAACATCCACCCACCGTCAATTTCGCCATTACAAACCAAATAATAATAATTATTATAATTATGAAAAAAAGCTTGAAATCCTAAAAAATGATTAATAAAAAGTAAAAAGTTATGTGGTCTTTTTATTTTTCTACATTTTTATACAAGAAGGTTATATGTAGTCTTGAAATTTACATAATTTTAAAATTCTCATATGATTAACAAATCAAATGTATTAATTAAAACATTTAGCTTAATGATTGTTTAACAATCTTTGTGGTGTGAGATTTCAATAATTTAATTGTTATAGAGATTATGGGACTAGTAGGCTTTGTAATTAAGTAGTGGTCAAGTGGTAAGCTAGTAGTTTGTTTGATAATATATTAATTTTTATATTTGTAATTACTGTTTTATTGATTGGAAAAAGAAAAAAAAAATCAATAATAAGATGTGTTCACGAATCGGGTTGGGTTGAGTGACCTCCCATCCGTTATTTATCCGAATTGAGACAAATTAAAAAAAATCAATCTACATTCATCTACTTAGTTAGTAGATGCAGATTGAGTGGGTCATACAAGTTGACATGTGAATGCAGACCACCAAACTTTATTGTTCTATGCTTCTTCTTGTTTTTTCTTTTTTTTTTTTTTAAAAAAGCTATTTTAGAATAGTTTTTTTATTACTTTAGGCCTTATTTGAGTCCAAACTTTTTTATTTTTTATAATTAAAATAAATGTTAAATTTCCATATTTCATAAGTAAGTAATATTATTACTAAATAATTTATTTTTTAATATACAAATCATAAAAATATAACATTGTTTTTTTAAGGGAGTTGGTAGATCGAGTCAGGTCGGTTGACCTTTCATCTGTCATCTGTCCGAATGTAAACAAATTTCAAAAATCTTCATCCACATCCGTTTGTTTATACTATCAAAATCGCTTAAAAGTGGATGGATTGAGTCTAACGGATCAGTTTTGACAGATTGGTCAAATCCGTAAACACCTCTAAAAATAACACTTGGTTGTAAGTTAATTTAAAATAAATCTATAAATAAGTTAATTTGTATGGCATTTTTTTTTACTTTTAACTTTTTATCCCAAAAAAAAAAAAAAAAATGAGACGTATACTTAAATTAAAATATATGTTTTTAACAAAACAAACTTATAACCCAACCTAAAATGAAGCCTCATTCACAAATTAAAAACAAATTAAATTTATGAATTTTATTTTTTAAAATAATTTTCAAGAGACAGACATACATACATATATATATATCCTTCAATCCAGTGTAGATCCGAGAAATCCCAAACTTGTGTGACCACTCTCTGATCCAATGAGCCCCGCTATATATGATATTCAATTTGACAATATCATAATAAAATTGACAGTGATAGTTTATGAGATTTCATTTTCTTTTCTGCCAAACGCTATATCAAAATCTGATCTAAGTGAGTTTCATTCATTCAAACCTTAACCCTAGTGATTTCATCCTCAACCATGCACTCCCACGCACTTTGATGATGCGAATATAAATATATATATATATATCTCTATAATATATTTACAGATAGATGGGGTATGTTTGAACTTTGAAGTTTTGTGAGGTGAGACATAGCGATAAGGTTAATGTGAAAGAGAATCTGCCAATCCAAATCGAAATGCAATTTGATCCATTGAACTTCAATCCAATCCAATCCAATCTCAATTCAATGCCTTCCATTCAATTTCAGTGATTTTTTCTCTGTATTTTGTACTCACTGTAACGATTGGCTCGCAGGTCTCTCAACCCCAAAGTTTCCACGTAAGCCCGATCCTGACTTTTTCTCTTCAAACGTTGCGCACTTTATCTTATCCTACGCACCCTACCCACCACCACCACCACCACATCTTGACATTGATAGATTATAGTTTTATATCAAGTCCTATGAAATGTATGCATATATATAAAGACAATTTATTATCACCATTTCACTACCCTCACAACCACTCATTGATGGTTTTAATACAAACCCAATAAGAAAAAAGAGTGCTTTTTATTGGAATCTTTAGTTGTTGGTTCACTGGAGGTGTGGTGGTTGTGTTTGAGTTCAACATTGTAGTTGAATTTCCAAAAAAAATTGTGATTTTTTTTTTTCAAATTTTTTGATTCATGGAACGTGCTCGGCGGCTCGCTAACCGGGCAATTCTCAGGCGTCTGGTTTCTGAGACTAAGCATCACCGCCCGAATGAATCAATTACCAGCTCTTCCTCTTCGTCCCCAGTGTTGTATTCGCCTTCGAGGTATGTTTCCTCATTGTCTACTTGTGTATTCCATGGAAAAAGTAGTAGATCAGATGTGTTACTAGGGAGGAATGTGTCGTATAATGTTGGATTTGGTATTGGGTCTCAAGTTAGATCAGTATCAATCGAGGCTTTGAAACCAAGTGATACTTTTCCCCGTCGCCATAACTCTGCAACGCCAGAAGAGCAAACAAAAATGGCTGAAACTTGTGGGTTCCCTAGCCTTGATTCGCTAATAGATGCCACGGTGCCTAAATCGATTCGTATTGATAACATGAAGTTTTCTAAGTTTGATGAAGGTTTAACTGAGAACCAAATGGTTGAGCAAATGAAAAAATTAGCTTCTAAGAATAAGGTTTATAAGTCTTTCATTGGAATGGGTTACTATAACACCTTTGTCCCACCTGTTATTTTGAGGAACATTATGGAAAATCCGGGTTGGTATACCCAGTACACTCCATACCAGGCTGAGATTGCGCAGGGTCGTCTTGAGTCCCTGCTTAATTATCAGACCATGATTTCGGATCTTACTGGTCTCCCCATGTCAAATGCATCGTTACTCGACGAAGGAACTGCTGCAGCAGAGGCGATGGCTATGTGTAATAATATTCACAAGGGGCAGAAGAAAACTTTCATTATTGCTAGCAACTGCCACCCGCAGACCATTGATGTTTGTAAGACTAGAGCTGACGGTTTTGATCTTAAAATAGTTGTTGCTGATCTCAAAGACTTTGACTACAAATCAGGCGATGTTTGTGGGGTATTGGTACAGTATCCGGGAACTGAGGGTGAAGTTTTGGACTATGGGGAGTTCATAAAGAATGCACATGCAAAAGGGGTTAAGGTTATTATGGCAAGTGATCTGTTGGCATTGACGATGTTAAAGCCTCCTGGTGAATTGGGTGCAGATATTGTTGTTGGCTCGGCACAGAGGTTTGGGGTTCCGATGGGGTATGGAGGTCCTCATGCAGCTTTCCTTGCCACTTCGCAAGAGTACAAGAGGATAATGCCTGGAAGAATTATTGGTGTGAGCGTTGATTCTTCAGGAAAACCTGCTCTGCGTATGGCAATGCAGACAAGGGAGCAACATATCCGGAGGGCCAAGGCCACCAGCAATATCTGCACTGCACAGGTTGGAGATTTTTATTTATTTATATTTTATAGGCTTTGTAAATTGGCCCAGTCAGAGCTGAACCTGTTTGAATTTATCTTCTTGTTGGGTTGTATTTATAAAAGGATGTCAGAGGATCTTCCTCTATTGAAAAAATTAAAGGGGGGAAAAAAAAGAAGTGTAAAGAACAAATCTTCCTGGTGCACATCTCACTGTGGAACATCTACCTCTGTTTGGCTATCCCGTGATAGTTGCTTGGTATATAATGAGTTTAGTTGCTTGATTGGATTTGATTGAATTAATATTGTCCTGCTATGTAGGCGTTGCTTGCAAATATGGCTGCTATGTATGCTGTCTACCATGGTCCAGAAGGCCTTAAAACCATTGCCCAAAGGGTACATGGTCTTGCTGGAACATTTGCTGCTGGACTGAAGAAACTCGGGACAGTAGAAGTTCAGGGGCTTTCCTTCTTCGACACTGTGAAAGTTAAATGTGCTGATTCCAAGGCAATTGTGGATGCTGCTTACAAGAGTGAGATGAATCTGCGGATTGTTGACCAAAATACCGTAAGTCTGATTTAAAGTGTTTACTTTGTTTCGTACTTGATGAATCTACCCTATGAGCTAACTGGAGTACATTTTTATTTTTTTTATTTATTTGCTTTCAGATCACTGTTTCTTTTGATGAAACAGCCACCTTAGAGGATGTGGATAAGCTGTTTAAAGTTTTCGCATGTGGCAAGCCAGTAAGTATTGCTTATTTTATCTCCACTCCGTAATATCAGTAATTTTTTTTTTTTCCTGACAGCATCATTATAAAACCTTTTATGTTAATTATCAGGTACCATTTACTGCTGCATCTATTACACCAGAGGTTCATAATACGATCCCTCCAGACCTTGTAAGGCAGAGCCCTTTTCTGACTCACCCAATCTTCAACTCGTATGAGCCTTTCCACTGAACTTTTACTGCCGATAACTTAAAAAAAAAAAAAAAAAATCTGACTTTCATTTGCATTGTTAGGTACCACACAGAGCATGAGCTGCTTAGATACATTCATAAACTACAATCAAAAGATCTTTCACTATGCCATAGCATGATTCCCTTGGGTTCTTGTACGATGAAGTTGAATGCAACAACAGAGATGATGCCTGTGACATGGCCTAGCTTTAGTGATATTCATCCATTCGCTCCTACTGAGCAGGCTGAAGGTTTTCAGGTAATACAAATGTTTTTTTTTTTTTTTCTTTTTATGTTTTTTCCACCACAAACTTCCAACCGAAATGGTATGTAATCATGTGTATAAAAAAGTAAAAACCAAATTTACGATTTTTAACAAATAAACTGTGATGTTGTATTTATCAGGAAATGTTCACAGATTTGGGTGAATCATTGTGTACCATCACTGGTTTTGATTCTTTCTCTTTGCAACCCAATGCTGGCGCTGCTGGCGAGTATGCTGGTCTCATGGTCATTCGTGCATATCACAAGGTATGGTGGCATCAAAGAGTCCAAATCCTCTAGAGTGATTTTTGTAAAGTGATCTTAGAGTGATTTTTTGTATGGTTGAGATTTTTTTTAAAGTGATTATTAATACTATTGTACCCTCAACTTAGTACTATTATACCCTAAACTTTTGTAGAATTAAATCTCATCTATTTAAAAAATCACTCTACGAAAAATCACAATAGAAGATCTGGATTCGGCATCAAATGCATTGATAAACTATTTTTTTTTCTTTTCTTTCTGGGGCAATGTATTGGTGGAGTCATAACGGAATGCTTGTTATGATTCTTCTTGAGGCTTACCTCTAGGCAGAGACCCCAAAGAACACCTCTCAATTGACATTTTGATGCTAGAATTTTCTGATACCAAGTGCTCATGAGGCACTTGTCAAAATTTCAATTTCACTTGAAATTGACCAGGGCAATTTATATGCTTTCATAAACAAATAAGATACACAGGCTAAGCATATATGTTAATAAAAATAGGACAAAATATATATTAATTTTAAGGTGTTAAGGATTTTCAACTTCTTCCGAGTCTGTATACTATATGAAGGATTTTTAAAAGTAGAACTTGTTATATTTACCAGACTTCTGTGCAATTTGATAGAGGACCTCAAGATATTTGATGATCTGACGTGTTTAACGTATTGAAAATGAGCATTTGCCGTTAGTGAAGACTATGCCTCACATGTCTAGGGGAGATATCACCATATGTCACTGCATTTTTATAAAAGAAAAAATAAAATAAAATAAAAGGTTTGAAGATGTAAAAAGCTTGTTGGTGAAATGTCTATGCTAATCACCATTTAATTGACGCTGTAGGCAAGAGGAGACCATCACCGCAATGTTTGCATTATACCTGTCTCTGCGCATGGGACAAATCCTGCTAGTGCTGCAATGTGTGGAATGAAAATTGTTTCTGTGGGAACTGATGCCAAGGGAAACATCAACATTGAAGAGTTAAGGAAGGCTGCTGAAGCAAATAAGGAGAACCTGTCTGCCTTTATGGTATTGTAGTTCACATTGGGGTATGGTAATTTCAGTGTATTGCTTTTATAGATTGATTATTTGTTGTAATTTTAAATTTCAGGTTACATATCCTTCAACCCATGGAGTTTACGAAGAAGGCATTGATGAGATATGTAAGATAATTCATGACAACGGGGGTCAAGTTTACATGGATGGGGCCAACATGAATGCACAGGTTTGTTTATTTTTCTATTGTCTTACAGACTCTGTCTCTTTTGATATGTTCATTAAAGTTCTCAAAATTCTAAACACAAAATTATGTCAACTATCATTTATGTATGTGTGATTGTTTGTTGCAGGTTCATGTGCTTCCTTTTTATTTTCATTTATTGTCCGTTTGAGTGATGGAAAATGCAGGAAACAGAAGAGAAAACAAATCTGACTTTTTTGTTGTTTGTTGAGCAAGAGAGTCCTAGAAAGTGTTGGACATTGAAATTTTTTGTACAACTCTCTTAAGCTTCTAAACTTGGATTTTGGTTTCCCACAAAATATGCAGGGAATTGTTTTCCACAAAAGTGGTGAACAATTATCACACTTTCTAGATTTGTCCATGGCTCCATCCATTTGTTTAAAATGGATAAGGGCAACTAGGTAAAATATAAGATTTTCTTTTCAACTTTCATGCTTTTCGAACTACAAAGCTGACTTTTTCAATCATTTCTTGCAAAAAAAAAAAAAAATTCATCCTAATCAAATGCATGAAAGAAAATAAATTGTTGATCTCTGCTGTGAATTTTTTTTCTGTTTTTTTTTTTTTTTTTTTTGGTGAAAGTTTTTTAGAAGTTAGAATTTAAAGTCCCTGATTGATGAGAAATTATTTGTTTTCTAATTCTTTTCATTTTTTCATCTTTCATGGTTTTTTTTTTGCAATGCATGGTTGTTTTGCTTCTACTAATTCATAATTCATTTTCAGTCTTTCATCTTTACCCCTTTTACAAGGTTTTGTTGCAGTCTGCATATAGTTTTGAATAAATTATGTTTCCTTACAGGTTGGTTTGACTAGCCCGGGTTGGATTGGTGCCGATGTTTGCCATCTTAATCTCCACAAAACTTTCTGTATTCCCCATGGTGGAGGTGGTCCTGGCATGGGTCCCATTGGTGTGAAAAAACACTTGGCACCTTTTCTGCCATCACATCCTGTGGTATGTGTTATTTAATGTCATTTTTTTTCTCTGTTAGTAACATGTAGAAACTCGATTTACCACTCCCAGTTGAGAAATGCCAGATGTCGTATGTTGTTGTTTCTATAAACTGCTATTGATTCTAAGTTGATTTCTGTGTTCTGTTTTTATATTTTTATTATATTTGTGCCAAACACACGCCATATCTTCTTCTTCTTCTTTTCTTCTTTCACTTTTCCTCATAGAAAAAACTCACTGTCGATGCATTCTAAGAGAAAATTTTGCTTTTATATGGTGACTGATTTGTATCTATTAAAAAAAAAAAAATTTCTTAGTGTTCAATAATTTTCCAAAATCTGCTGTCTGCTAGGAAGTTTGTCTCACAATTACTTAATATTATGTGTAATTGATATGTTTGTTAATACACTAGTTAGTATTTATAACATAAATGAACATCAAATTTTACCAACTTTTCTTATCTCCGATAGGCAGTTTAACAGTTTGTTTGGATTGATTGATTTGGTGAGAAATAATAAGAAATGAAGAGAAGTGGAACTATTTTTTCATATTTGATTTATCAGTTAGATGAGTAATGATGTGAAAAATAACTCTTTTATTTTAAAAGTTTAATTTCTTACTAAAAGTTGTGAATTTTGCGAGAAACAAATTGATCGATTGTGTATTTTCTATAAACCAAAAAGAAAAATAAATGTCACATGTATCCCTATATCACATATAATAAACACTGAAAGATATGAAAACCATATTATTACCACCTATGAAGCACAGGTACGGGTACGAGTACTAATACTGGTACAATACCGGTACATCGATACGGTAAAATTTTTTTAAAAAATAAGGAACGGATACGGCTTGATACACTTGTAAAAAAATATTCATTTTTAATTAAAAATAATGCCAAAATTAATTAAATGGTTTAATTTGTTAAAGTCCAACCTACAATTAACATTTAATGCCAAAAAAAGTAAAGATATAAATCAAAATTAAATGTCAATATATTAAATAACCTATAAATCATAGTTTAATTTTAAAATATGCTAAGCATAAAACAAAAAATTAAAAAAAAAAGTCTAGTGAAAGGAGTTTTGTCTCTGTAGTAGAAGAAAATATTGTTTCAACTGAGGTACAATATGGTACAGTTTGGGTATATACTAGGTACGTCTAGGTATGCCAAAAGTTAAGAAAAAAAAAATTAGGTACGTGTTTTGTATACCCGATACGTATGTAGAAGTACCATATGAGGTACCATACGTCAGTAAGTACCCGGTACAGGTACTACATGTTTTTTGAAATACCCATGCTTCATAGATTACCACCATTTGTAATTTATGTTGTTGGTGGTGATAATAAACTAAAGAATTACTGTTAAGCAAGTGAAAGTTTGAGTGGTTTAATAGCTTAAAATGGATAATTCCATAAATTTTTGAACTTTGAATGGGTTGTGTAGATGTGGAATATGTTACTGGAACGTGGATCATTCCGATACATGGAATGGGAACGGGAACACGATATGCCACATGCTTTAAAATGTGGTTCAATAGGGATAGACTTATATATTTACACTTAAGAATTTTAGAAACTTCTAAAGTAATTTTGTTTTCTAATTATTAGGCATCCAATGAAATGTAGTTTGTTTTTTTGTTTGTTTTCCATGTAGCAAAACATTTCTATGAGCATTATGACCCATTTTTTATGTTTTGTCAATCTAAACTTAACTCACCTCATATTAGTTCATTATATTTAATTTTTTTCCTCCTAAGGAAATATTTTGAAAAAAACTTTTGGGATCTATTCCGATCACTAAATTTAACATTTTCAAATGGAAATGTACCATGTTTCTGAACATGCATACTAAATACATAATTTGCTAAGGTATTAGTATTTTCTAGTGACACAATGGAAGCAATAGATTCTATTACATACTGAATTTTATTCATATTGAACAACTTATATATACTACATTGTCCAGTTAATGATTACTTCGTTATCATAAACTATAGGTAACTACAGGAGGTATACCATTGCCTGACAAGATTCAGCCACTTGGTACCATTTCTGCTGCACCTTGGGGTTCTGCACTTATTTTGCCTATATCATACACCTACATTGCCATGATGGGGTCCAAGGGGTTGACAGAAGCATCAAAGATAGCTATCTTGAATGCAAACTACATGGCAAAAAGATTGGAGGTCCTTGCTTCTTCCTTGATTATTTTTGCATTTTGGTCTTTTAAGCACGAGAATCATGAAAATTGAAGCACTAATTGTGCAGCACAGGGTGTGTCACATTAGGTGACAGACTGCCCTTTAACTCTCCTCCAATCAAAACTATGACTCGTGCTTTGTGCTCGTATCGGTTTTGTGTTTATCCTTATTCCAAATTTTGTTTGAGCTATTACTCACTCCTCTTTAGCACAAGTTCATATATCATTTTGTTTAACTGCCTACTTGCATTGATTTGTTTTGTTTTGGTTTAACAGAACCATTACCCCATTCTTTTCCGTGGTGTCAATGGAACAGTCGCTCATGAATTCATTGCCGATTTGAGAGGCTTCAAGGTAGCTCTTTCTAACATTCACCTTAAACACCACTTTTATTATTTGTTTATTCCTTTGATTGATTACAAGCTGATATCCTTGTAGAATACTGCTGGAATAGAGCCTGAAGATGTTGCTAAACGTCTTATGGATTATGGATTTCACGGACCAACAATGTCATGGCCTGTTCCAGGCACACTCATGATTGAACCTACTGAAAGTGAGAGCAAGGTATGCTTCATCAAGGAGGAATTTTCTGTTGCCCTATCTTTTTCCATTTTCTTGAGCGCTGAAAATGCTTTTACTTCCAAGTACAGGCGGAGCTAGACAGGTTTTGTGATGCTCTGATTTCCATTAGAGAAGAAATTGCACAGATTGAGAAAGGAAAAGCTGATATTAACAACAATGTCCTCAAGGTAAATGGGATTCTTCTACATCAAGGCTGTTGGATAATTTTCTTTTTGATAACTATGAGACTTCAAAATTGCATTATCATAATTTTTTGGTATATCTTATGTAATGGAGTTCTATGCTTGCTGGTAATTATGTTTTGAATTCATGAAATTATTCAGAGGAATTTACTGACTAGTGTAAGTGCAGGGAGCTCCTCATCCACCATCACTGCTCATGGCAGATGCATGGACAAAACCTTACTCTCGGGAATATGCTGCCTTCCCTGCTCCTTGGCTCCACTCATCCAAGTTCTGGCCTACCACAGGTGTGTTTCCCTCTCTGGTTGCCCATTTTTTTTCCCTTCAAAAAGTAACCCTACCATCACATAATTCTCTTTTAAAAGCATTTCTGATCATCTCCTACTCTGCATCTTCTGTATGAAGATTCAATTTGACAAATTCCTCTGAATATGTTTGTAAAGAAAACAAAACCAATTTTTAAATATTACACATTCTTGAATGACAACAAATTCTCATTTTATTCCATCATATGCTACTTTTTCTCACTCGATTTAGTTCTTTTTCTGATAATTTTTTTCTTACTATTGGCTTCCCAATTTCTTTTCACAGCTTTTTTTTTTTTTTTTTCAATAAACTATTATGGCCTGAATGGTGTCTAATTTTGTGATGCTGTGGCTGTCACAATCAGGGCGTGTCGACAATGTGTACGGTGACCGCAACCTTATCTGCACCCTTCTCCCGGCATCACAGGTTGTTGAAGAACAAGCTGCTGCTACAGCTTAATCTTCAGTACAACACCGCACTGCAGACCTCAAAATTCCTTCATATTTTATAACCTCATGTATATAAAAAGAAAAAAAAGAAAAAACATGTTCATATGCTTCTTTTATGGAAGCTGACTTTTTATCTTATTTTATATTCATAATCAGCTGCTCCAATGACAATTGTTGCCTAACTGCAGCTCAAATGTTGTAATTATCAGTTTTTCTTCCTTTAGCTCTATTTGATTTCTAATTTGAGAAGCTACATATACAATTATTTGTCTAATCAGAATTTGATTATTTTATGAACGTATTCAGTAAATTAGTCGGAATTTAATGAGTTGTAGGAAACCTGGTCTGTTGGGCTTCTGTTATTCTAGGATCAGAATCTATTGGGAGGTCTCTGATAATGTATAGTTCTGTTATATGCTTCATCATAATTGATATACCATCACATTTGCCTGGTGAAGGAAATGCATTTTTTTACTTGGATATTTCTTGAGTTGATCTTAAACAAGTTTCAATGTAACCAATCTCAGAATTTATCGTGCTTTAACATATGTTCAAATTTAATTTTTGTTTATGTAACAACTTGATCTCAAAATAACTTTTAGGATAAAATACTAAAAAAAACTCAAAATGTGATTTTGTGAATTGTTTAACTCTTATTTTTTTCTTATGAATCCAAAGGTCCCATTAAAATAGAAATTACATAAAAGGATAATTACTTTAATTTTAAGGGATAAAAAGTGGATTTCTAGATGTGAAATTACATATTAGGGCAATCTGCACTATAGAGTTTTTGAATTTTCTCTCTTAGAACAAATCTCATATTACGAATAAGAACGTAATACTCTAATATGACGTACCAATAATATAACTCTCTGATGTAACATACAAAAAAATTCCTTAATGTATTTTTTTCAAACGCAACACTCTAGCGTAACACACACAAAAATCCATCGATGTACTTTTTTCAAACATAACACTTCAATGTAACACAAAAAAACTTATTAATGTACATTTCTCAAACGTAACACTTTAAGCAATAGAATCTCAAACGTAACACTCCATTATAACGCACAAAAACACTAAGAAACTCCTTGGTACACTTTTCCCAAACGTAACACTCATAGTTTGAAATTATATATTTATCCAAAGCTTAATAAGGAATTTTTGTAGTCTTTTTAGAATGATTTGAAGAATCTCACATCTTTTTTTGAAGTATTACGTTTGGAAAAAGTATACTGATAAGTTTTTTTGTGTGCTACATTAGAGTATTACGTTTGCGTGTTACATTAGAATGTTACAGTTTGAAATTATATATTTATTCAAAATTTATTAAGGAATTTTTGTACTCTTTTTGAAATATTTGAAGAATTCTATATTTGAAGTCATTTTTATATTCCTTTTAAAATATTTAAAGAATCTCACATTTGAAGTCTTTCCAAATAAAAAAGGTTCACATATAAAAATTATTCCAAAATTTGATTCTCATAAGTTGTGCATATTACATTTCTAATAAAAAAGAAAAGAAAAAGAATGAAACATAACAAATTAAAGGTATAACCATAAACTAATTTTTAAATAATATATTAAATTTATTTTTTTTAATCAATAAGATTAATTAATTTATAAAAAATTTCTCAAAACTAAATGAATCACCAGTGGTTTGCTTTACAATTTTACTTGCTGATTTAAACGTGGGATAACATTAGTTGTAGTCGACCTACCCAATAATAGGAAGAGGTGTGAAGCCCATAGAGATTGAAATAATAATTTTTTTATTTATTGATTCACACATGAATACAGATACAAAATCATAATTTAAAGAGTAATGATACATCCTTCTAATTTTAGAATTTTAATTGAGCTCTAATGATGTGATAGAGAATAAAAAAAATTAAAAAAATAAAATCACGACCAAAACATCACATCACAATAAGGTCCACTTCTATTAGAACTCCTAAGCTCTCAATCATTTTTCTACTTTAAACTTGTTAATTCATCATGCATACTACGAATAAATGCATCAAAATTTTTGCTAATATGCCAAAATAAAATGAAATATGGAGAAAAATATCTCTATAATTTTATTCACTCTGTTTAGTTTTGATTTTTAAAATTCACTTTTCATAAAATTTTATTTTTTTTATTTTCCCGTTTTTTTTTTCACTGAAATTTTTAAATATTTTAAGTAATTTTTAAAATATTTAAACACACCTAACATAAATATACTTAAAAAATATAATATTTGTGAAAAAAAATCTTTAAAAAAATCTACTAAATACCAAAAATATTTATAAAAAAAAAAAACCAAAATTCAGTATATTTTTTGTATTTTTGTGTATTTGTTAATTTTTTAAAATATTTTTTCCAAATATTTTACTTTTTAGATATATCTAAATAAGCTACATCTAAAAAAGTATAAAAAAAATACTTACAATTTTAAAAATATTCACTAAAAATTAAAAATATATATATAAAAAATAAAAATTCAATTTTTAAAAAATTAAATTCAAAAAATTAAAACCAAACACATAAATTGATAATCAAAACGCACTAACCAACCTTAGCCTACAACTTTATTTCTAATAAACAAAAGATAAATTACATTTTTTCTCCCTTAAACTTTTACTTGAGTGAAAATTGAAACATTAATAAATCAACAATAAGTGTAAATAAAGGTGAAAATTGGAACAGATACAGGACAGTAAACCTCTATAGTTGATCTTTGATTTTTTTGGCACAAGTATTGAATTTGAAAGTACGTGTAAGATGTGAAAATCTGTTGTTGTGCAGGTAGTTTTTTTTTTTTTTTTTTTTAATTAATAAGAGAGTAACTACAAATACTAGAGTATTATATAAAATTAGATAATAAAAGTTGAATAATAATTAAAAAGCCCACAATTATTAAGCCCAACAACCATCATTAAAAATAATCAATAAATTAATAACAACATATAGCCTTCACAATGAGAATAACTAAACATCACAAAAGATAGTGAAATTCGTAATCTCTCACCACAAAATAATGTTACATAATCACTCATTGTATATAATATATGATGGTATGAATTCTGTGGGCTTTATATGGGTCGGATTTGATCAATAGTGAGTCTTGGCCTTCATGCTAAATACAAATTTCTTTTTTCGTTAAACTTGTAAGTAAATTCTCAACAACTTACGTCTTTCTCTATGATCCTTTGATTGTAAAATTAAATATCTTTGGAAAATAAAATGAAAATATTAAAACTTTAGATGTTATATAAGCCTTTTATTTGGCAATTTGAGCTAGGCTGGTTTTAAAATTATTTTAATCACAAAAAAATAAAATAAATTTTTTAGCTTAATAAGTTTTTTTTTCTTTATACATGAGGTTAGTGTAATTACCCTCAGGCGGACTATATGTAGATAGGATTGTCCTACATGGGTTGTCGGCATTCCACTAAACGACCCAATCAACACAAACCGTCCGATCATCAACAATCACAATACAAAAACATTTGACTTTACGATCAACGGTTAATAACAAACAATGAAGGTCCATCAAAAGCGATGCACCCTCAACGCACCGCAGGCCAATACACCGCACCTTAAATTACAATCTTGACTTTAAATTATAAATACTAGCTTTGATATTTTTTTTTCTCAGACTATACAGTCAATTGGAGGGAAGGGTTGAGCAGTTAATTTAATTAAGTCCCAGTGATCGAACCTTGACGACGACGACGAAGGTGCGCACGTTAAGCCAATCACTCTGCGCACGTTAAACCAGTAGAGAGAGAAAGAGAACGAGAGAGAGAAAGGAGTTGTGTTGTGCCCTGTATCTGGATGCGACTCGATCGGCGATGCCTAAGATGAAGCATCTGCTACGAAAGCTTCACATCGGCGGTGGCTGCAACAACGACAACCACCAGCCGTCGCCGCCGCAGACGGCGGAAGTGACGCCTCCGTCGTCTTCTTCTTCGGCTTCGTTGGAATCGGCATTGACGAGAATCGGAGCGGTTGAGTCGGCGGAGGCGGAGAATTCGGTTGATTTCAATTTCTTTGAAGAGGAGTTTCAGGTGCAACTTGCCCTAGCGATCAGTGTTTCCGATCCCGATGCACGCGAAGATCCTGAAACGGCGCAGATCAAGGCCGCCAAGCAGATTAGCTTGGGGTGTGTGCCTTCTGAAACCCTGGCTGAGTCTCTCTCTCTTCGGTATTGGGTAATGCTTTAATTTTGTTTTTTTTTTTCATTGTATTTGGCAATCTTTTATATGTGCTTTCGTTGCATTTATTGACAAATTTGATCGAATTGCTTCAATATTCTCACTCCAGATCTGTGTTTTTTTGTTTATGGATATTAATGAGTCACATTTCAATTTTATATTTGATTCATAGCTTCAAATTGATTAGATTCTACTATAGGTATTTTTGTGTACATATAAAAGGTTTCAAATAACGGTGGCATTGATGCCGTTTTGAGGTGTAACGGGCTTTAGCATAACTGGTGCCGCAACCAAAGCTATGAAATTACATTTGTTGAGGTTTGAAATGTTTTTTTTGGAGGATTTAGTACAAAATTTTATATGATTTTTAACGGTGTTGTAACGACCAATTATGGGTTTTACATAATGGTAGCGGCCTTTTGCACTTGTGAAATTCAGCCATAACATGTAGCAGCAACTGCCCATACGGTTACATAAGTTAACAATTGCAGCCCATTTTTAAAACCATATACTACTAGAGCCACACCACGTGTGTGTGTGTGAAGCCATTAGATCAATCATGGCAGTCACTAAGTTTGAAGCGGTGAGATTTGAAAGGTTATTTTAGGCATAGAAAAAAAACTCCTGACAAAGTTTCAAGGAGTTGTGCATTTTATATAATAGTATAGATATGTACGGTTTTTTTTTTTTTTTGGGTGCAATTATAGTTTCAATAGTTTCGTGATTCATACTATTGAATTTTATATATTAGCTGCTCTTGTAAATTGTGGATGTTAAAAGTTACATAGATTACTTGTTTTTATGTGTGCCTATGTTTGTGTTTATCTTGACTCGGAAGTTATTATTAGTTTGTGGGAATTGTACTAATTACTTAGTTCTTTTCTATGTTTGTCATGTTGTTTATAAGGGGATTTGGCTAAATGAGGAAAATCATATATTTGCTATTTGGCATATGCAGAGTTATAATTTTGTGAATTATGACGAGAAAGTGATGGATGGGTTTTATGACATATATGGTTTTAATTCAAATTCAGCCATGAGAGAGAAGATCCCGCATCTGCTAGATCTCCAAGCAATTTCTGTTTCAGATAATGTTGATTTTGAAGTCATTCTAGTGAACCGGAATGTTGATCCTGCCCTGCACCAGCTTGAGGAAAGAGTGTATGCTGTTTCTGTGGAACACCAGGTTTTGGAACAGGATCCAATTATTAGTGGCTTGATCCAAATGATTGCTGATCTTGTTGTTGATAGGATGGGTGGTCCGGTTAGAGATGCAGACGAATTGTTGAAAAGGTGGTCTTTGAGGAGTCATGAGCTGCGTAGTTCTTTGAACAATATTATTCTTCCCCTTGGTTGTCTTGATGTTGGACTTTCACGCCACCGGGCACTGCTTTTTAAGGTTGTAAGAGCTTTGGCCTATTTCATATTAAATTGATATATATTATTTGCATTTTACGTTGCTGAGATGCACAATGTCTTTCTTCTATGTCACATAGATGCTATGTGAATTTTATTTGTCTTTTCACAAATTGTATCTGGCAGTGGACAAAGCTGGTGACATAATCAAAATGCAGTTTAGGATTTTTTGTTGAACTTTTTAGACTTTGTTAGCAATTTCATTTGCATGTGAGCATGGGGGACATTTTTCTTTTTAATTTTTTGAATAAATATGATAAGAGACAAAAGGTTGTTGCTATGCATCTCATCTTGACTATCTCATTCTCATGATATAAAAAAGACTAGTGCACATAATAAGTTCGATGTACTTGTAATTTCATGTTTTTTTTTTTTTTTATATTAAATTTAAGTTTTTCCTTCAAAATTGTTTCATTTTAATTAAGAATTGTAATATGAAGAGAGGCATGAAAAGGCTTTCTTTGCCTCTTGTACAGTTGCTCTACAGTCCTTAAATCTAATGCCATTTATTCGTGTACTCTTTCAGTTAAAGTAGCGAAATCATTAAGCTTTGTATGAATTATGAACCTTGTCTTTGGATTTTTACCTTTTGGCAAAAGGAAGAGAAAAGACGAGTTTTTTTAAATTTATATTTCTTTCCTTCTTTGACTTGCCCTTGTTGTTAGAGAGCTTCTTCTTTTTTTTTTTTTTTGATGATCGGGTGTCCAAACCAGTTTACATGCACCTCGACTAATCCTGTCCTGGGACCCACGCAAAGTACTCTCTCCATGTGGATCAAGTGAATCACGGGCAGAGCATGCAGGCGTAGCCCTAAGGAATTGATAGCACTTAGTGGGAGTTGAATCTGAGACCTGGAGGGGGCACAGCCCCAGGCCCCAAATTGCACCCACTAGCGTAGAGAGAGAGAGAGAGAGAGAGATCGCTTAATCCCTAGGGTTAACTCCTCTAACTATATATGACATAAATACCCGTACCAGTTCTCAAACTGAGTAGAAAAATGAGAGGAAATTAGTGAGAAAATATTTGAAAATTAAATATTAAACAAGTAATATTACAATGACATAAATGCCCCTAACCGCTCTCAAACCAAGGAGAAAATGAGCGGAAGTTAGTGGGAAAATATTTGAAATTCCTTCCCTTGTCCACTTATTTTCTTTCTTAATTTTAACCAAACTAGTAAAATTCCTTGCAACTCTCTCTCTCTTTTATTTTATAAATAAAGAGAAGATTCTGTTAGGAGAACCAAAACCACCCAAAGGTTGATGCAACCATATACAAAGCTTCAAAAAAAGCTCAACAGAAAAGTTGAGTTCAAAAATTAAATCTAGATAGAAAATCAAGACACAATATAGCAAACATAGCAACAAATAAATATTTATTTATATAAGCACGCAAAAAATAAACAATTTCTTCATCTTTCATTATGTTACAAAATATTTATATTTTATTATATAAAAATAGTAGGAAATAATTTTTTCACATTCTATTTATTGGTAAAGATTAAAGAAGTATGAACAAAAAAATCCTAAGATTTATTTTAAAATTCTCTATACATAAACAAAATGAAAGTTTTTTGCTTTAGAAATTTTGAAATTAGAAAGCCTAAAGGAGTTGGGATTAATAGGTTGTTACATTCAGCCTCCTAACTTCTGGTTCATGTCACGTCTAAAGTGTGTTCAATGTAATAGGATACGTTTGGAAGTTTGTCTGACATGTGTCGAAGGAGTATCTGATTAGTGCCAGTGTCTGACATGTGTTCAACAAGGGCATGACACCTTAAAAGTGTCCATGCTTCCTAGGTGTGTACTATATTATTTTTGTATCAAGTCAAATTTGTGTCCCTTTTCTCCATGACTCTACCATGTCTTTCAACCAAATTTTCTCTGAGAAATGCAGTACCCTAATTGATATCAGCACCCAAAGTTATTAGAGTCTTAGAGTTTGTCTAAGTTAAAACGTTCTCTCCAATATTTTTTTTCTTGTTCCTTTATATGTTTGAAGTTTCAATGCACATGACTGAAATAGTTTGGCAGCAGATAGCTGCAGTTAGCAACTCAGCAAGTCTTTGTACCGATTACTTGGGTTAAGTTACATGGATGAGGGTTTATTTGAAGTCATATTCTCAATTAAGTGTGAGGTAATCATGTTCTTTTTTTTCATCGGTTCATCCCATGTTGTCCTTGGCCTTCCTTTATTTCTTTTATTACCCCGAATGCTCCAGGTAACCATTATGTAAATGTTCCATACAATAGTTTGCCAATGTAAATGACTGTTGTTTGTTCCCCCATTTGGTTTGATATGCCTTATTGTGTTCAACGCTAAGTCTCATTCCTTCTAGGTTGCTTCACACAGGTACAATATGTGGCCTAAAAGTTCTTATTTATATTTAACATCTAAACATGAGGCATTTAATTGGGGGTTGTTAGTACTTATGTCCCAGTATTATGGTTTAATGTTTAAACTTCATTCAACTTGAATGAATTCCTTGTGCATCAAAATTGAAAGTATTCCTAGAGTTTACCATCTAATGCCTTTTAACTTCTGTTTGATGTTCTACTCTTCAAAATCCATAAACTTAACTGAATCAAAGGAAATTATCTAGTTATTGAAGTTTAAGATTTAATACCTTTCCCAATTTCAAAAGATCCATGTTTATTTTGAGTTGATAGGCTTCAGTCTTTTCTCCTCTTCCAGTCAATATGTTCACTTATGTATTCGTTTTCTACAGATTATTACCCTGATTCAAAATTACAGAATGGCTAAAGCTCAAAACATGTTATTGGTGGTTCTAGAATTTCAATTTTGTGTTTATTTATTTATAATTATTGATATTTTCTAGTGGTGAAATCATTGTTGAGGTTTTACCTCATAGGATCCCCTTTCATTTTTATTATATATCTAATTGGGCGTTTTTTTTTTTTTAATTCTTAAATATCTAAGAATCTTGGATAAGCATTTAATCATCTCATACTTTGGTGCTAGGTACTTGCTGATAAAATTAACCTTCCATGTATGCTGGTCAAAGGAAGTTACTATACTGGCACTGATGAAGGAGCCGTGAACGTGATCAAATTTGATAATGGGAGGTAGCGACCTCCAGCTCTTTGTTTTAAAGGATTCTGATGCAAACTCTTATAAAAATTGGATTGGCAAGTTAAATTTTGGGATATGGGTTGTTTGGTTGGCATATTTTCTCATTCACGCATTTCAAAATTTTTCTTCTTTCATTGACTTAAATAATAAAAGGAAAGAACATGCCTCTTGATTCATTTGACTTTCTTGTCTTATCTTGGTCTTTTGGAGTAATAAATTATTTATTGTTGTTACCATTAGATACTATCAGGACTAGGCCACATTTGTTTTGTGGGATAAAGTGGTGGGGTTGGATTAATAATCCTTGGGGTCCATATTTCTCATGTTTAGGTCTCCAAAAAGGGATGGATGGTGGGACGAGGTTGGCACAAAACCCAATGGTGATTAATTTTGGGGACCTTCTTAATCCCATCCCGTATCCTTTTCCAACCAAACACTAGATAAGATAAGATTGAAGGAGTAAATAGTCATGACACAAATTTGTCCTAGGATATCCAATTCACGCTTACCCTATCCGCAAAACAAATGTAGGCTTAGGTCCCGTTTGGCAACTCAATATTTTAGCTTGAAAGTCAAAAAGTCGCTGAAAAAAATTAAAAAGCCATAACCTATACCAAAAAGTCAAAGATTCCTTTTTCTCTCTACTTTTTGCACATATTTTCGTAAAAAAACACAAAATAATTCCAAATATACTAATTTCTTTATCTCATATTTTAGCTAAAAAACTAAAAAATTACTAAATTAGCCTGTTTCCAAACAAGGCCTTAGTATTTGGACAAGTATTTTTATTTAAACTTTTTCTACAAGTGAATTTTAGCATAATCCACAACGCCCATTTCTACTCAACAAGCCTTTATCCCAATTACTAGGGCTCGGCTACATGGATCCATTTCCTCTCGATGATTCTATCTAAAATCATATCTTAAGTTTGAGCTAATCATGTCATCTTTTTACCTCAACCTATATTCTCCTTTGTCTTTTTCTAATTAATTTACCACTGCTTTGTGGATCAATCACTCTCCTTACAAGTGCATTAATTGGTCTATGATCTACATGACCATACCATCTCAAACAGTTTTCTCTCATTTTATTTTCAATTGGTGCCACTTCTAACTTCTTCCTAATAGAATTATTATACGTCTCAATATTCTTATTTCAGCTACAATTGTTTTCCAAATATATTTTTTTCTAAATTGTCTAACATTCAATACCAGACATCATAACAAGTCTTATAGTAGTTCTATACAATTCCGATGAAGTATTTTGGGGCTTCCACTGGGAGGTAACCCAAGGGGTGAAGTGTTTTGGAATCCAGTTGTGGAAAAGATAGGAAAAAGGTTAGAAGGGTGGAGTAGGGCTTTACTATCCCGAGGGGGTAGGTACACTTTGGTTAAGATAGTGGTAAGTGGAATTCCAATTTATTTCATGTCTGTGTTTAAGATTCCAAGCAAGGCAGCAAAATCTATTGAAAAGTTAATGAGGGATTTTCTATGGGAAGGGAAAGATGAGGGAAGGAAGGATCGTTTGGTGAACTGGGAAACGGTGTCCTTATTTAAGGAGAAAGGGGGTTTGGCCATTGGTAATATAGTGGCTAGAAACATAGCTTTATTGGGCAAGTGGTTATGGCGATTTCCCAATGAGTGTGGTTCATTATGGCATGCGGTTATTAAAAGTAAATATGGGATTTAGGTTAATGGTAGGGACTCTCAGGTGGTCTCAAGGGGTAGCGGGCATGCTCCTTGGAAGTCCATCTCTCGGATTTATCCAATTTGGTCTCGATTCATTTATGTGAGGGTGGATAATGGGAAAATGGTCAAATTTTGGGAGGATGTTTGGGTGGGCTCGATGTCCTTGGCTGAGTCCTATCAACTTCTGTATGGCGTTTCTCAGTCTCATAATTGTTCTATTTTGTCTGTGGCCGGTTCTTTGGTGTTTCCTTTATCTTGGAATTTTAATTTCCGACGGAATCTTCATCAGAGGGAAGTTCCGGAATTGATTTCTCTTTTGTCAAGGCTCAAAAATGTTTCTTTGTCTCCAATTTTGAAGGATAGGTTGGTTTGGAATATTCATTCGTCGGATTCTTTTACTTGTAAATCCTTTCTTGATAAAATCATTGATACTTCTCATGTACCTCAATTTCTATTTCATACCAAGATTTGGAAGGCGTGTGCTCCTCTTAAGGTGAAAATGTTCATGTGGATCTTGGTTCATGGGGGCACTCTGCCAAATGATTCATTGCAAAAGAGGAGACCTTCGCGGTATCTTAATCCTCAAGGGTGCATCATGTGTTGTAAAAGTGGAGAATCTCTGAATCATCTCTTTTTGCATTGCTCGGTGGCTAGGTGGTTATGGTATAGGGTGTTTGGATTGGGTAGTGTGATGTGGGTGGCCCCAAAAAGATGTGCTCAAATGCTATTATTTGATTTTCAAGTTTTCGGAAGGTCGAAGAGGGCTAAAGTGCTTTGGAGTGGTGTCGTTTTTACAATTTTTTGGGTTGTTTGGTTGGAAAGAAATGCCCGTGTTTTCGAAGGAGTTGCCCGGAAGATAGACTATTTATGAGATAGGGTGAGATACTTGGCGTCTTTTTAGGCCTCGGTGAGCTCAGTATTTCGAGAGATTCCGCTTTTTTTGCTTGCTACTAATTGGGTGTCAGTTTGTTTTGTGTAGTAGTTTTGAGTCTAGAATTTTTGTATTTTTTTCTCTTTCTTTGGTTTTTTTCATCTCTCTTGTAAGAGGATGCCTTATCCTCTTTTTTCTTGGCCTTGAGCCTTAATATATCTTTGTTTGTTGCTGATCTAAAAAATAAATAAATAGTACTATACAATTCTTCTTTCAACTTAATTGGAATTCTACTATCACACAACACTTTTATTTTATTGATTGGCAATACAGATTATATTAATAAAGATCAAAATAAATTTACAAAAAGATCGAAGGAGAACAAGAGGTCCCACAAAAAATAAAGAAAACTAAAATAAATTACATATCACACGCACCGCTTTCCCTCACTAGAAATGAAAAATGAAGTAATTCCTTTAAACAAAGTAATTCTCTTCCAGAGCAGTATAAATTTGAATTGTGAATATAAAGTCACTTCTTGTTTGTAAGTGGTCAGTTCATTTATTGCCAGTCACCTGAAGTTCTTAAGTTCCTCGGTTTGTGTGTTCCTTTCTATTTAGACAAATAGTGTTGATCATCATGGAGAATGCTGTATGTTTTCATCTTGCATTCAATTGTCTTCACTAACTTTAGGAGTTTTTGACAAAGCAGTTTGTAATGATGTAGCTGATTGTTGTTTGATGCAGTGAATACATTATTGATCTCATGGCTGCTCCAGGCACTCTAATTCCTGCTGAGTTACCCAGTGATCTTCAAAATTCTGGGTTAGATATAAGCAGTGCAGTTTCACCTGATCTTGAACAAGTTGCCAAAGGTGTCGGCTCAGATTCAGTAGAAGCATCTTTTTCAGGCATTCAGTCAAAAGGCAACGTAGAGCATGTTGATGAGGAAAATCAAACCAAGAGGTTTGAGAACGATTTTGGTAAGCTTCTTCCATTGCTATCTAGATCACATGAAAGATTGTCTGGCACTGGTGGGACAGCAACAGATGCACAAAAATTGAAAGTCAAAGATGTTTCTAAGTATGTCATCAGTGCTGCAAAAAACCCAGATTTCGCTCAGAAACTTCATGCAGTTTTGGTTGCAAAACAACTAGAATTGCCTTCTACTGATGTTAACGCTGGACGCTCGTTACTTTCTGACACTACAGATGAGGGATTTGTGCTTGTTAATTGTGAAACTAATGAAGCGAACCAGACTGATGATGTGGGTGTTGTTCCTGTGAGATTGATTGAAACCAACAGTGGCCTGCCTTTTGCTTGCAGTGCTCACAATGAGAGGATTAACCCAGCGCTGGGTAATGTTTCTGACTGGGAAATTCCATGGGAAGGTCTTCAGATTGGAGAACGCATTGGAATTGGTAAGAATTTATGTTCCTAAATTTGTTCACTCCTTAATTTGACTAACCAAATAGCCTTTGATAGAGTCGTGTGGAGAAGAATGATTCATGTAGCCGACCTCATTTGATGAGAAGCTTGGTTTGGTTTGATTTGGTTTATCCAAGAACAAAAATTTGTTTCCATATGTTGTTCGCAGATGACGTTCTAGTGGATGAAACTAAGAGAGGAATTGATGCTAAATTAAAAATGTGGAGAGAAGCACTTGAATCAAAGGGGTTTAAAATAAGTGGCACTAAAACTGAATATATGAAATGCAACTTACATAAAATTAGAAGTAGAAGTAGTGAAGTAAGGATTGAAAACCAGTATTAAACAAAGAGTGAACAATATCCCTACCTAGGTTCTATTATTAATAAGAATGGAAAGGTTGGGGGTGATATGACCCATAGAATAAAAGTAAGTTAGGTCAAGTGTGGAGTTCTTCGAACATATTATGTGATTGGCAAATACCAACGAATTGAATTATAAAACAGTTATGAGGGCAACGATATTTTGCGAGATAGAATGTTAGGAAACTAAGAAACAACATGTTCATAAATTAAGTGTAGTTAAAATGAGGATAGTTGGATGTGCGGTAAGACCAAGAAAAATAGAACTAGAAATGAATATATTCGTACAATGATAAGATCGGCACCAACTAAGGATAAATTAAAAGAGGATTCACTAAGGTGGTTTGGTCATCTGCAATGAAGACTTGTAGAAACAACAGTAAGGAATAGTGATATGATCACTGGTGACCTCTGACTATCGATTTCAGCCACTATCAATGTTGCAATTAATTGTGTTTACTGTAGTGATGGAAATGATCTTGTGATGTAATCAGACCTATGTATTGGTTTCTTCTCATTTACCCAGCTTATAATGAAATCTATGCATTGGGAGAGTCTGATATTTGTTTTTACATTGAATGGCTGCTATTTTCTACCGCACAGGTTCATATGGCGAGGTTTACCGTGCAGAGTGGAATGGCACTGTAAGTTGTATTTTAGACATGCTAGTGTATTTCATTTAACCTTTTGTCAATATTTGCTTGCAGTTCTAGATTAACTCCTAACATTTTATCTATTTTAGGACCCTATATTTTGTTAATGTGATAGAAACGTCATTCCATGGCAGGAAGTTGCTGTGAAGAAATTCATGGACCAAGATATATCAGGCGATGCACTTGCTCAGTTCAAATATGAAGTATCATATTTCATATCTTACATCTGATATGGTTATGAAATGATCTGAATGGTCAATAAATGTACATCTGCTGATTGCTTTGTGCAGGTTGAAATCATGTTGAGGTTGAGACATCCTAATGTCGTTCTTTTCATGGGAGCAGTTACTCATCCACCAAATCTTTCTATACTGACTGAGTATCTTCCAAGGTTGATATCTACTTTTAATTTGCATTAGAATTTATTTTTTCAAGAACTGATGATTTTTTCTCCTTTTCATCAAATGTTTGCCTAAATATTGTCAACTGTATCATGGTTTCAAACTTGCTTTCTATATGGTATATATATATATATGTGGACAAATAAATAAGATGAAACTGTATTAGAAGGTGCGAGGCACTGTCCAATTACAATCAGACAAAGACCTAAAACTATTCAACAGCTCACAATAGGTAACTCCTTACTCTCTTTACTCTTTTTTGAGACCTTTTAAACTCCCCATCTTTTCTTGGCAATGAAGAGCCCCTCTGTCTTGCTTCTGGCTTCACTGGCTTCCTGGCAGCATCTTTTCTTAACTATGAAGCACTGATACAAGTACAAATGTTGGTATGGGTATGTAATATGGATACGGCCAGAGTACGTCCATAAAACTAATATATTTTTATAATTTGTGGTAGTGTATGATACATATAACAATTAGAAAACCAAATACAAAAAGTGTTCAAAGGTATAAACTAGAGTTTAATGTCAAAATTAGTTACAAATCCAACCTACAAATCAGAGTTCAATATAAAGGTCTATTTGGCTGGTTTAATGCCATTATATTAGAGAAGCTAATACCCTTTTTTTTTTTGGGCATAGATTTCATCTGACCATGTTTGGTTGACTAGGTTATTTAGTAAGATTTTATTGACTATAAGAATAAAGGAGATGTTTAGAATTGTAACAACTATAGAGGAATCAAGTTAATGTGTCACACAATAAAAGTGTGGAAGAGAGTGATGGATTATCGATTGCGAGATATAACAAAGGTGTCAGAGAATCAATTTGGGTTTATGCCTGGTAGGTCAATAATGGAAGCGATCTATCTTTTGAGGAAAGTAATAGAAAAGGGAAAAGAGAAGAGACATTTATATGATTTTTATCGATCTTGAAAAAGCATATGATAGAGTGCCTTAGGATATAGTCTGGCGGGTGTTAGAGAAGAAAGGGGTGACAAAAGGTTACATTGATGTGATTAGAGATATGTATGAAGGTGTAGTGACCACTATTAGATCGCCTGCTGGAGAGACGAGTGAATTTTCAATTTCTGTAGGGTTACACTAAGAATCAACATTAAGTTCTTATCTTTTCGCTTTAGCTATAGATGAGTTTACACGCAATATTCAAGATGATGTGTCATGGTGTATGCTTTTTGTAAATGATATCGTGTTAGTGGATGAGACTAGAGAAGGAGTTGATACTAAGTTGGACATTTGGAGAAAGGCACTTGAAAGTAAAGGATTTAGGATAAGCAGAAGTAAGGCAGAGTATATGGAGTGTAATTTTAGTAACAGTCACAATGAAAACATAAGAGAAATGAAGATTGAGAACTAAGAACTACCTAAGAGTGAACATTTTCATTATTTAGGATCAATTATCACAACGATTAGAGAAATTGGAGCGGATGTGGTCCACAGAATTAAGACGGGGTGGCTTAAGTGGAGGAATGCCTCTGGAGTACTGTGCGTTAAACGAGTACCCATTAGACTAAAAAGGAAGTTCTATAGAATAGCTATTAAACCAACGATATTGTATGGGACGGAATATTGGGCAACTAAGAAACAACATGTAGATAAGATGAGTGTTGCTGAGATGATAATGCTAAGGTGGATGTGTAGCTAGACTAGAAAATGTAGAATTATGAATGAATATATTCGAGAATGGATAGGAGTAGTACCTGTAAAAGATAAGTTGAGAGAGAATAGATTGAGATAGTTTGGTCATATACAACAGAGACCAACCGAGGCAATAGTGAAGAGATACGATACAGTGATGGTAGATGGTAATGTTAGGAGAAAGGGTATATTTAGATTGACGTGGACTAGTATAGTAAATAGAGATATGAATCTTCTTAATTTGACTAATGAAATGGCCATAGATAAAGTCGACTGGAGAAAAAAGATTCATGCAGCCGACTCCATTTGATGGGACTTAATGCTTGGTTTAGATTCCATCTGACCATGATAAGAGAACCCTAAGTTCTCTATGATTTGGAAATTTGTAGGGATGTCCATCATTTGTTTTATTTAAAAACAACACTATATATTTATTTCAGTACCCGTATATTTGTAAGAAAATTGTGTTCATGCTTCATTGTACTCACATACGTACTTGGTTCATACCCAAGACATACCAAGTTGTAAACCCCCCCCCCCCACAAAAAAAAAAAAAAAAAAAAAAAATGGATATATATTGACGTACTTGGTGCATATGTAGCATACCCATAGCAAATACGTACCAGGTAAAGTACAACATCATTTTTGGAGTGCACATACTTCATCATTTATTATCCTCCAACACGTGTAACTTAAGAAAGTACGGACATGGATACAGATGCGAATGCAAACACGAACACAAATGTGGATATGGGACACAACGATTTCAAAAAAATGGGGATACGGACACGGACACGGCAAAAACACAACAATAAAATTTTTTTTTCATATATTTTTATTTGCTAACTAGATTAATATTGCATCCACAAACAATCAATATTAACAAAAAATAACTCTAATTATATTTTTTATTTTATTTTAAAAAATACTCTTAAATTAACACTTACAGTTTATATCTTATTTTATGGATGATCTATTAATTAATTAAATATAAGAAAAAAGTAATAAACATTCAACATTCAATATTCAACATTCATCAAATGAACTAAATAAAATGGAAAAAAATATAACTTGATATGTACCTAGTGTGTTTCCAAAGTATCTCCGGCATGTCCTTGAAAATAAAATAATTAAATAAGGGGACATGCCATGTGGTGTGTCCCATACGTGTTCCTGAAGTGTCCATGTGTCCGACATGGATACATCACTTGTCTTGAAGTGTCGGTGCTTCATAGCGTGTAACCCTTTAGACTTGAAACCCCCGAACATGACTCCCAAAAGATCAGACAACCCATTCATATTTTGATTCATCCACTCTGTCCATTCCTTATAATTAGCCTAAAAAAATCTTTCCTATTGTCCCCCCTAACTACACTTGGGGGTAAAACGACTAACAGGGTACAACTAATAGTCTCTAAGCCCTTGTCATTCGAACACCACCACCCCCAAATCTTTCCCAACCCTAGTTACTGACAATGGTGACCAATATCCATCAACTGTAAATTTGTCACAAAACACTTCAAACTTTGATCAGCCTTTGTCACCCACAACCATTACTAAATAACATGTTGCGTTAGCTTTTTTAGAGCTCAGACCTCCACCAAATGTTGTTGTTTACCTCTTGTGCCTCTTAGCTCCCTTTGTTGTTCTACCCATTCCTTTCAATCTACCAGACACGTTGCCCTTTTTATCTTAGGGAACTACCCCATCCATAACCTCATAGTCAATGTAACAACCTCACTTCACTTCTCCCTATGTCTTCCTTCTTGACTTCGGCAAGAGCTGACCATCTGTTTCTTTGCAAGCTTACTAACTCCCCAACGTCCCAAATACCCTTGTTCTGATCAAGGTCTACTACCAAAGAGCACTCCCCTTTGCACTGTCCTAGTCTCAACATAAGAAAGGGCAGTCCAGTGTACAAGGCTCTTGCTAAACCAGTTCTACGAAGGGCTAGATGTACACATCCTTACTCCCAGACTACATATCACCCTGCCATCCAAGCCTTCTCTATGTTCTCCATCCATCTCTATCAACCCAAGGCCTTCTATAAGGCCCAGTCCAAGGCCCCACTTTACAAGAACCAGATCCAACTCAAACCAGCCTATGGGAAAACAACTCTAGAATGTTAACCATTAGAGTTGTTTGTGCCAAAACCAAAACTTTTGTCTCCCATAAACTCATGTGCTTCATGTACGTGCAAAAACAACACCTTCCTTTTTCCCTCCTTCTCATTGCTAGATCCAACGATGCCACTGCCTAACTATGCTTCACAACCGACTCACCACTAGCTCCATTGTTGCTGATGACCAAAGCACAAACCAGAGTCTCCAATCCAGCCATTTCAATACCTATCCCACTTCTACCATCCTTGCACCCTCAGTTTGTCTAAAAAACACTCTCCCCATCTCTTCTGTCCCTAGTAGTCACACTGATCTTCTATCCGTGCTTTCCTAGCTGTGAAAGATCAAACAATCTAACCATTCGAAAACCAAGGGACTGGCATGACACATCCAAATGCTTCAGACAATCCACCATACACTTACCCAAAAACTCAATAGATTCTGTCATCAGGAGGGGAGGCTCCCCCCCTCAACCCTTTCACCTTGAATCTCGCATCAATTGCTCATAGGTGTCTTTTGAGGCCCCCTAAGCAGAAATCGACTGAAAACACATCTCCAAATGGGACATGACTCTCCAGCCACTACCTACCCCAAAAATCCAGCAACACCGATACCGCTCCTATCCACCCATCACCAAAATCAAACTTTGGTCTGGATATCCTCTCCTTCCTGTAAAGATATTGAGTCCTTACCTTGACAAACCTTCTCTCCTCTCTTATGAAGACCACGACATTCCAGTAATCTTGTACCACCCCTCAAGCTTCCCATGGAACCCTGCCTCTGAAACCTTAGAGACGCTGCCTTTAGTTTGTTACCTAACCAAGCCCACCTCAAATCCCCACAAAGTTGGGGACCCTTGCATACCTCTCCATCATTCCACCACCACCACCTTATTCTCGCCGGAGCCGTCACTAAAAGGATCAAAGGACTTTTGACGTAGCTGAACCAGTCTCTTCATACCCACCTCGTCATCTTCCCTTCAAATAAAAAAAATAAAGATGTTTGAAGAGCCCTGTAAAAACTTCTGAATTTTGTATTCTTTGCATATATGATTATTCAGGGTATTCATAGTCCTGGTAGAAAATGTTCAACAAGGAGAAAGAAACTAAACATGTAAAAGTTAAGAACCAATAAACAGATATACAGTAAATGTAGCCTTCCAATATGGCATATAATAAGAACTGTCAACTGGGCAATACATTTCTAAGCTTTTATGTCTAAACTAAAGCACAAAATTACTTATTTGAATAAAAGTTTTTCCATGGCGAATTTATTGGAAGAAAAATATTTCAACCTGAATGATATTAGGTTGAATCATTGTCCATGCAGGAAAATGGAATTTGATGCAGACTCAGAAACTAATCTGTTTGTTGCATTTCTATCTGGTGTTTCTCAATCCTGTTTATTTCTATGCAGGGGAAGTTTATATAAGCTACTGCATCGTCCTAATAATCAACTAGATGAAAAAAAGAGAATGCGAATGGCTGTGGATGTGGTATGAGTTGGAGAATTTGTTTGCTCTTTTGTATGTGTTGGTTGGTTCAGTTGCTTTTTAGTTAGTTTACAGATTGTTTAATTGCTTTCAGGCAAAGGGAATGAATTATTTGCACACGAGCCATCCTACTATTGTGCATCGAGATCTGAAGACTCCAAACCTTCTTGTTGATAAAAACTGGCTTGTTAAGGTTTGCTGAAATTGAAACATGGCATTTTAATTCTTCTGTTGCTTCCCTTCTTATCCAATTTGTTGCTGTAGTTAGGTTTACATAGACCGGTAGTTTGGTCAATGTACGATGAAGATCAGGAGTTTGGTCATGTAAAACTAAAAGATCAGAAAAGGCAGCAGTGAGGAAATGCAATAGAATGACAGTTGATGGAAACGCTAGGAAGAGGGGAAGACCTACATTGACAGGGGATATACTGTAATTAAGAAATATATGAATTTACTTAATTTTACTGAGCATATGACCCTTGATAGAGTATAATGGAGAAAAGGATTCATGTAGGCGAGCTCAATTGATTGGGACACAAGGGTTGTGGCTTGGTTTGGTTAGTTATATTTACATAGGAAATGCATGGTCAACCATACTGTCACTTTTTCTAAGATCTGCTGTTTTTCATGCTTGTGGATGACCTTTGAAACTTCTGCAATGTATTGGTGTCTCTACAGGTTTGCGATTTTGGCCTATCACGTGTAAAGCACCATACTTTTCTATCTTCGAATTCTACTGCTGGAACGGTAATGGATTTAAAATAGTGAAGCATTCTATTCAATCCTATGTTGTGATATCTTTTTTTATTTACCCCACTCCACTGAAAAAAAGAAAGAAAGAAAGAAAGAAAGAAAAGGAAAAGAGAGCTTCTAATGGAATATGAAATATTGCGACTATTGTACTTAAGTTATGTCATTGAACTGCAGCCTGAATGGATGGCACCTGAAGTTCTGAGGAATGAACCATCCAATGAGAAGTAACTGAATTTTTTGTATTTGAATTCAAAACCTTTCTAGAGTGTTTTACCTTTTTTTAAAACGTTCATTCAAGTCTTGCTGATAAATAATGTGGGCTGGTTTGCAGGTCTGATGTGTACAGCTTCGGCGTGATATTGTGGGAGTTGGCAACTTTACAAGTGCCATGGACTGGGATGAACTCAATGCAAGTTGTTGGGGCTGTTGGGTTTCAAGGTAGACACCTTGACATCACAGAGGAGATCGATCCAACAGCTGCTCAGATAATAATTGACTGCTGGCATCCGTAAGTTTTCAACCTTTTAATTGTCTGTTTGGTATCCTTGAGTTTTCAACCTTGTAATTATTTGATATGCTCCTTATCAAGGATGGACCCAGAATTCTTGCTTAGAGGTTGCGAATATATACACTAACAAAAATTTGAAAAGAAACAACATTTATTTCTATTGGAATAAAAAAAAGTGAAAAATAACATCAAAACGTACATAAATAAACGTTTTTCTTCTATTCACGTTGGGTTAACTTATAAAATGCATGTTTTCTTATATTAAAGGTATTTATGTATAATGATGGATTATTATTTTCTTACTATATCTATACACGTTGTTTTATTGAGAAATTTAAATGATTGTTGCCATATTGGACCTAATCACCTAAAGAACACCAAAATATGATTATTCTTTTTCTTTCTTCAAGAAAACATATGATAAGTAAGATGTATAAATTATAATGCATCATAGTATAGATTTAGAGACAAAAAACAAGATGGTGAACATTACAGAAAAATGTATGCAATTATGAGTTAATATGAAATCCTTGAATTTTATATAATTAAGACCTTAACAATAGTCTTATCCATTTTAATGACTTGCAGTTTTGTTTCTTCTGCAGCAATCCACAATTACGGCCCTCTTTTGGTCAGCTCATAACCCGTCTCAGGTGTCTCCCGTGTCTTCGGCGTCCAGCTATTCAGAATACTTGTACTCATTCAATTGAAGCTATAAAAGAAGAGTGTTGCATCGATAGCTGATTGCTGCTTCTTCATGGGCTCGAAGAGCCATAGCAGCGGAAGTTCAGTTGCAGAAACTTTGTAGATGCAAAAGAACCATAAGAGAATATCGGATTGGGAAGTGTTGGTTCGTTCTAAGGGGAGGGGGTCAGCACAGCCGGTTCGGTTAAGAACAGAGTTTGGGGGTGGGGTGGGGGAGAGGAGAGATACCATTTGGTGGTAGGAGGTATAATCTATTATTATGTAACTAGTTAGAAAGAAATTAAAAGAAAATGAAAGGAAAAACAGAATTGTTTTGTGTAGTAGTTTCAAGTTGTACATTAGTATATATTATGTAAGAGAGTCCCCACCCTAGCCCCAAAAAAAGAGAAATCTGGAGTGGAGTCTGTCTGTGGAGGTCTCATTGAGAGGAAGCATTTTCAGCTTCTTAATTGTAAACATTTGATCTTTGCTTAGCTGTTTTGTGCAAAATAGACCAAACAAAAATTGATAAAAAAAATAAAAAAGAAAAGAAAAAAAGAAAAAAGAAGAAGAAAAGACTTGTGTTTTGAGCTCTGGTTAAAGAATGCTCTAGTTTGGCAACTGCCTTTAAGTGGCTTTTTAGGTTTTTTTAGTTTAAAAGTGCATTAAAACCTCTTCTTTTTTTTTTTCCTTTTTCTTTCTTAAATTGATGTTTCTACGACAAATTTGCACAAAAAGAAAAACATAGTGGACAAATTTGTTTTTTTTGGGTCAAAAACAATGTCGTTTCTAAAGTAGGCATCATGGTTGCCACATGGCTTGCAACTATTTTCGAGGCGATTTCATTTTGTGTTTTACATTTTGTAGATTACATTTTTAAATTTTTTTAGAAGAAATTTTAGTTCAGGTCAAATTAAAAAAAAAAAAAATAACTGTAAATAAGTGATAAATTTTATAAATATTAATTATTTCAATCATAATTTTGACCTTGAAACTGTAATAACTTTTTAGAAGTGCCATTGCGTGGTAATTTTCTCTCTTTTTTTTTTATTTTTTTATTTTTTTTATGGCTTTTATTCATAAAGTATAAAAATTTGATGCTAACTAAAATTAAAAAACTATTTGATATTTACTACAAAGTTTTAATATGAATAAAAATAATATCTTTTTTTAACAATTACTAAATGTGTTAATTTTTAAAAATTTTAAAAATTAGTAAAAGAAAACTGCATAGAGATTTACAATTTGAATTCGCAAATTCACAAAAGAGATTTGGACAATTTTATTATTCCAATGTTACAGACTCACACTTTTATACTTAGCGTTCATTTGGCATGTTAAATTTTTTGATTTTTTGATTATTTTAGACACAAAAAGATAAAGTAGGCTTTTTAACTCAATAAAACAAAATATCACATCAATCATAATCATTTCATTTTTCTCTTACAGAAGTCAAAAAAATCTATTCCAAACGAGACTTTTTAATCTTAGGGTAAAATAGTCAAAAGACTAAAAAGTCAACTCATATCACTAACGAACCCTTATAATGATGATGCAACAGGAGAAAGAGCCTTTATATATGTTGGGTATAAAAATGTTAGAGATTTCAAAAGTTCTAATAAATGTCTTACATGGGTATAAATTTGGCCTAAGGTCCTATTATGAGTGGACTTGAGCTTGAGCTTGGGGCTGGGCCTCACTTTTGACCCATGAGTTGGCCTAACTCGGCCTGCTAAAAAAAAGCAAGAACCCACGAGGCCTGCTTGGGCCTGCCTGAGCCCGGGCTCAGACGGGCCAGGCCATTATTACATCACATGATGCGAGACGTTTAATGGAAATCTTGGTAGAATTTTTGGGGTTAAATAATACTATATCCACCAATTAATATATTAATTAATGTACTAACAGATAATGTGACATAATTTTAGAGGTTTTAAGTATTTATAATTTATATAGTAGATGGGATCAATAATAATGTCATAAGATATAGTAGTATACTAATTAAACTATCAATTGATATATGTAAGTTTATAGCATCCCTTTGTCGGGTAGGTAACGAATTAAATATTAACATTTATTGTAGCATATCAAATTGAAAAAAAAAACAAAAATTACAGATGTGAAATATTTTTTCATTAATATATTAGTCCACCATATGTTGTATAAATACATATATACCCAAACATTCTAGGATTTGGGAAGTCTTGAACTTGGGTTTTTTTTGATTTTTTTCATAAAAAGATAATTTTAATTAAAAAAAATATATTCAAACAAAAAATCACATCTAATTATATAATCATTTCATTTTTTCTTTCACAAACATCATATCTAATCACAAAAAAATTTAACTATCTTTTCAAACACAAAATTTTTTTTCTCTAATAATATTTTACAACTAAAAACAAACACTTACATAAAAACTCACTTCTCAAACCCCATGTAGGTAGAGGAGAAGTTAGTGTTAAGGTATATCCACGTGTGCCTCAAGGCTGTTTTCATTGGTCAAAGAGGTAATGCTTATGATTTTATACTAGATGATTAAAAAATAACAAAAATATGATATATTATAATTGGTGGGGTGTACCCTCACGTGATATTTGTTTCGTTTAATTTTGGGAAATAATTTTTTTTTTTTAAATTTGGAGAAAGAGTTTAATTTTTTTTAATGTACTTAACTGTATGTGTTTGAAAATAATTTTGAAATATGAGAGTTCGTGATGATTTAATTTTTTGTTATAGTTAAGTAAATATATGTGAAAAAAATAATTAATTAAGGAATAAGAGATAAAAAGTAATTTTAATTTTTTTTTTCTAAAATTACTAAACTAAACAAAATTTTTAAAAAAAATTTCTAAAATTTATTTCTTAAAATCAAACCAAACCAGGCTTAAATAATTTTTCGTATATAGAGATGGGGTCCACCATTTAAGTAGATTCATAGGGACAGGCTCAGGTTCATGCACCTTGCCATCTCTCTGCCTTTCCCTTGCCATTTTCAAAACAAATGAAATGAAATAAAATAAAATAAAATCTCTTCTCTCTCTCTCTCTCAAAATGAAAAAAAAGAGAGAGAACCGTGAAAATGAAGTCTTGTTGTCCCAATAAATCAGACAATTTTGCTATTTATATACATCTTCGTCATTCGTCTTCTTCACATGTCTGAAAGCTTCTTCTTTGTATTCTTTGGCACCGTCTTTCCTTTCCAACTGTTCATCACTCTGTTTCATCCCCCAACCTATCCTTACTGGTACGTTTCACTTCATCATTTCTCAGTCCCTCTTTATTTTATTTTTTTGAGTATTGATCCATATGCATTACTGGGTCTCTGTTGGGTTGCCTGGAAAGTTGTGGGAAAAAATAAACCCAATATTTTTTGTGTTTTTAATTTTTAATTTGTTAGTCTGATAGTATGTTGTTTTTTGGGTTTTCTTTTATTTTCAACTAGCGAAAAAGGGTTTGTTTTGTAATCTCTGCTTTTTATTCTTTTGCTTTCCTTTGTTTTCTTGGAAGCCAAACGGTGCATTTGGTGTTTAACTAAAACGATCTTCTGATTCAATGTGTTCATAATTGTAATGGGTATTAATAACTTCAAAGATTGCTTGAATGTGGTGTCTTTTGTTCACAACTATGTAGAATGCTAGAAATTAATGTATTTTTTGTTTCTTTTCACTACTTTGCTATTGCCTACTACTAGAAGAGAAGATGTTTTCTGTTTTTGTTTTCTAGTGATGTTTTTTAAGTCACATGTGAATTAGGAAGCCTTTTTGTTGAATTTTTAGGCTTTTGTATCATTCATGGGATAGGACTGTTTACCAAACAGTGTTTGGTACTTGCAAAGACTGGAGAGGGAATGAAAATGTGTGAAGATGGTTAAGCTTACCCTTTTCAAGCATTTCCAACAATTTCTTAATTTTTAATTGCTTTACTTTTAGAAGGATCAAATAGAGTTTCAGTGAAAATGTAAGGTAAGGTATGAGAATTGAGGTCCTGTTTGGTGTAGTTTTCAGAAAACAGGTATTCATCATATCTTAACATGTGATATAATTTCATATACTAGTAAAAGTGTGTGAGCTTTGGATTTTTGTTTGTTTTTTTTTTTTTGTGACTATTCTTGAATGCTTTAATGCATATCTTATTGATCATATTAACTTGTTTATCCATTTCTATGTTCTAGGAGTTATTTATGTAATAGACATAAGTATGCATTTTTTCATTGTTGTTCTTATATTTTTTCAGATTTTCATGGCATGAGAATTAGGAGTATATCTATAGATGTCTATTTATATGTTTAAAAGAAGATATAAATGTTGGCATATATCTAGTAACAAGCAATCCTTACTAAGTGGGGAAAATACTATTTAGAAAACCGAAATATTAGACTCTCACTATTGCAAAAGAATGGATTATTTGGGTCATCTACTTGGCTGACCTTCATAATTAAATATTGAAGGAAGCCATGTTTATAATAAGCGATTAATAAGAGAAAATGTTTACAAGAGTGGTGAGGTTACTTCAAATCTTGGTCAACAGTGATGCTATTTTTTGGTCCCTATTTAACTTTTTCATATATGTGTGTTTCTTTGCAAATTCTTTAGCAATATTTTTTATTGTTCTTACAATTTTTTTGATAGTCTAAACTTGGCAATCTAGGATTGTAGTAGTTACTATATGAGAATTTAGGTCCCAGGTACTTCTTTTACGTTTTGCCAGTGATATGCTTTATGGTTGTTCCTTACAAAAATGACATAAATTAGGGCATTTTTTTTTAGTTAATGATTCCCTATCCTCAGTGATTTGAATGATGCTTTGCAAACCTTTAGCAATATTTTTTATTGTTCTTCCAATCTTTTGATAGTCTAAATACCAACTTGGCAATCTAGGATTGTATTAGTTTCTATATGAGAATTTAGGTCCTTGGTCATTTGAATGATACTTTGCTTTTTCCATGTGGTTGGGAGCCCAAACATTCTTTAGCGTGTGTGCTTAACAATGCAAAGTGTGCATTGCAAACATTGTCTGGACATGAGTTTTCACATTTGGGAAAAAGTTGCACAAGCTTTTCTTAAAATTCTGTTTTTTTTTTTTTTTTCCTTCTCATTTTGTGTGTTAATTTTCAATTTTACCCCACTTGTCCTTGTTATATTACAACCTTGCCCTCCTTCACTGAACAATAAGTGAAGATTAAAGGACACCAAAATTCAAAATCTAGTAAATTATGTGGAATAAAAATCAACAACCTCTACAACCAACCTTAGGCTTGTTAATGCTTTGATAAAACTTAGATCATATTTGTATGTAAGATATCTTATATTCTAATTTTTTTTTTTTTTTTTAATAAACTATCTATAAACAACATATTACATTTTATCTAGTTTAAATTTTGATACTTATATCAAATTATCAATTACATAAATGCTACAATATACACTCATGCACATGTACAGCCATTTTTGTGTATATGCACCTATTTTACACATCAGCATCGAAGTACATAAAGTGAGTATAAACTCTGATGGACACCGACCCTCTAGGGACACGCTTGTACACATGCCAATTTCTTTAATTATTATTTTTTGCAAGACACTCGTGTCCACTGTGTAGTCACGTTTCAGGACACCTTTGTGAGTTTGTTTGTTATCACTTTAAAAAGATAATTTGAGTTTCCTTATTATCACTTTAAAAAGATGATTTTTGGTCAAAGTAAAATATATGAAAACAAAGAAGGAAGGAAAGTGTGAAAAAATAAAAGATAAAAGAAGACACCCACATATATGTTGATGCATGTTATATCTGTGTCCTAAATTTATATTCTTACACAACAAATAAATATATGTATATATACATAAAATATTTATTTTTCTGTATTCTTGCCGTGTGGATACTTTTTTTTCTTTTTTTTTTAATTTCAGTGTCCCGTGTCTGTACCCATATCCTTATCCGTGTCCATGCTTCTTAGACTATATGTCATCCCTCTCCTCAATCAACTGTTGAAAAGGAAGCCACCTCCCAATCTTGTAAGGTCTCCGGAAGACAAGTCTCAAAGAAAAAATGCATCACTGCCATCATATCACGCCACAACCTAAGATTTTATCCAAAGTAGTGCACTAGTTCTTTGTTTTTGTTTCATATTTGTGAATAATTATGAATTACACTAGGCTGATAGTTTAATCTTTGAATCAAAAGTGTAATGTTATTTTTTAAGTAAATTAAATACAGAAAGGAAAAATGTAATGGAAATTTTGTATATAATTTTGAGGAGCATATGAGACATCTATACAAATAGAGTATTTTGGGCATAAAACTTTAAAGGTGAGAATTTATTGTCCTAACTAACTTTTATGGGATTTATTGGTCCTAGAGACGACAAAGTTGGACTCACCAAAAAAAAAGGGCCACAACTTACAAAATTAATATCTGTGTATGATGTTGATTTGCTATTGGATGTTCTTTCCATAAATTCTTTGGAATTTGATGAATGTGAACAAAATTGAACTTGATAAGGGTAAGTGCTATGTTGTGATGGAATAACTAAAGTTTCAAAGATTCTGAAATATAACATGGGATGGATTGGAAGACTAGGCAAGAATGTTATGTATTGGTGCCAGAACAAAGTCGTGCTGAACTCAACATGGAATTTTCAAAGTCTACAAAAACATGTACATTTGGAAAGTTTTTGATAGGTTATAACATGGTTTGTATTCTGATCAATCTTTGATAACCACGTACAAGAAAAGAGTGAATTTTGGGGCATGTGGAGTGTCAGACTTCAACACATCCGACATGTGTACGTCACTCACTCTGAAGAAGCATACTCATGGAGTTAGGCGGATAATCTTTGAGTTGAACATGAAATTATGTCAGTTTCACTTTTTGTAGATCAGATTTTACATTGAGTACTATTGGTTATATAAATCATTTTATTGCGATTATGTAATTATGTTGGAGATTAGTTTCTGACACGGACATGTTTGGCAATGCCAGATTGTATGAAGAGATATGTCTTCAGGAAGACTTCCTATGATGGAGCTCAAACCAGCTCACGATGTTGAAAATTCAAATTCTGAACGGCAAATTCTGCATGAACTGTGGCCACTCGGTGAAATTGATCCGAAGAAAGCAAAATTTCCTTGTTGTCTAGTTTGGACACCCCTCCCAGTGGTCTCATGGTTGACGCCTTTCATAGGACATGTTGGCATATGCAGGGAAGATGGAACGGTAATAGATTTCTCCGGATCCAATTTTGTAAGTGTTGATGATTTCGCATTTGGTGGTGTAGCCAGATACCTTCAACTTGACAGAGAGCAGGTACACACCTCCATAGTTGTTCACTATCACCCCCACCTTCACCTTTTGAGGAAACAACAATGCTACACTTGACCAAAATTTTATACCATATTATGATTAACATTTTACTTGTTAACACAACATTGGTGTAATAAATCCCACTATTCATGTATATTTCCAATACAGCGTTGACAACTAGATTAACACATCAGATGATAAGATAAAATAATAGAAATTAATGGTCATTGTAGCGTTATCGAAAGGAAAACCTTCCTAGGCATGTGGAAGGTTAAAGTCATCTTTTTTATTTTATGTTTTATGTAATGACATCTACCTATAAAGCATGGACACTTAGGTCGTATACTGGTGTCCGACCCAGACAAACACTAGACACATGTCGGACAAGCTAGAGGAGTGTCTCTTTTTTCTCTGCTATCCTATTTGCTGTGTTTATTCTACCACTAATCAGAACTCTGCTAATCGATCCACTGATAAATTTTGTGGGATTTGAAATGTCAAAAACAGTGCTGCTTTCCTCGAAACCTCGCTGGGCACACGTGCAAGCATCACTACAGGCATGCCGAGCAGGGGACTGCAATCACATGGGATGATGCACTCGCGCAAAGCACTGGCCACTTTGAGCACAAATCCTATAACCTCTTCACCTGTAACTGCCACTCGTTTGTCACCAATTGTCTGAATCGGCTTTGTTACCACGGATCGATGGGTTGGAACTTGATCAGTGTGGCTGCTCTCATTCTGTTCAAGGGTCATTGGGTTGACACTCTTTCAATCTTGAGATCTTTCTTGCCTTTCACAGCAGTGCTTTGTTTGGGCATTTTCATGGTTGGGTGGCCATTTCTGATTGGACATCTGTCTTTTTCTCTCCTCCTAATTGGATGGTTTGTATTGGGTACTTACTTTGCCAAAAATCTGTTAGAATGCTAGCTTCTTCTGTCGTGCCATTAATGAAGTAGTAGGTTTTTTTTTTTTTTTTTTTTTGGAGGGATTTGGTTAAAACCTCCTCATAATAAAACTTGAATGCATTTAGGACAAGTACAAAAAAAAATTCTTGAAAAATTCAACATATATCATTATTATTAAAATATTAAATTTAAAATAATATATTTTTTGATGTAAATGTCAATTTTTAATAAAATTAGTATTTTTAGAATCCTCTTGTCAAGATCTATCAAATAAGATTTATGTTAACTATGAAATTCTTTAAAAATAAAAAAAATTTATTACCGTCAAAATTAATGTGAACAGTAATAGTAACATCTATTTGAAAGTTTTGTCTCACAAGAATATGTAACTTTGACAATATTGTTCAAGAAAAAATATATATATATATATTACTTTATCTTTACTTAATTATGTGTTTTCTCCTTGAGAGGTTTATGAAATAAAATAAATTGTGTTGTCATTTTCACTAAACAAGGGTCCAATGGTAGAAGAATTTTGACTAAATTTCTCTAATTTATATATATATATATATATGAGAAATCATAACTGAAGATTTTCATTGTACAAGTTTTGTTAATAATAGTTTTTATTTGGTTCACTGGAATGATATGGAGTGAAATAATCATTTCAGCGTACCAAACAGCACCTAAATGGGATCGTTTAGGTTTTTGCAGGAATGGATGTGTTGGTCTCAATAGGTGGTGAAAGAAACCTTTGCAGTTAGATATGCAGATAATATAGGTAGAATAGCCAATTAGGGAGAAGCATTTATTCAGTAAACCGGCTGTTGAGTCTTGTGAGACCCACTATTCTGAATGATTTGAATTGTGTATTTTGTTTGATTATGCATCTAAAAAAGGCAAATTGATAGCGTTGGTTTTTTTTTTTTTTTTGTGTGATAGTTGATCAGTGTAAGTGTTGTTTTTGTCCGTAGGCTCAATTTGGAGGTCTAATTTTTTAAAAGAAATGGGAATATGATTCTGGATCCCATAATTTCACTTGTTGGAATCAATTAGAATGAAAAATTGATTCTTGATTGTTCTTCAAGCTAGAATTATTTTCTCAAATCAAGTGCAAATCTGATCTCCACACCCCAAGATAATCTCACATTTTTTGGAAAAATGTGAACCATTTAAAAGGAAAAAAAAAAGAAAAGACAAGAAAAGAAAAGATCACCATGGTTAAAAGTTTATCATTTTCCTATGAATAATTTTTAACTAAATCAAACATTGTAATACTATTGACACAATGACTTCATTCATAGTAATAAAGTTTTCACAATTTGATTTATGCCAATCAAATATAGCCATAAGATCTTGTAATTACTTGGATTGAAGATGTTGCTACTGTTTTATGGACATTGAAAACAGAGAAGCAAAGAAGAGCTAAATTTGAACTTGAGAGAAACCTAACCCAAACTTTATCCATTGAAACTAACCAGAAGGCTTGAATTCATAATTTCATAAATAAAAGTTAATTATTAAATGAAAATGAATAGATAAAGGCCATTACACCCATGGTGATCCACTCAACACTAACTAATGAAAGTAAATATTCATATGATGAAGAACACAAGTGCAGGGTTATTACAATTGCTTTTACAATACCAAATTACCAATTTCAAGCAAAACATTTCAAACAAGCCCAAAATGATCTTGACCATCTGAGTAGCTCCATCATTCCTGCTCATATTTTTTGTTTTAAGTAACAAGTCAGTGATTCATGCACCGAAATTTTTCTTGAAAACTACCTCATGCTCCATATTTGGGGGCCTTCCAGAGCTTAAATGCGACTTCATGTATAAACCTATCTGCCGGTATTGTAAGGATCACACCGTGCTGCATGGAAAAGGAAAATGCTTATTAATAAGAACTATGAAGCCACTTTATGAATGTCACATGTAAGTATACAGCCACTACAGTTATAATGCCCAGAAACATGAGAATAGTTTGGAATTGTCTTTGACAACTATTATGCACAAGTGTTTGAAAAACTTTCTAAAATAGTCTCCTTTTCATGGAATTTTTACTCTATTATGTTATTAAGAACCCATATGTTAGAAATTAACAATCAAGATCACTTTTATTCCAAATTTTAATTGTCTCAATGGAAATAAAATTATGCATGTAATTTGAGCTGTCTATGAAAAAGTGACAAGAATACAGACAAGCCATGCTAGCATGGGGTGTAAAAAATCAATCAATACAAAATGCATCATTATTTTACTACATGTCAAAGAATCAGCATTTTAATGGTCTGGCATATTACGTATCTGTACAATTCAAGTATAAGTGTCTGTTGTGCAACAAGCATTACTAAAAGCAAAAACACAAAAAAATGAGACACATCACACATACCAAGAGTATGGCAACATCAGTGATGGGAAACCTAAGGTTCACTATAAATAATCAAAGTTTCTAACAAAAATTCATGCCAATTGTTACCTCTTTAAAATCTTTAAAAGAAAATGTCTCAGCCATATCCTTGCGAGTTACAGCATTCTGCCACTGAGCAATTAACATTGGACAATGGTGCCTGTTAAATAACAAATCAGCTCGAGTAATAATGGACATCAAGTATTGGAGGAAAACTATCAAGTTTCAAATCACCTAACATCCTTCCGTAGATTCATTCCTTTCACAGTGTAACTTTGACGAGGGAACAACAATGAAAGATCAGAGTTTTTCTCATCTTTACAAATAACAGACAAATTGGGATCATTGTTCTCTGATACAAGCCCATAACTCATCACAATGGACATGTGCAAACGGGTACTGATTTCAGCTGCTCGTTCCTCTATCTGCATGATTTGACCAACCAAACCATTCACATATTCTGTGTCTTTCTGACCATTCTTTTCACCATCTCCAATGTGGATAAAAACTAAATCAAACGGGCTTGTCTCTAAAGTCTTCCCTTCTTGAAATCCGAGCAACTTCAGCAACTCGGAGGCCACAACATCAAGTGGTGACTCTGCAATGGGAAGACTGTTGTCAATTATGTCACTCAATTGCAACATAGTGAAACCTAGTTTGCCTCCAAAAGGTTTCAAACTTGAGTTGTTTGTAATTATAGCAGATCTCATTCCCATGAACCTGAAGTTAAACAAAGAACATGTTGGTTGGCTTGATCTACATCGAAATCAATAAAAAATTATAATCACCAATCATTAAAAAGTTCACAGAGGACCACAGGAAATAGTAACCTCTCTGAAATGCTAGGCATCACTGTATTGTGATAAGCTTCAGATGCATCCAGCAGCTGAGCAAACTCTCGAACTATTCTTGCATCCTCACTTTCTGCAATCTAAGATCCAAGTAAATCCCAAATGTGATATACGAGACATGTAAATGCAATGAAAATTATTTTCAACAATGGATTGGAAAGGAGAGTGATCAATACTTCTCATATACTTTCGAGCAATTACTTTCCAATGCAAAGAATGTAGAACAAATCCAAAAGAGAAATTGGTGTATCAGCAGAGACAGCTATATATAAATAAATATACAATTCACTACATGGAAAAAAGTTTCTGAAAAAAAAAATAAAAAACCAGAGAAAAGGAAAGCAGTTGAGTAAAAGACCCTGAAGTTTGCATGTGGCTCTATGGAATATAAGAATATAAATGTGTTGGTAATGGAACAAGCAAAACCAAAATGTAGACATTGAAAGAAATTAGTAAAAAATAACAAAAAAATATTAAAACAAAAATGATTATATATGCACATGTACAGACGCAGATAAAAGACACCCAATAGACAAAACTAAGTAAATGTCATTTGAGATAGAGAAGACCAATGATGATGCAGTTAAAAGGTGGAAAATTAACATGTAGAAAAATATTGCTCAATATTCAAAAAGGGAGAACCGTGAACGAAAAATAAAACTTTTCTATCTCAATTGGCATGAATCAAAAGCAACACAAAGAGATTCAAAAGGACAAGAAACTAGATTGGACTGCTTCTCATGTGCATGTATTAACATGGTTGGTATTGAAACTCTATATGCTTAGAAAACTGAAACCAATTGAGAAAATTGAATTTGGACTTGGGCCCTTCTGTCACCACTCTTTACAAGAACTATGGTTTACAAGGCATTCCCTTTTCTTTTCTTTTCTTTTTTGTTTTTGTTTTTGATAGTGGTGTATGGGAAACTGCGGAGCCCACAAACCCACAACAACAACAACACAACACAATCTATTGGAAGTAAGTGAAGAACCAACATGTACAACACCAGGGCACACATGTACAATGCTGTTGTCCACAAACTGCCAAGGCTGGTAGACTTTCCATTCCATTCCATCCCCCTCTTTTTTCTACAACTCTCAACCACAGAGAACAGCCTGGCCTTTCTCAATTGCCTCAGCCTCACTATTATTATTACAAGCTTTGAATTGAAACATACCCATGATGCCACTATTGACCTGAATTCTATATGCACACTTCAAAAGATTTAAATCAAATAAAAGATGAAATCTTGAAATGCAGTGTCTAGCATAGACCCATGTCTGAGAATTGGTGCAAATAAATGAAGTAAGTACATATATGTTATACCCAATAAATCTATCAAAGATTTGAACCAAATATTGAAGCCCAAAATGCAGGATCATGAAATTGAAGAGAAAGAAAGAAAGAAAGGGATCAGATGAAACCTGAAGGAGGGGAATTGGGGAGGGTCAAGAAACCACAAGAAGCACGAGAAGCGAGAGAGTGGAGATGGGTGTGTGATTCGTTGATGAAACGGGCCAACCCATCTCCGTACACCACCAATCCTCTGCTCGGCTTGTCCGCCATTGCCAGAGAGAGAGAGAGAGAGAGAGAATCAGATCACTGTAATTCAGGGTAGCGTAGTGTCTCTCTTTGATGGGCGGAATAGCCCTATTCTTGATTTTTTTTATTAAAAAAATTATATCATTCGAATAAAAAATAAGAAAATAATTATAAAAAATTATCCTTTCCCGTTTTTATATTTGACTATTTTCTTATTTTGACTCATATATATATATATATATATATATTTTATTTTGACTCTTTATGTTTTAATTTTTTTTTAATGTACTCATAAAATTAATTTTTATTTAAAATTAGATCAAAAATGTTATGACACAAAAAATATATTATTTTATTGAGATTTGGATTTGTATTAGTATGAATTATATATAATAAAATATTTTTATATCACGTAACTATTATGTGCTATGTTTTTGTCTAATTTTAGATATTAGTTCTCGTTTAAGAACAGGCTATTTTAGTAATTTTTTAATTTTTTAACTAAAATATGAGAGAAAAAAACTTGTATGTTTAGAATAACTTTTGATTTTTACGAAAGAAAGTAAAAAATAGAGAAAAAAATGAAGCTTTGACTTTTTTGGCATAAGTTATAGGCTTTTTGGTTTTTTAATAGCTTTTGATTTTTAGGCTAAAATTATTACTTCTCAAACAAGGCCTGATTTTGGAATAAATTGAGAAAAACTTGAAACTTGAAGAGCTAAAGTAAGGAGAAAAAAAAATTATAAAATAAAGTGAAAAAATGATCAAATATAAAGGAGACAAAGTGTATAATTAACATATGTACATAATACAAATATACCACGATTAATTACACTTAACATTTGTATTTTTACTAAAAAAATCTTATTAATCTTATTTTTTGACAGATAGTCAATTCCTTATATTACAAGTCAAATTATAATTTTATCTCTCCATCTTGTTAAGTGAGTCATATATAACATTTTCTTTTTTCAAGTCGTTAACTCATTTTTATTAAAATCTCACTTTACTCTTCATATTTTAATCAAAATTTTATTTTGATCGTTCCCCTTTCAAAATTCAAATGAAACAGATAAGTGAAATTGGAAAAAATAACACAATTTACACTAGTTCACATTTCCTAATTTAACTTACAATGATATAGCATGATAAACGTCAACTTTTGATTTGGAACACTTAAATAGGCCCAACTCTGTTGCTATATTATCATGAATGAATTTGTGGGTCTAAAATTTAGATGTGCTTATTTTCCCCATTACTCATTTATCTTATATTCCACCTATTTTCTTCCATGGTTAAAGCTACATCACACAAAGTGGAAAAAGTGGCTCCAGAAAGTCTGCTGATGGCATTAAGGTTTGTTCAGAGCTCTAATTCAAGTCAATTCAGACAAGAAGAGTGTATTTGGGTTGCATAGACAATGACTTGATTCAATGGAATTTCCAACTTCGGTTACATATTTACAACAGAGAATAATTTTACAAATTCTTAAATGACCTACAATACAATAGCTTCTAACTGGATTTATGCACAAATGAACAAGAAATGTACAATCAGGTGATGCAGCTGCTCGAGACTTGCTTGGATAGGCAGCACCTTCACCATCTTCGGCAATACTGCAAGAATTACTGACATCAACGAAAGCCATTTTGAAAGCTAAATCCGACGATAATGAGAGCTTGAACTCTGGAGTATGGACTTGAAGATTCAGCAATGGTTCCGTATATGGAAAGAAGCACTTCAGCATCTCAGTCTTCAACTTCAGTGTTAAGAATAAAACTTGGAAATATGGTACTGATGTCCCTGGAGGATGATCAAATCATAAACAAAGGTGAGTTGAATTACTTTGAGTGTGTTTTTAGTGTCGAGGAAACTGCCTCAGTTCATTCTGTCAAATAGATGCTGGTAACAAGCTGAACCTCCAATTTTGGAAACAGAGTATACCAAAATGGAATTCAAATTTACAAATTGTATCCACTGGTAATGAATAAGGAAAAATAGCTATGGCATGGTTGACTCCACAACTCCGAAAACCATACAAAGGCCCCCTTCTGGAGAGGCACAAGACGGTTTGAAAGTGATGTGATTTTATAGTTGAGAGAGGTCAAAATGCACCGGTTTGCAGATGATGCGTAAGATGATATTCACAAATGCTTGAGGAGTCTTAGGTAGTGTTTGGTTCACCGGAATGAAATGGAATAGAATGATCATTCTATCAAAAATATTAATTCCTATGTTTGGTTAGCTTAAAAAATTAATAAAAAATGCATTATAAATGAATTCATCTTTGATCATTTTAAGGAAATGATCATTCCATAGGAACGTCTAAGGAGGCATCATTTTCATTTTCATTTTCATTCCAATGAACCAAATAGAGAATTACACCTCAATTGGCAACTCAATATTTTAGCCTAAAAGTCAAAAAGTCACTAAAAAAACTAAAAAGCCAACAACCTATATCAAAAAGTCAAGAGATTCCATTTTCTCTCTACTTTTTGCATATTTTTTCGTAAAAAACCAAAATGTCATTCCAAATATACTAATTTTTTTTACCTCATATTTTAACCAAAAAATCAAAAAGTTACTAAAATAACATGTTCCCAAACGAGGCCTTAGTGTAATTAAACCCTACTTAATTTAAGGGACATATAGCAAAAAATATTCATGTAGCTGACCCTACTTGATTGGGACATAAGGCTTGCTTTTGATTTGGTTTGATTTATTTTTCTTTTTGCTTTTTCTATGAGAGCAGGGGCAGTTTGGAGAATGCAGTGACAGTAAAAGGGAGTTGGAGGGAGCATTGAAGCAGAAAAAGGAGAGGGACAGTTGTAAAGTTATTGTTGACGTCTGTAATAAATTTGGAAAGAGAGAAATAAAGAAAAAATCATGAAGACAGGAGATAGTGGCATACTTCAAATAAGGTAGAGTCATGTTCTTTAGGAGGGTGGGGTTTCAAGAACAAAAGCCTTCCATTCTTCTTTATTGATTTTACCATCCTTGTCAGCATCAGCATCAGCAAACGTCTGTGGAATAATTAATTCCGTGATTATAATCTGCTCCATATAGGATGCAATAATTCGAAGGGAAAACACTTCAAATTGGAGAAACTCTCACCTTGTCGATAATAGCCCCACCAAGTTCATCAGTTAGATTCACGCCAGATTCCATCATAATTGCAATCACCATTTGCTTCACCTGAAAGCAATTGCTGTTTTACACGTAATTCATGAATGAAATTTAAGGAATGTGCACAGTTTAGTATGATAAAAAAGGTCACAGACCATGAAATTTCACCAAATGAAAATGAAAAAGAAAATGGCATCCTCAAACAAGCTGTAGAAATAAAAGATCTAAGGAAGGCCAGCATTCAACTAGTTTTTCTGATAGCACTTTCTTTTCTTTTTGTCTCTCAATGAATACATACATACACATATACCTCCAGATAAAGGGCTACTAAAGGGCTATTTTGCACTAAATTGAATGAATTCAAGGCCTTCGAAATATATATATATTTGAAAAGTTCCAAACCTTTCAAATATTACCCAAATCATAGAAACATGACTAACTAAACTTTGAAGGTTTGATCTTCTGGCCTCAACCCACAAATGACAGGAAAGCAGTAGACAAACAACATGACCAGTTGACTGCCTTAGCAACAGCATGATAACAAATGAAACTTATTTCAATAAAAAAAATTATATTCATCTAGTCATTCACACATTTGTCAAATAGCAGTAAATTTAAAGCATAAATCAAACCAAACTAAGCCTTATGTCCCAATATATTAAAAAATTATGGAGCAAAGAATTGGCCATCAAATCATTCCTGTTCTCAAGGTCCCCAAGATCCTGTTAAATTGAGGCAGCCATTGGTTATTATGAATGTTTTATGTATGAGAGTCAAACATTTATGGTCATATGCATGCCCATAAATATAAGCACAAAAGGGAAGAGTAATGTGACATCTTTTACAATGCATGTGTGTGTGTATTGCAAGACACGTGTGCATGTGGGTGTGTGAGAGAGAGAGAGATCTACAAAATGCAGAAACTGCAACTTATGTAGCACAATTTGATTCAAAAGCTTGCAACTTGCAAGCCACCTTAATAATGAGTTCAAAAAGGTTCAAAAACCTCCAAACACAATTAGTGCATCAACCGCCTATGTTTCTCAGAGCATGTATTTGTTTTAACATTACTTGTGGCAACAATTGCTAATTTTACAGTGCAGAATACTTACTTCTTCTCGCTCAATAAACCCAGTTTGCCTCAAAACATAAAGCCTAAATGCAACTGCAGGGCATCACGAAGGTAACACCAAGAGGTTAAGTTCATGAGATTTGTCTTGATAATGAGAATAAAAAGATTGCATCTGATCCCTTACAGTCTATTTTGTCTTCTGTGGGAGCATAGGGATGGAAGACGTTGAGTGCATGGACAAATTCATCAAATTCAATGACACCATTTTTCCTTTCATCAAATACATCAAAACCTAGGAAATCAAAAAAGAAACAGCAAGTATATTAATTTATCCATACTTTCAAATCCATACTTTCAAAATAGCAGTACAAATAAATTAAGCCGATTTCACTCATGAAAGACAAAAGGATAATATCCATATTCTGTACAAGTTGTCTAACACATTTAATGCAACATCAGTCTTATGCCAGATCAGAAATTGATCATGATCTAATTGTAGTTTGAACACCGCATTCTTTTGAGGGAAAAAAATCACCACAGTTTTTTCTTAAATCAAATTGTCAAGGTCCTATGAAGATTGAAGAGGCAACCATGCCGATTTGATTCAGAATCGGTGGATCTATTTTAGTTTTGATATCAAAATTGCTGTAGCAAGAGAAGAAGAAGAGAAAAAAGAAGAGGGCAGATAGAAGAGGAAGAAGAGGAAGGAGGAAGGAGATAAACGGGGATCAATCCCAATTAATATCAATTAATCAATATCCAAACAAATCTGATAAATTCAATATACTCAAAGCCTTTTACATATTCCTACGCAAGCACTATCTAATTAGAAAAACAAAAAAGATAAGGAAACATATAATAATTAAAATCTTAAATCTTAATGAAGCAAAATCTCCCAAATAAATTGAAATTCCAAAACAAATTGAACTCCTTATCTTCCATACTTTCATTCAATTCCTTCTATACTTTCATCCAATTCCTTCTCTATCCCCATCACAAACCCTACCAAAATAATCCACTTATATGCTTTATAAACCAAGTTTCCCAATCTGTCCAGAATCACATGTCACAGGCTTCCAGCAGCTAATCCATACTTTCTATTACATGTCATAGAACCTCAAAATGCAGCTAAGAGATAATGGGGTGTTTGTTACGACTTAAATGATGTGCTTATAGCTTATTTTAATTTGGGAGTTTGTGCTAGACTGTTTGGTGCAACTTTTACTTACAGTTTATTAGGCAGAAATAGTTTAAATAAGCTGAAAAAAGGTTATTATTTGAAAGCTAGGAGAGATATTCTTAGTTTCTGCTTTTTGATTGTCAACTTTAGCCTACAATAAGTTGAACCAAATAGAGAAGTAAACAGTCTCATTTGATTTTGACTCAGGTCAAACATAGATTTCAAGACTAACCCAATTCTAAAATCAGGCAAACCAATTTGTCCAAACATAAACCTTAGACAATAAATTTCACCCAAACTTAATTTCTGAGAAAAATAATAAATTAAATTTTAGGCCCCAAAGAAAAAATGGTTTCTCTAAGACTTCATATTTCAAGTGTCATGTACTGAAAGAAACAATTTCATTGGCTAGATCCTGTAAGATTTGAAGTAAAGCCCACAACCCCGTGAAAGGAAAATAACAAGCAAACAAACCCACAGATTCCATGCACGCGATTGACAGAGTACATACATTCCATACAGTGACATGCTACCATCACAATTATCAGAATTGCCAATCTCAGCACATACATTTGATGATTGGCAACAGTCGCTCTTCTTAAACAATAGCCATAAGTATGTGAGAAGATGTCTTATGTTCCATCAATAAAGCAAAGACCTCTTTATGATGGTAGGAGTTCTGTTAAATGTGCAAGTCTGTAGCAGTGACTAGCTTGTTGGTTTAGTTCATGTAGTGTAAGTGCTTATAAAAAGCAACATAAATTCTTGCAATGATTGGTCCACAATTATGGGAAAATAGACCCAAGAAAAAAAAAATTTATAGAGAGCACAACTGGACATCTTCTTTACTACTATTCTAAATGTATAAGAGATTCGAAATTCTTTTCGACAGGAATGATTTAATTTAATTATCTCCATAGTGAAATTTGATCAACTTGGCAATTGGCATAACAAATTTCTACAAATGCCAATCCAATTTCACGGATTGTAACACCAAACCAAACCAAGCCTTAAGTCTCATCAAATGGGGTCAGCTATATGAATCCTTCTTCTCCACACGGCTCTATCAAAGGCCATTTCGTTAGTCAAATTAAGTAGATCTATATCTTTATTTACAATGCTAGCCAACGTTAATCTAGGTCTACCCGGTCTCCTAACACTTCCATCTACCGTCATCGATCGCATCTCTTCACTATCGATCTATTGGTCTCCGTTGAATATGACCAAACTATTACAATCGATTCTCTCTCAACTTATCTTCTATTGGTTTGGTGCTATTCCTACTCATTCCCGAATACATTCATTCTTAATTCTGTCTTGTCTAGTTTTGCCACACATCCACCTTACCATCTTCATCTCAGCAACACTCATCTTATCTATATGTTGTTTATTGGTTGCCTAACACTCCGTCCCATACATCGCTGGTCTAATAGCCGTTCTATAGAACTTACCTTTAGTCTAGTGAGTATTCGCTTATTACAAAGTACCCCAGACGATTTCTCCACTTAAGTCATCCGCCTTAATCCTATGGGCCACATCCATATCAATCTCTCTCGGCCAGATAATCAACCCTAAATAACGAAAAGGATCACTCTTAGGCGCTTCTTGATTCTCAATCCTCACTTCTCCGCTTTCATTAACATTGTTACTAAATTTATACTCCATGTACTGCCTTAGTTCTCGTTATCTGAACTTTAGATTCAAGTACTTTTCTCCAAATTTCCAACTTTGTGTTAACTCCTTCCTAGTCTCATCCACTAACACGATATCATCCGCAAAAAGTATATACCATGGTACATCATCCTAAATATTTCTCGTCAACTCATCCATAACTAACACAAAAAGATAAGAACTTAAGGTAGATCCTTGATGTAACCCTACAGTGATAGGGAATTCATTTATCTCTTCAGCAGGTGATCCAATAGTGGTCACCACTTTTTTATACATGTTCCTAATCACATCAATGTAACACCAAATTTTTTTTTTTCTTCCTTCCATACAATTGAAATGGGGATTCGTATATAAAAGTTTGAACAAGAGATAATTTGTTTCTTCTACCCGGCATACAAAAAGATTTACCCGGTCTAGAAAAAGATTATCGCCGTGTGGAGTTCTGAACAATGCCAATTGAAGCTCTTCCTAAAAAATATAAACATGAAACAAAAAATTAGGATCACCCTTAGACATATGTGCAAAAAAGGAGTACATATAAAATGAAACAATATATGTTCACAAAATCGATCGTTTGATGATTGAGTAAGATGTTGATAGTCTAAACTCCAAAGACAATCACAAAATATAGGAATTGAAACTTATAGTTGCCTAATTGATTAAATTTAACTCTTTCATAGTTTTAGGATGATGAATAAAAGGTAGTTATTATTCATAAGTTCTCATACGAAATTGGCTAGTATCAGTGGAAGCATTTATTGCATGCATTTCCAGCCAAAAATTGAGGGTGCAATATGAACTTCATAATTTTTAAAAAATAAATAACTTACAACATTCTAGAACACTAATCTTAATTCATGAGTCTAATTTGCTCATTGAAGTTCTTTTCAAGCATCAGTATAGAATTCATTTCACGCCCATTTATTTCGACGCAGACATTTTTTCAGAAAACATCTTCTATGGAAAACGTTTTTCAAAAAATGTGTTCTATAGAAGATGGTTTGTTTTCCTATGTTAGTTTGTGTCCTTTGAAAGCACTACTCTAATGGTTGTATTAGTGGTGATAGGGTGGCGGCCTCCGGAGGCGTGTAGTGTAGTGACATTGATAAGACTCCAATTCAAAAACATTTTCCACCCAAATAGGCTTTGTTATGTTAATCATAAAACAATTTCCATTATACCAAATGCCAAAAAAGTAGAACACATTCCAAAAAATGTTTTCTGCCCCAGACAAATAGAGCATAAAGAAAAGAGAAGGAAAAAAAAAAAAAAAAAGGAATAAAATTTGTACTGCTGCCAACATTATCAAGTTTGGAAGAAAAAGTTAGAAAAAGAGGCACCCCAAATAAATTATCAAATTTTTACCAAACCTTTCACATGGGTGTGGGATCTACACAAATCACTTGTATGTGAATCACACATCATATGAGAGGTTTAGTAGAATATTTAATAATTTATTTGGGGCCTAGCATAACTCTAAAAGTTATTTCTTACATTCCCCTCATAGCTAAAGCTTTTCCTTTTCCCAATACAAAAACTCTATTGACTCCAAAAGAATGCAAAAAATCTAAAATTTTAGCTCACAAAACCTAATCATGATAGACTTTCTCCTTGACTTTACTTTCAGGGCCATTGAGCCCACTTTTAGGCCCAATTTCGATGATCCGAACCATTCACATTTTAAGATTTGTTGGGTATATTTAGAGCATCTCTATCAGATTACCTAAATTTTACCCTAAAATATTATTAAAAAATTCATTCCCTATTTTAAGAAACACTTTTTCATTTATTTCCCCCAACAGACTCCCTATTATTTTCCTATTCTATTAAAAAACTCCTTATTTTTTCTCTATTTTATTAAAATATAATTTTTAACTATAAATTTGAAAAAATAAAATTATAAATGTGTATTGCATTCCTTTAAAAATAAAAAATAAAAATAAAAAATTATAAGGAGTTACAAGGACTCTCACAAATAGGAGTCATCAGAGCAATTCACATTTTAGGGAAGTGTTTAGAGCATCCCCAGCAGATGCCTTATATCACCTCCTTAGTCAAAATAAGGGATTTTGCTGTCAAAAAACGCCCCATCAAATCCCTTAACCCATCCTCAAATAAAGTGTTATACAGTTGTTCTCAAATGTAGGAGCGATCGCTCACCCCCAAAAATATAAAATTATTTTTTATTCAACCTTGAGCATCTCCATCCCCAAAAATATAAAATATAAAATAATTAAAAAATAATATTTTATTAGAATAGAGAAAGAATAAGAAATTTGTTAGGGGAAATAGATGAAAAAATAATTCCTAAAATAGGAAATGGAATTTTTAATAATATTTTAGGTAAATTTTATTTTATTTCGCTTTGAAGGCACGCTCGATGTCCCCCCGGACATCCACCTGGTTGACCGCCCGATCATCCGGCCAGACGACCGCCTTTCGCGGCAGAGAAGCTCTCTTGCATGTTGTGCTCTTGCTTCTTGTTTTTATTATTTTATTATTAAAAAAAATATTTAAATTTAAAAGTAATGAAAAATATTATTTTAATAGAATAGAGAAAGAATAAGAAGTTGGGGAAGTAAATGAAAAGTGATTCCTAAAAAATAGGGAATGAATTTTAATAATATTTTAGGATAAAATTTAGGTAAACCGTGAGGATGCTCTTAAGGGCTCTAATGGAAGGGTATAGGAGCCACTAATCCCTTAAAATAGGTAAGGATGGAATTTAGGGACCTATTAGGATGCTCTTATACTTGGAAAAACAACTTGATTAGATATCGAAACATGTATTTGGAAAACTGTTTATTAATTTTTTTTAAAAAAATTTTTTAGTTCGATGATCCGAACACATGCTTTCTGATATCTAATCAATTTGATTTTTTATAAGTATGATATACTCAACCAATCTTAAAATGTGAATGGTTTAGATCATCAAAATTGAACCTAAAAGTGAGCCCAATGACCCACCAAGTTTGAAGTCAAGCAGGAAAGTCAAGTAGAGGATCTTGACTCCACAAAACCACCCAAAAAAAACAAAAAAAAAAAAAAATTTGTCAAACATAGAACAAACTGAACACAAGTCACACACCCATGTTAATTTGAAAATCAAAAACATCCTATTTGAGCAACAGTTATACTAAACGACATAGGTGAAGGATTAAATTAATTATACCTTGTGAATCAAACCATCGTCAATGATTGAAGAGCTTAACTTCCTAAACAACTCATACAATGCCTCGATTTCATTGACAGAAACTGCAACACTGAACATAAATCGTGTTCTATAAAAAATCAGAACAACAATTTAAGAAAAATAATATGAAAGAAGTGAAGAAAATTACATCGAGAATCAGCAGAAAGTTGAGCGATCTCTCGATATCCGAATGGGCTTCTTTTCTGGGGGCGGTGTTTGATCTCGAAGCAACCAGCGACAGTGAATACCAGATATTCAAATATGGCGATAAGCGGTATGAAAACAGCGCAGATTCGTTCGCCTATATTCAGCCTCAATCTCTGCCACAAACAAGAAAAACACAGATCGCAACATCAATTAAATAGCAATAATCTATACAGAGAGAGAGAGAGAGATTTGTAGAATTACGGATGAGTTTCTTGAATCCATTGCTCTCTGTTACATCCTACTCGCATTTCTAAAGTACAATAATATATCAAAGCAACTCTTCCATAGCCACAAGCAAAAATACGATGGGTATGTTTGGTTTGATTTTGGGAAAAGAATTTAAAAAATTTGTTTAGTTTGTAAATTTTTAAAATAATTTTAAATTAATCCATCACTTTTTTTTTCTTCTTTATTTTTAATCATTTTTTTCTCTTATACATATTTATTCAATTATAACAAAATATCAAATCATTTCAAACTCCCAAACTATTTTTAAAATATACAACTAAACAAATCAAAAAAAATTCTAAACTTTCTTACCAAAACAATTTTAAAAACTACCTTCCCAAACTAAACCAAACATACCCGATATTTCTAAAATACAATATATATATATATTTAACTAATTTTAATGTATTTTTATTAAAATTAATATTTTTTTTTTATTATATATTTTTAAAAGATTTTGAATATAATCGTGATACAATAACATGGTGTTATCATCTAATTATGAATTGATAGGCTTCATTTGGCAACGAGCTTTTTGGTTAAGATTTTATTTGGTATGTGAGTTGATTTTTTAGTTTTTTAATTTGAGTTAAAAATTTTCGTTTAGAATAAAATTTTGACTTTTTTTTTTTACTTTTGTGAGAAAAAAATAAAATAATTATGATTTAGATGTGACATTTTATTTTATTAATTTTTTAATTTATTTTGTCTTTTGTAACTATTTTAATTTTTAGTCTCAAAATTTCACATGTCAAATGAGGACTAAATTAGACTAAAAAATCAATAAAACAAAATGTAACATCTAAATGATAATTATTTCATTTTTTTTACAAATTCAAAAAAGTCAAAAAAATCAATACAAACAAATTTTTAATTTCAAATTAAAATAGTCAAAAAAAAAATTAACTAAAAAAAATCTATTGTCAAATAATAACTTATTTTTTTCCTCAGTATATGTTGCATCATAAAAAAGAGATCCATTATTAGGTGGTAATATGATGTGATATCACTAGCATTAAAATTTTTAGTTATTTAGTAAAACAGTTTTTAATATTTATTTTAAATTAAATAAGTTGTTATTATTATTATTATTATTATTATGATATACAAAGTGATCACCTCCCTAGCTAAAAACTAAAAATAAAAAATCATAGGAGCAATAATTATATAGCTTACAAGCCACGTCAACATTATACCGTTTATATCAATCCAGATTATCAACTGAATTTTGATGCGGCGTCTTGAACAACTCATCCAAATACCCACGTCAACATATACCGTTTATATCAATCCAGATTATCAACTGAATTTTGATGTTGCGTCTTGAACAACTCATCCAAATACCCAATCTTATCGTCTTGTATTGTTCATAATATGAAAGGCTTAACTGTAGCAAATTTTAACGATTGATTTGATTTTCAAAATTCAATTCTGTTTTTAAATCATGATTTGAATCAAAATTTATGACTAAATAAATTTTTAAAATACAATTTAAAATTACTTTCAAAATTTATTATTATTATTATTATTATTATTATTATTAATCATTTCTTCTCCTCTTTTCTCTCATATTCTCCCACATTCTATATATCAAGAAAATTGTGTTTCAATTTGAGGTGTATCATAGACTTATTTTTATAAACCGAAACGTGTATTTTTTCTTTTTTTGAAAAATAGCATAAAAAAATATGCAATTCGATCATATAGTTATTGATATCTGATTAATATGATTTTTGATAGGCATGAAGTACTCTGCAAACCCTATATATAAAATGAACGATTCGAATTATAAAAATAAGCTCATAATATACCTTAAATTGAGACACAACAGTCACTGTTGTGCCTTTAGCACAGTAATGACCCCATCTCCATACATCAATCAATCAAAAAAAGTACAAATCATCCAAAACTATTTTTCATAACTTATAATCAAACAAATTTTTTCTTTTCAAATCATAATTCAAAAATTCAAAACTCAAAACACAACTCCACACTCAAATAATAATTCTAAAACTATAAATTCATAAATTTTTATTTGTAAATTTATTTACAATGACATGATAAACAAATTAAGTATTATATAATTAAATTTAAGATAATATATCTCTTGAAGTTTAATTTGAAAAATTACAAATATCTCATTGTCAAAATTTTTATTTAATAGAACTAATTGTAAAAATGATATTTCTAACTACTCTTCTATACAATTATAAAATTATCTAAATGATTAATTAAAATAAATTTCTGACATCATTAAAAATTATTAATCAATTTGATGATTTATTAATAAATGAGATCATTTGTTATGAAATTGAAAATTTTAAAGGACGGATATAATTTTCAAAATTATAGGAGACATACCATATTTTAAACAAATTTGAAAAGGTGTATTTATAATTTATTTTTAAATTTATAATAAATTAAAAATTCACACATAACATATTGTGACAATTTAGATCAAATTCTAGAGATTTATTAAGGATGTTAAAACATTTTCTGTATTATGAATGACATTCAAGATTAATTAATTCAGAATAAAAGTTATTGAACCATGAAGTGGAACAAAAGGAGAACAATAAGTTTTAACCATTAATTTATGTAAGAATAATGCTATCTAGGCTAAAAAATTATACTCATTTTTTAAATTCAATGATGTGATAATTTATTAAAATATCTAAGATAATCTCAATTTCTTATATTTCCTCTAATTATTAGTCAATTATACCTTTTATACATCATTAAATTAAAAAAAAAAAAAAAGTGTCTAAAATATGAGTTTGTATATAATTTTTTATTTGTAGCCCATGCAAAAATTTCATCACCAATAATGAAAAAAGAAAACAATTTTCTTCTTTTGAGTTAGAAAAAGGAGTATTCATACTGTAATAAAGGAATAACACAATTTAAAATAAGCCACAAGTCACAACCATCTTTCCACATTTAAATAGAATAAAATTTAGATTGACAAGGACAAAGGATATCAAGAGAAACCCACATTTTGAATTTGTTTTCGTATACGTAAAATTTTAAGGTAAATATATAAACTTTATGAAATTTATTTAAAGTATGAATTGTTCTTTATAATTTAAAAATTACATCTCGTCACTTCAAATTTCTAATCATATAACAAATTATTCTTTTATGAAAAAATTATGAAATCAATTAATAGTTTTTAACAATGTTATAAATGTATTTTAATTAACAATTCAAATAATTTTATTGTTATATGGAAGAGTAATTAAGAATTTTATTTTTTTGTTAAATAAAAAATCTTATTTAATGAGTATTTGTAATATCCAAGATCACAAAGGAGCAATTCGTATTTTAAATAAATCTCAAGTGTATTTATAATTTATTCAAAATTTTATTAGTTGGTTGATTTTCTTGTTACAAGTGATATTTTTTTTTTCACAACAAATAAAAAATGCTATGGATCTTAAAAAATCATCAAAAATATTATACAATATTTATATGAGTATTATGTAATTTTTTTGATATTTTTTGTGAGATTCCTAGTATTACACAATGGTTATGGATGAATGGATATTTTGTGTCTAGCAATGTTAAGGATTTTAAATAGTCTACATAATATTATACACACACTCTCACATAATATAGGAAAAAAAGTTTATATAAAATATTCATATCGGTTTCATATCCATGTAAAACAGTGTGTTAAATATTTGAGATATTAAAACAGTTTTTGAATAGTGACTTGGATAACCCAAGAATACAAAATCAAGATTCAATCCAGAATTTTAAATGAAACGACAAGATTTATTTATGTTGTGTGAAACACAATAGTCACTGGTTTATGAGACTCATTTTAGGTTATATTTTTATAATTTAAATTGTATAATTTTTAAGTTATGTTGAGTAGAATAAATCAGAAAATTAAATTGATTAGATATTGATCATCCTTTTCATCGAATTGTATTTTATTTTGTTTTATAATTTGAATCAAAATAAATGTGATTTAAAGTACAAAACTGAATAAAAGGTAATTCGATAAAAAAATATTAATATCTAATTATCTTAATTTTTTATAAATATATTTGATTTAATATACTTTAAAAAATAAATAATTCTAATTATCAAAATGAATCCCAGATACGTTCCACAAACTGCACAATCTGTTGTGCCTCCCCACACACATCCCCTCCAATGGCCAATGAAAGTGTATAAACAAAGCATAAGAGTAGAAACAACAATAGAGACCTTAACTCATGGACTCAAATAATAATTTGTCAAAACGACGTCGCTGAGTAAAAACAACATTAGAATTGTCAAAACGATATCGTTTTGATAATTTTAAACTATTTGAGTCACAAAAATTAAGACCCCTAAACATTTTTCGAGTAGAAATTTGAGTAATTTGAGGTCCCAAATGGTGGGACCACAGACTTTCCCCATTTTGAGCCATAGCAACCCACCTGTCCTCTAGTTAAATTATTCTTGCTTTCTATGATTAAGGTCCCAAATCGTGCGATCACAGACTTTTCCCATTTTGAATGAGTCGCCATAGCAACCCACCTGTCCTCTAGTTAATTATTCTTGCTTTCTATGATTAAAAACAATAATGATGCATATCATTAAAATGATAGTATTAATATCAGTTCTAATGAGTTGACAATGTATAAAAAAAAAGGTCAAATTATCATATGAGTGATAGGATTTATATAGTGCCACCTCATTAGTGGTGTATTAGTAGTGTTGAATTAATGGTCTAAAATATTTTTTTTTTTAAAAATGTGGGGTACTTTAATGTTATGAAATAGTGGTTGTTGGTGAAGCTAATGGTTTGATATTTAAAATGTTAGAGATTATAAAATTTTATTAAAATTTTATCAAATGTCATATGAAATATTTGATAAATTTTTTGATAAAATGTTTGAAATCTCTAACATTATTGGTTGGACATTTAAGTTAAAAAAATGATTACCACGTAAGGAATTACATTCAGACATTCAAGTTAAAAAAATGATTACCACTTGAGGAATTACAGTCGACATTTAAGTTAAAAAAATGATTACCACATGAGGAATTACCTTCAGACATTCAAGTTAAAAAAATGATTACCACTTGAGGAATTACAGTCGACATTTAAGTTAAAAAAATAATTACCACGTGAGGAATTACGTTCAGACATTCAAGTTAAAAAAATGATTACCACGGGAGGAATTTAAGTTAAAAAAATGATTATCACGTGAGGAATTATGTTGGGCACGTGTTTCGCTTTCAAATTTATTATTAAAAAAAATATATATATATATATATAAAATAAATTTTATAAATTTAACATTAAGTACTTGTTTGGGAAGTGGGTTTAGAGGTTTTTTTTGACTAAAATAGTTACAAAAAAATAAAATAAGTTTTTTAGTCTAATAAGACAAACCATCACATCCAACTCATAATTATTATATTCTTTTTCTAAAAAAAACCAAAAGCCTTTTCTGCCAAGTTTTTTAGCCTCAGTTAAAATAACAAAAAAAAATCAAAAATCAACACACTTCTCAAACCAAGCCTAATTGCACTAAATTTATGTAAAATTTTAGTTTATATAAAACTTGGCTTTAATTTTATCAAAAAATCTTTTAGTCATATGAATTAATTTTTTAATTTTATTTTTGTATTAAAATATATATTTTATGTTGTATATTTGTATATTTTCATAATATTTGTAATAATTTTAGTCTTTTTAACCTTACAAAGATAAATGTCAAGATGATTATGTCAAAATTGTAAAACTTGTTATATTTTCTTCAAACTTGAAGGGTTAATGTAATTTACCCAATATTTTCACAAATAAATTACACTTTGTGTCTTTTTATGTTGGCCATTTTTTCGCTTTTGATTTTTAAAATTTTTTCTTGCACTTTGGCTCCTCATATTTATTTTTTTTTTAATTTGCTGCAAAATTAACTTATATCTAGAATTAGACTAAAAATGACACATTAATTGCATAGCATAAGAATATTTTATCATATAAAACTAGGGCTACAAATGATGAGCTCTACTCGATAACTAATTAGGTTCAAGTTCGTTCAGGCCATTATTAATTAAACTCAAGTTCAACTCGATTCGGTTCGATAAGATTTTTTTATTATTTATACTATTTAAATAAAAATATTATATATATTAATATATCATTTAAATAATATATTTATTATATAATTTAAAATAAAAATAAATAAGTTCAATTTATTCAAGTTCGAGTTCGCTTGCTTATTAAATGAGCCTAATATTCGAAGTTTGAGTTCAACTCATTTACTAAACGAGTTTAACCGAAATAATTTATAACAACTCAGCTTTATTTGGCAATCTATATAAAACTCTAACACAAATTCAAATGCCAATATAATAATATATTTTTATGTTATGTTGCACTTACCATGACATTTTTGTCTAATTTTAAATAAAAGTTTGTTTTAAGAATAAATTGAAAAAGCTTGAATTATGAAAAGCTCAGAATAAAAATGAAAAAATGGCTGAACATAAAAAATACAAAGTGTAATTTATCTAAAAATTTTAAGCGTAAATTACAAATAACCCTCAAACTATGATCCATTTGTATTATGTCCATTAAATTTTAAAACTTAACAGTTAATCCTTAAAACTATTATTTTATTAGAATGACCCTTTTTATTAGAATTTCGTTAAAAATTTACAGAAAAATCAAATCATGTGTATTGTATATGCAACATTTATTGAAATTATAAGTAATAATATTTTTATCTGTTATTCTATTTGTACTTTGTTACTAAAATAAGAGAAATAAAGTACAAATTCTTAACCTAATCCTTAAAAAATAAATAAATAAATAAATAAACAAATTTAATTGTAATAAAATAATGCTCTAAAAAAAAAAAAAGGCTAATTATAGAGTTTTAAAATTTAGGTAAATTACATTTACCTTCCCCGAGGTTTCGACAAATACAGGACCTCCCTATGGTTTGAATAATTACAATAACCTCCCTTACTTTACTTGATAATATCAAGATTCTCCCATTCTCGCTTATTTTGCACAAACGACGTTAGTATCCTATAAAAATGACCATATTACCCTTGCTTGTGTGAGAAAGAAGAGATGGTTATGGTTTAGGGTTATATAAAAAAGCTAAGAAGAAGATCAAAGCGAGAACGATAAGATACTAAGAGAAAGTAAGGTTAATTGAGGAGAGGGGTTCTAGTAGGACTTCAAGTTTGATGGGTTTCAAGAGAACAAGAATGGACTATGTCCAATGACGATGATGATGATGTCTCATTCTCACCCTAATGTTGACAACAATAATACCCTATTTCTTCCAATACCTCCTCAACAACAATCACATTCATGGCCAAAACAAATGCAACAACAACAACAATAACAACACAAACTCAAGCTATTACTAACAACAACAATGATGGTGGCTTTTTATCTGTCAAGGCAAAGATGATGGCTCATCCTCACTACCACCACCTTTTGGTCATTATGTCAATTGTCAAAAGGTAATAAACTAACCTCGGCCCCCCAAAAAAAAAAAAAAAAATACCCAGATGCCCTAAACCATGAATCTCTCCTCTCTTATCCTTCTTGTTCCAAATTCACTAAAAAACAAATACTTGATGTTCTAAACCATGACACACTCTCTAGATGTGTGCCTAATAATTTTGAGGTTGTCAAAGACCCACATTCCAATACACAATCGAAGTTATTCCATTGAAGGTCAAATTTCCAGAGATTAAAAGTCTAAAAGAGAAAAACCTAGATTCCAATTTTTGCTACTAGTGAAATTTTGATTAGAAAAGAGAGTATTAGTAGAGTTATCAAAGGTCGACTAGACCAAATTGGTGGAATTTCTATGGAGGAAGTTACCCGAGTTGTCGAGGGCGTGAATGAGACGCCATGGTCGAAGTGTTGATTGCTAGACGACGGCGCGGAGGAATTAACGAGGTGGAAGTTGCCATTGTTAGGAACTAGAAGGAGGTGGAGGAATCCTGGCATGCCGTAATCAATGCTAGCTTTCCAGACTAGGATACCGCTAGGTGACTTCATGTGAAGTATGCGAGCCATCAAATGATGAAACTTACAGAGAATGTGCCATTTGGGATGGCCATGACTAGTTTAAATTGGAAGCCAAGAGAGAACAAGAAGATGATTAACAACAATGGCTTCATTTTCTCCACTCTCTCTCTTCTCTGCACTCTTAATCTCTCACCTCTAATATATATGGTTGTGTAGAGAGAGGAGGAGGACGAGGGAGAGAGACCAAGTCCTTATTGAATTGAAGCATAGAGAGTGGGTTCATGGTTGTGTTGGTCAGTCATGGGCAATGATGTTAGTCTTTAACAAAGGGCTTTTTTGTCTTTTCACAGTAAAAACAAGGGTAATATGGTCATTTTATAGGATACTAATGTCGCTTGTGCAAGATAGACTCGAATGGGGAATCTTGACATTATCAGAAAGTGGTGGAATGTTATCAGAATTATTCAAACCACATGAGAGGTCTCAGATTTGTCGAATCTCAAGAGAGGTAAATGTAATTTACCCTAAAATTTAAGAAGACGAATACAAATGAATGCTTACTATAAATTACCCAAATTTCAAACCAAACCTTAATCAAAGTTGGACCCATATCATCATCAAGTGCCATCTTCCACATTTTAGGCCTCACTTAGCAAGGGACTATTTTAGCCAAAAGTCACTAAAAAGCCAAAAACCTACATTTTTTACCTAACCCTATACACATGCCATCACGGTTTATCAACAGATTTAGTGTAAAAAGACCCTTTTGCCCTCAAAGATGTGTGGTTATTTCGCTTTTGTGCCCTCGCTTATGTCAAACATTGACGGAATATTATTAGAGCTAGAGGGTCTACTATCCAGAGTTCAAATTTACTATCCAAAGGTTTACATTAATCACTAAGATGAAGACACCCTTCATTCAAGGCCACAAAGTTGTAGAAGCTCTAATCTGAAGACGAAGACGAAGCAAGTGACGACGACAAATCATGAAAACAATATTCCCGCTAGCTTAAGGATCGCCCCAACCGCAGTATCCTCTTTTTCTATCTCTCTCTGCTTTTTGTCGCCTTCAAATTTCTATTGTTTCTGCTTTCAGATGTAACCATGAGATCTATGTTTTCAAATTTGTATATATGAAAAACTCTCTCCATCCTCTCTTGTTTCGCTTGTATATGTAACCATGAGACCTATGCTCTGCTTTTTTGTGTATATATGTATGAACTCTCTCCGCTCTCATCTCTTTCTCGTCTGTCAGCCTCTTCCTCTTCTTTCTCTCACTTTTTGTCACCACTTTCCATTTGCTTCCAAAATCGACTTGTTTGGGTAATTAAAATGAAAGTCCCCAAAACAAGAAAGGATGGTTTTAGGGTTTCTGCTCAACTTAGCAATAACCGAAGTTCATTAAAAGCGTGTGTTGATCTCGATAACAAATGGACATGACATAACAAATGTGGAGTGTTGTTAAACTTTATTTCCAACTACTGTTATAAAAGTGAGAATGTCATGTTTGAAAATTCAAGGCATTAATGTTCTTCCTGTTCACATTTATGAAATTTCTTTTTTTTGAAATTTTTGGTGCACATATGCAATTATGTTGGTGCACAGTTTAGAATTTTTTTTTTTTTTTTGTGTTCTTTCTGTTCCTACCCTATTTTCTTTCTGCACTGCTTGTATTTGTTTTGGTTTGTGATCTGCAATTCTTCTGTACTATTGTCCATACCAAATGTTCTGTTTCGAAAAATACAATCTATATGAATTTTTTTATTGGCATGCAATGAAGCTGTAATGTTTTTCTAAAGGAACTGCACTTGTTTGTTAGCATTCCTTCTCTGTTTAAAATCATTGTTTAACAAAATAGCTATAGGTTGGGATTTAAATGTTCTGTGGAGGGGGGGCTTATTTAATTTTCTTACCCAGTTTCGTATAACAAAATTATGTCCATAACAAAAGTGTCACACTCATTGACTTATTCTTGTTGTGCTTGTCATGTCCCGAAACAAGTCACGAAAGAAACCATGGCCTCATTTATGTTAACTGCCACATCAATGTAACCAAAGACGATGCTGCGCGGCTACGGCACCGTCGTTGTAAAGATTGCTCGCAAGAAACCTCGGTCGCATGTACTACCAATGCCCTCATGGAGTAGTGAGTACAAGCATCGCTCACTTTTACATTTCCTTCTCAAACTATCACTAATATATTTTTAACCTCACCATGCGCCGCTGATTGGGTATGTGATGAATACGGTGCCAAAGGGCTACCGAGAATGACATGCAGAATGTCACTGCTTTGAGGCTCGCTTCAGTTGACATTGAACAAACTCGTGTGCTTACAAGAAGGATACGCGCTGCATCATCATCGCTGTTATTTTGTCGCTGATGTGATATATGTAACCATGTCGTGACCTTACCCTATTGTTATTAAAGGCATTATGTTTTGTGGCCCAAAAACATAACTCAAATTTCATTTTGTTCAGAAACATGTAGTTATTATATATTTCTACAACCTGCTTGTTTTGGTTTCAAATACTAATGTCGCTAAATGAATCTATTATACCTGTTTTGTTTCAAATACCACATTTCGACATAAAAGGTGTTCATGATTTTGCTAACGCTTGTATTGTGAGTGCATAAATATTTTTACGCTGGTTCCTCTGCAGACGATGTTGTTATAGTCGCATGGCGCCACATCGATTGCAGGCCTCGCACTCTTCTCGCAAAGGAAAACTAAGAACAACCCTATCATAAAGCAACTTGGGATGGAGAGTCGACATGCATTTTCTTGGAATTGGTCTTTAAGGAAATTGATGCAGAAACCGTCACACATGTCAATCACTCAACAGTACCGCTTCGTTGTCTAAGACATTTGAGGCAAGAATCGGTAGGTCGTGATTCAAACAAATTTTAAAAACAAGTACAATTTATTGAAGAGCGAGTGGCGCGCGTGGTCTAAGCTAATGGATTGCCACAAAGGCCCAACCAAATTGGCTTCACTGTTATTGGGTTGTTCACTACGCCGGTCGATTGATGGGCTAAAATAGAGAAGGTAACGCTTCCATTTTGTTTTCCGTCTGCTATTACGTAATCCAATATATCAATTTTTGTATGTATACCATGCTTTTCTATATAGTTTAAAGCATCGTATGTTTATAACTTTAACGAATTTTGGATGGTGTGGTCGATTACGAAAGGAGATGATGAAAAGTTGATTTTTACCGCGGGCGCCATAACAACTTTTATTTTTCAAAACACTTCTGCGCCAAATTCATGAGTCGCTTCTTAACTTCTTTTTTTGAATCCCCATACAATATAGCAAACTGTCAGTCATTACCCAAATTCACAAACCTTTTCTAATTAGTCCTCCTCTAAAGTTTCAAATGAAGGTTATGGGTGGATCAGAGTGACCAATGGTATTTGAAAATATGTAAAAGGTTTTGGGTCCAAATTAAGGATCTAATTGACATTATTTTATCAGGAAAAGTTGTCCATGCTTTTGCATGGTTGCCATTTGTAGGCTCCATATGTGTCGATATTGTAAGGAAATTAACATTTGTAGTTATGCCCGTAACATGAGCATTAGATTAGTGCTATTAACATATCACACTTGTCACACAAAAATATAAAAGAACAAAAGAAAAACAAAGAAAAGAAATTCAATATATCAAAAGTTAAAAGTGATGATAATCCAAGAAGAAAATGAATATGGAATAATTTAAGGTGTTCTACTCTTAAGAGTTGAAAGCTTCAAACCTGCCTTCTGAACTCCTTTGCAATATCATCACTAGTTATTGACTTCACCAATAACATGCTTAAATTTTTGTATAGGAAACATTAGGGGAAACAAGACTGAATCAGATGGTTCAAAGATGGGTGATATGAGGTTCAACATTAGAGGAAACATTAGGGAAACACATTTCATCAACTTTATGGTTCAAGAATGGGTGATATGAGGTCGATTTTAGAGTTAGGCTACACACATTAAGGGAAACACAAGATGAAATGTTTTCTTCTCTCAGATTTCATAAACAAAGATATAACAATAGTGCATAACATATGATTTTTTTTTTAAACTACTTTCCGTAACTCCAACATAAACCGTAAGTGAGGTTAGTTTAGTTGCTTTTAATTTCTTCATTGATATAAGAGATGAAAAAATTATTATTTTTGACATTAAAAACTAATCTGCATGTGAGTATATTTTTCGAGTATGTTTGAGATGAAAAATGTATTTGTAGCTAAAAATTGGTCAAGTATACATTTTTGAGTCGAAAACACAAGATGGAATTGTTTGCTAAAGTAAAATGAATCGCAGAAGGTAAAATGTATGTAAGGTATATTAGCATTATTAGCTCCATTTCCATGAAAACCAAGAAGACCCATCATGGCATTGAATTAGGTAGCCTTTTTAGGCCAAACTATAAGCATAACATTGTTCATTTTCATTGCCGCCATTGTTTTCTCGATCAATCCCAACCGGGTTGTTGGCCTTCATACCTACATGTTCTAATTATTATATTTGAGATTAAAACTAATCATGGTGGAGTATATTTTTCGAGTATGTTTGAGATGAAAAATGTATTTTAGCTAAAAACATTGTTGTTATACTTTTTTTGAGCTGAAAAACACAGTATGGAATTGTTTGCTAAAGCAGCTGCAACTATAGAAGTAGAAGCAGAAACATTAGCATTATTACCTTCATTTCCATGAAAACCAGCAAGACCCATCATGGCATTAAATTGCAGTCTTTTTGAGGCCAAAACCACAGCATAACATTGTTCATTTTTCATTGTCGCCATTGTTTTTTGATCAATCCCAATTGTTGTTGGCCTTCATATCCATGTTGTGATTATTATATTTAAGATTAAAACCAATTTATGGCGGGAGTATATTTTTCGAGTATGTTTGAGATGAAAAATGTATTTTAGCTAAAAAATTGTTGTTATTCTTTTTTTGAGTCGAAACACAAGATGGAATTGTTTGCTAAAAACAAATGTGAACAAAGAAAAGCAAAAGGTACATTAGCATTATTACCCTCATTTCCATGAAAACCAAAGAAGACCCATCATGGCATTGAATTAGATAGCCCTTTTTGGCCAAAACCGTGAAGCTATAACATTGTTCATTTTAATTGTCGCTATTGTTTTGTGATCAATCCCAACCGTGTTGTTGGCCTTCATACCCATGTTCTAATTATTTGGGTTCCTTTGCTTCCTACCATTCTCGATTATACTTTTATGAAAGCGTAAACTTGTTTGTTTGTAATCAAGTAAGTCGATTTGTTCAATGTAGTATAATTTACCTCCTTTAATATTTTAGCATTTTCTCCTCTCTTCAAGTTTTAATTTTTCCATTTCACCATGTTGCATTGAATTTATTCCATGTTAATATGATAATGTTATTTACATTGTGTTGATTTACGATTGACAATGGTTGCAGTTCGTAACCAAAACCTTGGACCATCCGGATTTGACGTGGAGATGTTTTATGACGGCAATCATGGGTTACGGAAAAATGCATGGACACCCCATGACTCAGAATCCAATGGAGTGACAGAGAGTCCGACAATCCGTATCTTCTGCTGATAGCAACGAATTAGGCGCATCGAAATGGCTGATATGATGAACCCCGCCAATATCAATGCCACAAGTGGCAGATGGCACTTTAAACTTTTACCTCGACGGGGACCCGACCTCCCGACCCCGATTAGAATGGTTTTCAAAAATATCCCCGCGGAGACCAGGGATGGTATTCAAAATTAAATCCTCGATCACCTTTCGGCCTGGGACTGCGGATACATTGTCCTCTGCCCCTGCCTCTACTCGGCCTCCGCCTCAGCTCTCTGACTTTCCCTCAGATACAGTGTATATATATATATTAAATTATATCTATCTATATAATATTATTATATATATTTTAGTTGTTGCTAGGCTAATTGTATAATATTATATTATATTTATATATCTAATAGACTTTGACTTGTTAGCTGCTTTTCATCCCTATTCACTTTTTAATTATGCCATCCCTTAAACTTCCCCGCTTATTCCTTCTTGTTTCTCTCTCATCGCTTTCCACCTTGCTCATCCCTTCTCCCATCGCTCAAACTATCTCTCATTTCTTTTCATCTTCGCCGCCGACAGTACCATCATCCATTTCACCGCGATGTTCACTTCGCTTCTTTCTCGCATTTGTTGCTTTTTAACCACACCCATCCGCATCCACTTCCACCACCACCACCACATCGCCTCATCCACCCACCACCA